>CM055842.1:11211362-11521362 GCA_029490765.1 Euthynnus affinis
CGCACATACAGTATCTATGTTGAAAGACTTATAACAGTTAAGCCTTGATGGTTTAATTTAGCCATGTATAGACCGTGATATATAATATTTGCAGCGTTGAACTACTGTTTAAAGCACAGAAAAACTGTTTATGTAGTGGTTTTAAGATTGCCCACATTCAACCCTGTTTGATTGCGACTTTTTAATATCTTCGTTGTAGTTTTACTTAAACCGTCATCACTTTCCTTTTGCATGCTTTCCAACTTTTATGTTCTTTCAGAGACCTTTGTGGAAAAAACTTTGTGATCTTTTAGGACTTTAGATTTGTTCTACAATAAATTAGGGTCAGGGTTAGATTAATTAATCAAGACAGACATGCAGTCTCAGTCAGTTTTGGGAAGGTTTATTTTCATGATTTATAAGCTTTTTGTCAGAGAAGGACCTTCACTTTGGTTCATCACTCATGTAACAAATAAAAAAACAGCTAAAATTAAAGTAATGATGGATGATCCACTGACCCAGAGCATTCTCCTGTTTTTCCAGTTTTCCACATGACCAACATGAGCTCCTACAAATAATTATCCAGACAGACCCTCCACTTGTATATGTAACACCTTGGTGAGGTTTAGTTGGGTTTTTGTCCTGTCTCCATGTTTTGCCATTTCCTGTTTTATTTTGAAAAGTAAATCCTCTCGTTTCACGTCACTTGTCCTTCCTCATGTGTCTGTTTGATTGCCCTGAGTGTGTCCACCTGTTCTCTCACCATTCCCTTGTCAGTTTTGTCTGTGTCCATGTCCATGTCCATGTCCATGTGTTGGATCACGTTCAGGTAAAGTTTTGCCTTGCCTTGCCTCCAGCAAAAAATAAAGTTTTTTTTGTTCTACGTCTCATCTCTGCGCCCAAGTTCTCCTGCCACCTCACCTCATTGACAGTATGAACCATATATGAACTGTGCAACAAACAAACCATAAAGCTCAAAACCGTCTTGCGTTATCCTCCTGCAAGCCCATACACCTCCTACAGTGTCAGGACAAACGTTGTACCTTTCCCGCCTCCCAGCAGAGCAGACAACAATCACCTGTGGTAGGATCAAGGTGTATCTCATGTCTGTTCAACATGATGACCCCGTGACTCACCCTAAAATGTACATGTCTGTTCAACATGGTGACCCTATGACTCACATTCAACTGTAAATCAGCAACATGCTTCCATTAGGAAGTAGTATACAGCACCCTCAGAGACATGTGAGGCTCAAAACCCCCTGCATACCCTGATAGCTTGACCCCCATCAGAGCAGCCTGGTGGTTAACCTTCACTGACAATTACATGCGGTGCTTTCTTTTCCATTTTCCTGATCTCTACCAACTGTGGGCTAATCAGAATCATCCCAATGGCTAGTACTGCCCCGCTGTAGCAGCCCGTGCATCGACCGAGCCAAGTAGCACGGCGAGAATGCAATCCACAGCCTGCCGAGCCATGAGACATGACCTTGTGCTGATCTCTGCTTCCAGTCCTGCAGGTTTCCAGCCCTCATTCCTACTAGATCACAGACGGTGGTGACCCCTGCCTCCTTCAGCCTCCACTGCAAACTGGCTGAGTGGAACAATTTGACAGTAATGAGCTGTAGTTCAGAGACAGCTGTAGTTGTTTGAGAGTTGGGAATGATTTGGAAAATACCGATTTATATTTCCAGTGGAGGGATTCACTGTGAATGATGCTTTTTCAAGGGCAACGTAACGAATAATTGTAGAAATTAGTAGAAACCACTACTAAAGAGAAAAGGGTGCAAGTTTGGTGCTAGAGAATATATCCCCTTGTTTAATTGTGTCTTTATTGTATAAAATCCCAAAAAATAATACCTAATGGACAGTGTTCTGCTCCCTTTTCATAGAGACAGCGATACAGTATGCAGCACTTCCCTAACCCTAATTTTAGAACCATGCCATTATTTTACACTACACTACTCATAAATCAAAGTGGTCCAGTAGTTTGACTATAGCAGCTAACAAGGTTATGAGCAAGCATAGCGCACACACACACACACACACACACACACACACACACACACACACACACACACACACACACACACACACACTCCAGAAGCTCTTCTCATAGAGAATCTGATGAGCTGATTGGTCTTGAGTGGACACTGACGCTTACAGTAAAGTGACCAATGTGTTTTGTACTCAGTACATGTCTTTGTATTGTCCTTATAATTATGTAAAGATAAACAGCTTGTGAAAAGTGTTCATTATTTTTCCATATCATTTGTAGACAGTCCGCCTGTTAGAGTGCATTTCATTGTTTTTTGTCAGCTTTTTCCCCCCCAGTAACCTGGTTTACAGTATATGGCTGGCGTTTTTTCTTATTGTCAACAAATCTCATGTGCAAAGTCGAACCATCAATGAGCTCATCCTACTTACAAGTTTTGTGTGCATATCCAAAGCCTGATATATCATATTCCTCTGTGCCATAGACCTCCATTTTTGTCTAAAACTGAGTCACACCGTTGCACTGAGTGACATGTTCCTTGGCCATGAAGGCTACGTTATGTTAGTTTGTTCAGAAACAGCTCCAAATACTAATAACAGTGATTGTGTTTTAAGTGTGTGCTACATCATAAATTTCTCAAAGAACTTCAGTACAAAGTCAAGAGGTTGTGATAAGTACTGTAGCACAACAAGCTAGCGAGGCTATAAATATAACCACGTTCCTACTCATACGCAGTGGTGTCTGTCATACAAGGAACTTCTCTCTTGAGACTGAAAAAGTTCATTGTTGGTTTGGCTCTGCACACTTGATTTGTTGACAATAAGAAAAATATAGAAAATTGCCAGCCTTATCCTTTAATTACCTCTAGACAGACCTGATGTTGAGGCCATTAACTGGGATTCTCAAAGGGATTTTATGTGTGTGTGTTTGTATGAATGTGAGGGTCTTAATAAGTCAGGTTTTAAAAAATACTGCATATTGTACATACTGCAAGACTTTTCTTCAGATGTTTTCTTTTGTATGTATGAATGTGCCTGTTTCGACAATGTTATGACAAAGAATGGGCAGAGAAATCATTAGCACAGTTTTGTAAACCTGGCCTCCCAATTTGCACACACTCTTGCTGTGTTACTTTTTTATATTTCACCTCATTAGCTGTTATCAATAAAAATGTATCCACCATAAAGGAGCTCATTCTTTGCTCAAACTCAATTCTACACACACACACACAACCACACACACAGAGAAATATCTGCCTCATCTAGTCGGCTAATAATTATTGTTTCTCTCAGCTGAGACTGATTATTGTGTCCAAACTCTGCCTTACGGGGATGACAAACTTTCTAAAGTTTAGTTTGTTTTCAGAATATCATTTTGATGTTATTGCTTTCTCCTTTGTGAAAGAAAGAAGGGTAATTGAAAAGGTGAAATTGAAATAGAAACTGATATCCAGACAATTTGCCCAACACTGTTTATCAAAATCCCTACTTTAGTGACTGTTGGATCAAGCCTTAATATAACTGCCTGTTCAAATGACAAACCGAAAAAACACCTACAAAGAATACCAATATGTTCAGGTGAGATACAGAAAACCCAAGAGCTTATTAAACTTCTGACCTTAGTAGAATTAAACAAATAAATATATCCAAAGTAGGGCACAGTGGGATAAGGTAAGTACAAAGAGTCAAAATTCAGTTCAGTGTTTTTGCAATAGAAACTTGCTACACTCCTCTAATTTCTGTCTTTGCATATTCATAGAAAAACACACAATTTTTAGACGAAGCTATTTCAGCAACAGCTGAAATTTACACAACTGAAAAGTCAATATTGTCAGAGAAAATATCTCCACATGCTTGAATGATTTTCAGATGGAAAATATTGCCAAGACAGTGATGCATTCCAAAAAAATACTGTTGTCCATTTGGCAGCTACATGTGCCAGTATGGTATTGTAGTTACCTAGCTGACAGCCATATCTGGCTAATCAGTGTGAGACCAAATATCAAACTAACTTTAAATGGGTGTTTACCTGCCAAAATGGAGCTGATGGATTTGTAATGATGACTAAATTCATTCTTCCACAGAAAGCCATAATAATATACTGCAAAAACAAGTCCAATACCCAATGATTAGCTCAAATACAACACAGGCAAGATAAAGGAATTAGGGATGAAAGACAGATTTTTAAGAAGTTATCCCATCAAAAAACAAAAAGACAAATTATAAAATGCTGTGCACTGGCGTCATTTATTTTAACATCGGTTTTTGCAAAGCTAGCTATTGTTACTACTTGCAGGTTTTGCCAGGCTCACTTAAGCTTTTCTCTTAAGAAGGCGTTCACACTGTACAGTGTGCATTTATACCCAGCTGAGATACCATCACAGCCAGAGATAGTCTGGTTGAGCTGATCTCATTCCAATCACAATATGTTCTGCATGCATTTAAATTTTGCCCGTACATGTGTTCCAGATCCAGATTATTAATGCCAGATGCAAATAGGGTCCTAGATTTTGGGAGCTCCAGCAGTAAAAGCAAACATTTTACATTTCCCAAAAATGCAATTTTGCCTACTCATCATGTCTCAACTAAAACTAAATAAATGGAACAAAATAATTCCTATTGTTACTAAATCTTATTCTCTTCATTATTCAACAGACGTACACACAGTATAACCTTTGCCATACTTCGAACATCATGAGTACAAGGTTAACCTTGATCTTTCACACACCTCTCTGCTGGGTCCTCGCTCACCTGTCAGTGTACATGTTACATATCTCATGTTGCTCTCAAATCATAATCCTGCCCTGATAGGGATTTACAGTGGAGGCAATTATTAGGTGGGCTGACCTTCATCTGAAAGACCTGGGTTCAAGCCACCATGACAGCAGGCAGATGTCCTTTTCAGGTATCCTTGTGCACAATGGTGAATCCTCAACAGCAGATTGTTTTTTTGTTGTTGTTTGTTTGTTTTTGCACTTTGACCTCACCATGGAAGGAAAACCAAAAAGACAGCAATATTAATGTGGGGTCTGAGGATCAGGAGACTATCAGGGACCAGTTTTCCATCAGAATATTTAGTTACATCTACTGTGAAGTTACTGATTGCATAGATAAAAAATGGACCTCGTTGGTGCACATGGGCTATAGTTCAGAGATGACAGAACTGGCCTTGGTCTAATAATTGTGTGAAAGTCTAGGGTTCTGTGTCTACTACTGTTGAGAAAAAGAGCCTAGATGCTCAGCCAACCTTCTCTGTATGAAAGAGAGTCAAATAAAAATGTAGCCATTTCCATCAATTGTGAGATACAACATAATTGTTACTCTGATTCTACTCTGTCTAAAAAAAGGCATACATTTACTGGGTTGACAGTTTTGCCATCATAATCGGAAGGGCTAAGTTCAGGACTAATGGCATGTCTGCATTAATTACCTTGTCTGAGAAAACACAAGTCTGTGCACCCCCAACCCCTTCCTTGCTCTTGCACCATTGATTGCTTTGTTGATGTTGCATGTTAAAGCCAGTGCACTGGGAAAATGAGGAATTAGGAGCTCTTCTTTCATCATATGTTAGCTACTAATTACTGACAACACATAAGCTTATTAAAGTCTTTGGAGAACTACAATACAGATAAACCCCGGGCTGCTTGATGATGCAAGCATAGAGCTGTTAATAAATACACACATTCACACACACACACACACACACACACACACACACACACACACACACACACACAAAAGAAAAAATACTTTTATTTGCGGGTACATGATGAAATGTGCGCACAAACATAAACACACACAAAGGATAATGTTTGTGTATCAGGCTTCCACAGTGATTGCATTTCCTCCCACCTGTTTCTATGTGCATTTATAGTTTGCGCATAAAGAAAACCTTAGTGGAAAGTCAAGAAATTAAAAAAAAAAGTTGAAATATTGCAAAAATATTTTTAAGCTTGACTGAGGTAGAAATATTAGTGTATCAATAACAAAAAAAAATCTAATGGAAACAGACTTAGCAAATACATTATGATGTACATGAAATATGTAACCTAAATGTCACTCAAGCTTCCACTTGAAGAGGACATATTTTCGGTTATTTTTATATTGTTATAATCTCACATGTCTATGTTAAACATGGTTAAAGTTCCAAAACTTTAGGTAAATGTCTGTTAAACGCTCCCTGCAAGTCAAAAGTCAGGACTTCAGTCCAATCTGACAGCTTCATTTGCAATGTCACCTCTGCTTCCCTGTCATGATGCCGTCAGATTGTTCGCACATATCAACAAACAGCCCTATGTAGCCTTGGTTGCTAAGGTTGTTGAAGAGACTATAATGCTCCTCAAATTAATATACAAAACAGACATAAGTTACATATTACCGTCACATTTTTCCACATAGTTTGCCATTGTCTGAGGTTTGACTGGGGTTCTATTAATTACGCTGTGCTCTCTTCTTCTGCAATACTTTATTATCACTGTACTGAAGAATTAGCGCCATCAACTGTCCAACTTGATGAGTCCAACTCATCAAGGATGGATATCTGCATTAATTTGCATTTTGTTTTGATGATTTTCTGGAAATTTGGTTAAAATTACAGCTGCATGAAAACTTGGCTTCTCTCTCTCTTTCTCTCTCTCTCTTTCTCTCTCACTCTCTCTCACTCTCTCTCTCTCTCTCTCTCTCTCTCTCACACACACACACACACACATACACACACTTTAGTCGTCTTGCTGCTCACTTAATGAAATGCAGCAGAGAGTGCAGTCAATCCTACTGTACAGTTCACTGAATCTGAACCATATTGAACATTTCATTCACTGGATTTTTGTATTGGCCCAAATTACACCATAGCTTGTAACACAAATACAAAAGTGCACGGAGTCACAAAAAGCTGGTTTATTAGAGGCTTTTGCAAACTATTGTCCTGGTTCCCTTTATTCTCTCCTCTTTTTTTTGATCATTGAGTGGCCATGTGTAACTGATATTTTTTTTTGTATGTGCTAAGTGAAAAGCTCTGCCTTTTTGTATGGACACATGTGATTACAGAGTTAACACACCTGCAGCTTCTCAACCATTACTTTAATTTATTTTCTGTATCTGTAGCCCTGAAAGTAGGATAACATAAATATGAAAATAGACAAATGCACTTACAACATTTTTTAAAAAAACTCACATGGAAAGTGCATACATTGAAACCATTCACAGCTTTTATGTACTAAACTAATGAGGCAAATCACAATCTTCCTGCATGTGAATAATGACTCAGTCCAATTAGCACATTTATACATTTCTCCTTTTTGCCTCACGCTGCAGGGTAGAAGAAATAACTTTGTGACTTTGTTTGTCCTTTAGAATTGTAGCTAACTGTGGCTTTATTTGACTGTGATGGAGTCCAACAGGAAAGCAGAAGCCCAGTTGTTGTTTTTGGAGAGAAGCTGTAATTACCTGTGGGCTTCTCTCTCACTTGATTAAGGAGGAAAAACTAATCCTGGAGAGCTGAGACTGAAACACACACCAGCAAAGATGCAAAACGTGCATACGAAAAAGCGAGCACACACTTCAGTACATGCCCATACACACCCAAGGCCTCGGTATGTCTCGCAGAAGCATAAACACACAGGCGTGCACACACATACACACACATTAACTAAAAGGCCCAGAGGCCCGCAGTTTAATTGAACTTTCCCACCAATCTCCCGACTGTTTTTTTTTTTCCTTCGTACATTTCTCTTTTTTTCCCCTCTCTTTCTTAATCAGTAGAGAGTTGGTGGTGGCAAAAATAGAGACGGAGAAACAAAAAAGGGAGGCAGAGAAAGGAAAATAAGAAGAGAGACTGAGAGAGAAAAGAAGCTGAGATGAAGATCCAGAGAGAGAGAGAGAGAGACAGAGAGAGACAGAGAGAGAGGTGGAAAGAGGGAGAGAAGAGTATATTGATAATATAATCCTGTGGAGGAAACAGTTAGACGGAGGGGGAAATGAGCTTTTACAAAGGCAACTTTATCAAAGGATAAATTGGAAAAGTGGAAAAAGGTATACTTCACAGTTATCGAATGAACGCCCACAGCTGTGGAGGAATTTAGAAACTGATTATGAGATTCAGAGCTGGTTGTCATTGCAACAGGTTTTAGATTAACATCTTAGCGAATAATCTTTGATTGTAAAGAGTGTGTGATTGTGTGAGGTTTGTGGGTAACTGTTGCTGTTGCTTAGTAACACAAAGAAATTTGGGGTTTTATTTTAAGTTGTACTGTAGTTGGAAACTGATTCACCGAAACTCATTTTATGACACAGGGGGAATAAAGTGTACGTTTTACTGAAACTATCTCCAGGCTAAAGTTAGTTGAAGGAAAATACTGCAGGGAAAATGTGTCATTACTGCATGAAACTGCTTGAAACTGGATATTAGTAAAAAGACTAAATTTTGTGAGAGTTGTTATAGGAGAAAAAGTAATGCTTCCGTAGAGTTTCTTCCAATAAGCTTTAAATCTGTGTATTATACCGTAGATTGTCATTGTTATGAAAAAGATAACTTCTGTTTCCCGGTGGGAGGGATTCTGCCATGTTAGTCTGTGGGCGCAGTCTCATTTTACCCCCCTAAGACACACACAACACAGTTAAGCAACACACTGGAAAAACTGAAGAAAGCTCTATATTGACAATAAAACTTTTTAAGGCATTTCTCATCCTTTCTCCTCATCTCCAATTTTGTTCAAGTATAGTTCAACTAATCAGACGAATTTCATCTCAGCAACTTTAATCTTGTCCTCCTTTAATCTTCTCTCAGAGCCCAAAAAATTGTAGGGTGACTAATTGTTGCAGCCCATCTCTCAAAGTATGTAAAATTAACAAAAATATTCAAACTTGTCAGTCTGAATCTTAAATCCTGCAGTGCTTGTATTTTGTGTGCTTACACTATGCATGCTTTACTGGCTGGTAATACTTCAGCTGATAAACTTTTGGGTATCTCTCCTCTTTGTTGGCTTAGTTAATGTGATAAATCACTTATGTGTTTTGTGTTGGACTTTAAGTAAGCTAGCCCCGTTTGGGACAGTCTTATTCACTTTGTGGCCAAACAACAAGGCGTTAAGTAGCCAAAGTGTTATCACACAACGTTGTCTTTTGACTAACTCAGACTGTTGTAGCCTCATATAAGCTTCGGATAAGCTTCAGATCATGTCTGCACAAAATGGCAGTGTGAACACACTGGGGATCACTTACATTGAATGTGCATTTGAAGAGGAATTTTTTAATAGGGATCACAGGGATCCCTGGCAAGAGCGTCCAGAAGCTTCAGTACATTCAGAACAGCGCTGCCAGGATCTTGATGAGAGTGTGAAGACACGAACATATAACACCAATTCTGTTGTCATTGCACTGGCTCCCCGTCTCCTTGAGGACTGACTACAAAGTCTTGCTACTCACATACAAATCCATCAACGGACTTGTGCCTTCCTACATACAGGAATTGATCATACCACAAACCTCCATCCGAACCCTCAGATCTGGCAGTAGCTCGCTCCTCCAGGCTGTTAGTATTGAGCTCTGCACCATGAACCTTCTGCTCTGCTGCACCACACTTGTGGAACAGCCTTCCTAACCATCTGAGGGCAGCATAGACCCTAGTCTCTTTTAAAACAGGCCCAAAAACCTTTCTATTCAGGAAGGCTTGTTCATCTTAACTCTTACTATTTTCTTTTTCTTGTGTATTCTATGTTATTAATACTGTAGCACTTTGAGTTTCACTATGCATGCAAAGTGTGGTACAAATGAAATGTGTTATTATTATTCTTTATCACTCAGTATTGTATTGCAAACCACTTTGGCAATTTTGTTTATTTTCTGACCGGAGTGACGCATCTTTGAATTTGTGCGAGTGAGAGAGAGGAGATGAGGTGTAAACACATCTCGCTGACAGCTGAAGCTTTCCTGACTTCTTTTTCTGTCTTTCTCCTCTGTAATTGCAAACGCATTTACTCTAGCTTTGTAGCCGGCTTATTCACAGCTGCGTCTAGATAGCAGAAGGCAGTTTCAGGCGCTTATTCTTTATTCCCAAAATTGAGAAACATACTTATCAGTGCAAATGAAATGAGTGTCAAGAAAGAAGGAGGAGGAGGAGGAGGAGAGGTGAGAGGAATACCAAAAAAAAAAAAAATTGTGGAAATCATCAGCGTTCAGGCTACCGCTGCTTCAGTGGTGTCAGGGACAGACACAAGGGAACAGAAATCATGGAAAGTGACCATTTCTGTCACTTAATTTAGTTAATTTTAGTTATGTACCAGAGTATTCGCAGTATGACAGCGGGAGTGAGAAGGTAATCCAGTTAGATGAGAGACAGTCTTGCCGCAGCTCTCT
Source organism: Euthynnus affinis (assembly GCA_029490765.1). Lineage (NCBI taxonomy): Eukaryota > Metazoa > Chordata > Actinopteri > Scombriformes > Scombridae > Euthynnus > Euthynnus affinis. Next base: position 11,221,688 of record CM055842.1, read on the forward strand.
TCTGCTCACAGACTGGCTCTTTTCTGATTGGCTGAGTGCTGACCAGGCTAAAAGCTTTTGAAGTAGAGGTGAAGAGCAATTAGAGTCACTGTCACAAAACACGCACACACATACATACACACAGCCTCTCTCATACACTCTCTTCTGAGGACACACATCCACATAAACACCCTCTTCTCTCTTTCATAGACATCTACAGTCGTGCACACAACACCATCATATGACACAATGACCAACAAAACACACACTTAACAGAGAAATTGTTTCTTTTCCTCATACACAGAAGTATTACTCATCCATCCCATCCTCTACTACTTATTTCTTGCTTCTCTTTGCCGTCATTGCAGTATTTGCGGTAAATGGTTACACTGATTTTCACAGGTTGCATGAGTCATGTTTTCCCACAAACATACAACAGTTGAATAAAAAATCCTTGTAAAGTTACATAGCTTGTCTTGAAGTAACCCAGTTTTCTCAGGTCCTTGTTGTGAAGCTTTAGTGCCAACATGCAGTCAAGATGTCATTCGATCGGTTCATTTGAACATATTTTTCAAGTAGACAATACCAAAAACACTGCAGACACACGACAGCAGGAGACCAGCATGGGTTGAAGTATTGAAAATAAAGGTCAGGAACGCACATGGGCAGAAAAGCGGAAACAGAAATAGGTTTTGGCTGAGGACACTACACTTGAGCGACCTGACTGCTGGGGAAACAGGGGGACTGAATGACTTGGAAACAGGGAATCTATTCAAGAAGGTGAACTAACAGGAAGGGAGAAAGAGGTGAAGTAAGACAGAAATTGCTGCAAAAGTCAGTGACTAAGAAAAAGAGGAGCTGTGGAGTCCCCCAGGGTTCAATACTATGACATATTATATTCAGCCACACAGATTTATAAGAAATGTGAGTGACAATTGGTTGGATTTTCCTTAAACCCATGACTATCCCTTGACCGTCAAGGAGTCCCTTATGACACATATTATGTAATATAGAGTAGTGGATGCCACCATTTAAAATGAAAGCTAATAAATCAGGGGTTAATACTTTTGGCCCTTAAATCATCAAACCAAACCTCAGATCTCTGTCCTAAACACAACATCATGCTGCTGAAACCTTGGTGTTCTCTTTGATAATAACTTTGATAATACTGAATCTACCAAAGCAAATCATTGGTTACAATCTTGTGTTTGTCACTTATGTAAAATATCTAAGATAAGGTCATTCTCATCATTCAAGACGCAGTAAAATGTTGCTGCTGTAACTTTTTGTACAACCGTTGGAGCCAACAAGAGCTGTCTAAACTTCAATAAGTACAAAATGCTGCAGCCAAACCTCCTTCTAGGTCCAGAATGAGGAAACATGTCATATCAAGTTTAGCTTTAACATTGGCCATGTTTGCATTTTAGAATTCATTTTAAGATTTCATTTAACCGCATTTAAAGTACACATGGACCTGTATGTCTGACCTTTAAATCCTTTATGAGACTGGCTGAAATAGATCCTCTTAGGGCTTCAATGTTGTGGAATTACCAGCCAAAATAAATATTTGTATTATTATATTACCATTGCCTTTTTCCTTATTTTATGATACATTTTGATAAAGCACTTTATAATGAATGCTTTGAGAGTTATTATGCAAATAAAGGTTATTTCTCTAGTTTTTAAAGACAATTTCAACCAGCAACCTTGTCTGTAGCTTCCTGCCTCTCATTATTCATACATACACCATAAATACTGAGGTGTTAACGGTGACACTTCGATATCGTGGGTCAATTCAATATGTTTAGGTTGACACCACAGTCAATCCAAGGCTAATAAATATTGATTTTATAAACATTGATCTATGTGATCCGAGTAGCTTGATCGAAATTTAAAAAGGTGGGTCAGAAGTGTTTGTGACTATGTAACATGTGTGACATCACATCTTTGATTATAAAGTGAGAGATGGCTGATTAAGGGAATTTAAGGGTATTAAAAACACATTAATGTAGGAACATACATGGAATAGCTACAACATGAATGATGATAATCTTTAGTTTAACTGTTTATTCCTGTATTCAGTCACAAAATATTCATGCTGTCTAATGTGCATATTCAGGAAAGATTTACCCTTCTACAGTTAATGAAGTGGGAAAAATAGACTGTTTACCAAACCCCTCCCACAAACAGTGACCAACCAATCATAGCTTCACAACCACAACTAATCACAGCAGACCTGGATATCTCATGTAAGCCACGGTATTTAGTAACAGAGTTTGGAGAATCAGATCTTTCTTTTAAAATTGTCTTTATTTTCACATCTGCTACATGTTTCGTTAGCTATTGATGATAATTGCTGTGTCTGAAATCACATACATTATTACTACATACTAAATAGTTATACTATCATTCAACATATTTTTGTGTGAATAAACAGTAATATGTATCTTATTGGATGCACTGAGCTATAATTATCACATCCCTTCCTGAGAGCCTCCTTCCTGGATGGAGACACGTAGCCATGGTAACCCGTGCAAACCATAAAGTCTGCACTAATTTCAAAAATATATTACACCTAGTAAAGTGAAAACTTACTTTAATTTAAGCATTACTGATGTTACGCCGGAGCTGTCTTGGTTGCTGTTTATTTTTATTGTCATTGTCGTCACTACTGCATTGCATTGTGGGATCTTTACACTGGCATCCAGTGCTTGCATAGTGCAATATTTCCCAGGAAAGAGTATACACTTATTATTATTAAATATACTATTTTACCAATAGTACGTGACATTTTTGCGTGTTTTTTAAAATTTTCTAACAAGTCACTTAAAGACATTAAGAAGTCAGCTGGAGACTGTTTTTTTTCTCTTTCTATCTCTGTCTGAAGTTAAGAAGCCATTGTTTCATTTGAGTGGTTTATCTGTCACTGTTATTGTAAACAGCATACAGGCAGTGCTACAATGAAATGCTTGACGCAACAGTAACAAAGGGGGCGGGGCTTAACCATGGGTCAGTTGCCATTTGACATACTGTAAATTCATTTTTATGTACGCTCACTTGATGCTGCCACTGGATATTATAACACTGACTCAAATCTCTGGGATTTTCTCAATTTGCAAATCAGTCTCCCTGATGATGGATGTCTGGCATGATAACCAGCCTCCTTCATCGCCTGCAGACAAAAAACTGAGAGTCGGGTAATTTCCTCAGTGTCACTATGCATCGTTTTTTGATGGATACCAAAAGTGACTTCTGACTCATGATAAATGAGCCTGAAGCTACACAACAACAGGAAACAGTGATTTTGTATTGCAAGTGATGACTGGAAGAAGAAGAAGAAGAAAAAAAAAAGCCGCTACATGTTTAATCAAATTGTCCTCAGATTAATCAGAGGACTTAAAAATATATCACACTTATGAGTCACACTTTTATGAATCTCTTCCATTGTTTTAAAGACAGGCTGCTCTCCATTGACTGTAGCAAGTGACAAATTTGTAAGATGAATACTAAAATGATGGATGATAGGTAGTGATGATGTATGATTGAGCATAACTGCTTTTATCAGATCAACATAGTTTTTATGCCAGTCATGAAAACTCCATCTCCTGACAGTTTATCACTCAATTTTGCAATTTACATACTTTTCCCACTTGGGCTCAAGCATGACCAAAGTCACCTGCTGCGATTTGAAAGTGGCAAAAATAAATTGAATTTGATTAAAAGCAACAAGAAATTCCTAAAGAGACATAAAACAGCACCTGACTCTATGTAAAAAAAAAGCACAAAAAAGCAAAAACTTTCCAAAAGGGTGAAAAAATACCAAAAAACAAACCAAAATCAATTTGTCCTGCTACATCAATGCTACACACACCATCTGTCACTCACTTCTGTACAAACAATTGCACCACCCTGTCACAATACACACTCATACCCATTTTCTCTTCTACCCCTCTGTCTCTCTTTCACAGACACACAAACAAACACACACATACACACACACACATACACCTTTATTCCTGCTACAGTAGGGGACATTTATTCTGATTATGTTGAGCCCTGGAGATCGAAGAATGTAGTAATCAGAAAACTGGCCAGGCATCTATCACTGCAGCAACCAATCAAACAGCCCAGTCCACCAGCTGCAAATGGGAAAAATTACACACAGAAATGATTCCCACCGGTCTGTGTGTGTGTTTTTATCCTTCTATCCTTGTGAGGACATATTATAGAGGCATGTGAAGTGTCTAAAGTTAGATTTTGTTGTCGCTTTAACACACAGGAGAAATATGAGGGGGGTGGGTTAGTATTGGGGTTAGATTAAGGTTGAGGAAAGTAATTCTTGTATTGTGGTGATAAAGGGTTAGAGAATTAATGTAAGTCACAGATCGGTCCTCACAAGAAAGAGTTGTGAGTGTGTGTGAATGTGTGTGAATGTGTGTGTGTGTCTATCTGGGGAGTGTGAGGCTATTTGTTTTAGCTGATGATAAAGGCGGCAGTGTATTTGGAGAGACAGAGAGAAGGGAATTATGAGAAAATGTGTGAAGTAGGTTTGGTACCGGCATCGTTGGGACCCTAAAGACCAGCCAGCCTGGATCTGACACACACACACACACACACACACACAAACACACCCACACATAGTCGCACGCGCACAGCATTGTAGCTTTGGCAAACAATCAAACATACTTTCAAGTACACTTCTCTCTCTGATTTACATTCACTGACACACACATCATGTATGCTAGAAACCCACAATTAAAGCATGTGTGCTAACTTATACATGCACACACACACACATTTGCACAGACATGGACAGGGCTGTCATTAAGGCACTGCTATTCCCAGTTGGCAAACACAGATCAACATGATGGAGAGCATGAGATAGAGAGAGACAGAATGGAAGAGAGGGAGAAAAAGTGAGGCATAAAGGAAGATAGATGAAAGGACAGAGGTGAAATGTTGAAGGAAAGAGAGGATACAAGCAGTTTGTCTGAGATGCTTCTACATTATTCCAGCTGGTGTCTGGGTACAGACAAGATAGTCTGATATTAGGGTTAATTTCCCCCACATTCCTGTATCCATGGCGAGCATGAAGCCTTGATTCATTTTTGGCAGTGGCTGTGTTGACATTTAAATTTTGTCATCATATTGGAGTCCATTACAGTGGGCTCCTGTTAGTCACCTGACACTCACAGGGAGATCTGAAAGTCACAGGGAGTAATCGTTAAAGCTGCACCAGTCAATATTTTACATTGACAATGAGTCAAATGAGGATGTGTCATGTGAAAAGGGGTTGCTTGTAATGACAACTATACAGAGAATTATCAGCTGACTCTGCAATTGCCGGTTATGTGTCTTTTAGCATATTACTTAGATTTTTTTTGGTATTTATTGTTAACTGTCACCAGCTCTTTTCAGTCAAAAAGTTCTGATGAACCCACTATGCAGTACGTGTGTAGTAGTTGTTGAACATAGCAGAGCATTTAGCTGCTAAAGACACAGATATTTTTCTCAGCAGTTGGTGGAGACCAAACCAGAGGTAAAAAAAACTGTATATCAGATGTCAGGTAGCCAGAAACATGAGTGCAGATGAATGCTAATGTTGAACAGACAACCTTTTGGTAACATATTTGCATCAACAAGTTAAGGGGAAGATATGCCGATGTATTTATAGCTTTTCCCACTGCCCCTAAGTGACCGAAAACATAAAGTAGACTCACCAAATAAAAACAAAGACTTGACAATAAGCTTTGTAAGGTGATGGGTTTTTAAAGCAGTGTCAAAGTAACATTGAAAGTAAATTGTATTTCGACTAAGCTCTTGTGCAACCAAATGAATGACCTCTGACACCAACAAACTCCTCCACAGATGTCTGATTCCTCGCCTTTTCACTGAAGGATGGATCTACTTATGGACCCATTTTACTGTAGGGTATTTATTTGATTTATTATTACAAGAATCATCAAGCTGTAAATGCAGTACCCATCATGTGTCAAACAGGTTACAGCAGTCAAGAGGATCAAAGCTCTGTTTTTTTAGTATTGACTCAAAAAGCTGTTCTTGACCTCACTAATATTCAACAACCACTGAGATAATTGTCGAGATATTTTTTCAGGTCTCTCACTTAAGGATGTTTCAGCTGTTACACCAATTCTAAGACAGTTTTGAATTTAATCCAACTAGTTTGTATAAAAAAACAAAACTGACATTTTTCACCAAAAGCAACCCTCCGTCACATCATTAGCACACAATCCACACTTAAAAAAATACATGAAACTTGATTTTTTCACCCCTGCACTTTCTCTTGAGGATGTAGCAGCATTCCCTCAAGAGCACAGGAAACAACTGTACATGGTTTTTACGTGACACATTACACAGTTGTCACACACTATGAGACACTAAGCTGGTATGAGCTCACATATGGAGGCTATGAGATGAATCTTTTCTTGTAGAGCAGCTGCATGCAGGTAGTAAACACACCCCAAACACACACATGCATGCACTCACAAAAAGGTAGATGCTTTCAGCTAAAGCCAATGACAAGGCAGCAAGTTTTTGAAGAGTAAGGGAGTCAGAAGGGGGTCAGTCTGTATGTGTTTGGCTGTGAATTTGGCTGGGGAGTTAATGGGTGCATTTAAGTTAGAGTGCGTTTAAGTATAATGTAATGTGTGTTTTTTCACTTGTTTGTGTCTATGAATGTCATTTTGTGTGTGTGTCTGTGTGTGTGTATGTGTGTGTGTGTGTATGATGCATGTGTAATGTTTTCCTCCATCTGTTCTCCCTTCCTGCTTCAGATCCCAGTTATGTTTTCCTACTGTGATCCTGCTGTTGTTAGCTGCGCATCTAAGGAGCAAGGCTCCCAGAGTGTGTATGTGTGTGTGTGTGTGTGTGTGTGTGTGTGTGTGTGTGTGTGTGTGTGTGTGTGTATGTGTTTGAGAGAGAGAGAGGGAGAGAGAGAGAGAGAGAGAGAGAGAGAGAGAGAGAGAGAGAGTGAGAGAGAGAGAGAGAGAGAGAGAGCTCTGAAAATGGTCCATTTGGACAAGGTGATATTGTTACTGAGGGACTCCTCCCTACACACAAACAAACAAACACACACACACACACACACACACACACACACACACACACACACACACAAACACACACACACACACACACACACACATATACATACACCTTATCCCTTCCTGGCTCCCCAGGTTTACAAAGCCTCATTAAGCTGCCCCCCACAACACAGACACTTTCACTCTGACAAACACGCACACACCAGCATGTTATAGCATCTGGCCTGCAATGTCAATAATTTCCTGTTGTGCGTGTGTCTATGACGCACACACACACACACACACACACACACACACACAAGGTAAATCAAAATCCAAGGCTATCATCACAGCTGGATACATCCTCAGTGATCTTTTTTTCTTCAAGGTAATGGACAGTTGCAGGAAAACAGTCTGTTTACAGGTGTAATCATCGCAAGCAAAATAATGCTTCATGTGTTGCCTGAGATAAAAATGGCATTTTGAAAGTAAACATAAAAACAGATCACGGATGACACAAAGGTCACAGGGAGGTTCATCTCTCAAGGTCAGTCTGAGAGATCTGAGGACAAAGTTGGGCTTCAGCTTAAACAAGTTCTTGAAGAGGAACCACACACTAAATAATTTTATTTGTCTTGCAAATGCAATCACATAGATTTGTGTTGGCATATGATGTTATACAAAAGATTTTTACAACATGTTTACAAAAGCTTGTATGGGTCTGCAAAAGCTTGTAGGGGTCTGCTTGGATTTGCCCCTCCCTAATTGTGACGTAATAAGCAAGACTCCAAGGTTTATTTCATATATCAGCTGCCTCGTCAAGCATAACGAGTAGAACACCAGCTAACCGCTCAGTTTGTGCCTCCCACACATAACTACTGGGAGCTTTAGCAAGCTGAATGATCAATGATGAAGAGACGGTATCGTATATGAATAAGAGATTTATTCCATTATTTATTCCAGGCAGTAAGCACAACTGGGCCTGCTGATAAGATTCAAAATTCAAGATTTAGTTTATTATTATGTGTACTTGCATACATAAAAAACAAAATGCTGTTTCACCCAGCCCACAGCAGTGCAACAACAACAGGAAGGATGCAGATAAAAACTTGTCAACAGCACTGATCAATACTGATGGGGAAGCTTAGCTTGTTTTTAGCCTGGTTGCTATTGCTAACACATCATCCTGGCTGTGTATAGACTTTTCCAGCTGGCTTTCTCACTGTTTCAGGAAGGCATCAGGCGGCTGCAACAGGATTTTAAAAGCTAGGATGAGTTAATCCTAGGCTTTTCGTCTGTGTCTTCTGTTCAAGCGAAGCATTTGTGGTGGACTCCTCCTGCTGCACTGACCTGTCCACTGAGTGCTCAGCTGCTGGTGTGCACGGCGATGCCACTCTTCCTCGGTCTGGCTCTGTCACCACCAGAGGAGAGCTGATCTTTGCAACCCATGCCCTAACCCTGAATGATGACACCTGGGCAGTGGGGATGGACCGTGCCCTCCAGTGGAGCTCTAGCCAGAGGCCATCTCCTGCCCTGGCCTCTGCTCCTAAGCTGCTCAGTGACTCCTCTGCTGCCACGGAGCGGGCCTCACCTCTTGCTGCCCAGGTACAGCCTCCCAGGTGGTCAAGCATGCACATTCAGGTGCCTGTAACTGGCTTGTGACTCTTCTGCTGCTGTGGACTACATCTCACCTGCTGCAGCCTGGGTCCAGCCCCTCAGGTGTTCAGATGTGCACATTCAGGTGTGACGCCCACCACAGGTGCTTGTTGTTGGCACCTCTATGGTCCAACATGTGATGATACACTTACTGCTATCCAGGTGCCTGCATAAAGGACGCTAACTCCAACTCCACAGAGATATCCACTTTGTTGACAATTTTGCTGCCTTTTTAAACAAGCCTCAGCTTTTTAAACCAGATGGCCTCCATCCTTCCCTGGAAGGCTCATGCCTTTTATCAACCAACACTGAACTGACCTTGCACTGCTGTAAGGCTTATCTTACCCACTATCAGAAAACACTCCCACTAAGTCTTCTCTTCATTTTTCTTGTTTTAATGACAACAGCTTATCCAGTAGAACATGCAATGTCATTACAACCTGCTTTAAGGCAAATTTTATCCCCAGTGTTGGTATCACCACTCGCATGGTCTGCGACATCAAAATGTTGTGAATATTGGCAATCTAAATCTAATTTCCTGTGACTCGTTTTATGACCAAGGGCCCAGCGTGGGAAATGAGACTTCTAATCAAGTTTTAGTTGATACTCCTCTTCACTGCCTAGACTGAAGAGGTCTTGGATTAATCCACATGAATGTAAGAGGCCTGCAACCAAAACTGGACTCCATTAGAATCAGGGGCCAACAATACAATACAGATGTTTGAATTCTAACCAAAACTAAAAAAATAAGGATAATATCATTGCACTTGACAGTTACAATACTTACAATCTACAATACATAGGATGAACTGAACCACAAGGGGGGAGGGGTGTTATTTTTGTGAGAAACTCTCTTGCTGTCTCCGTATTATGCTCTGTATCTCTAACAAAAGAATTTGAATTTAAATGAAATGTCTTTCTAAATCCTAATAATAATATAGTTGTAATCAGGTCATATCACCCCTTGTCTGCTTATCAAAGTACCTTAGGTAAATCTTATATCTGAGTATGAGACTTCTGAAGTTTTGCTCATTGGTAATCTTGGCTTTGATTAGTTAAGTTCTTCCTCTGAGGGGCTAAAAAAATCATGTATTGAATTAAATATAACTCAGCTAATTTCTTCACCTACTCGGCCAGACACCAGAAATCCAGAAAAGACAAGCCTGATAGACATAATCCTAACAAACAAATCATAAAATTTCACAGCCAGTGGTATGTCTGCACTAGACTTAAGTCATCATTGTCAAATTTCCTGCATTAAAGATTCCAGACAAAAAAAAGATTCCATCACACATTATTAAAAAGAGAGACTTTAAACATTTTACTGAGCAGGTTTTTCTTCATGATTTATTTCTAAGTGATATCACAAGGTTATGTGCTATTCCTGACCCTGGATTTACCCTTAACCATTTCACAGATGTTTTAAACTGCTTAGCAAAGAAACATGCTCCCTTTAAGAGATACAGGGTAAAAAAAAACCCAGATCAAATCCTTGGTTCACACCTGTAATCTTAGTTATGTTAAGGATAAGGGATGTAGCATCAGCAAAAGCATGAGGCTTAGAGTCCTTTATAGATTGACAGACAGTTGAGAAACAAATGTGAGAAACAAATGTCCAAACAGGGCAGTTAGAAATGCTGAGTCATGTTGTTTTGTTTGTCCTTGTCTGAGAGAAAGAACAAATCTGTGATATTTTTAATAGTCATTTCATTTCTTCTGGTCACCAGTTTGAAAATCTAGATCTATCTACACTTCCCTTAGTCAATTAGATGATTGTCTGTTGAGGAAGTTTTTATCGCCCTTGCCTCAATTGACACAAAAAAAGGCTATTGGAGCAGACTTCTTGAAGAAGCTTATCAATAATCAACTATGTTGCTTTCTATCCAAGCATTGCATTTTAAACCCCCATCAGTCCAGTTTCGGACCTGGACATAGCATTTCAACAGCAGCATGTAAGGTATTAAATTATATATTTTTTTCTCTAGATAGGAAGGAGTGTTGTATTACCCTGTTTATTGGTTTGTCCAAAGCATTTGACACAGTGGATGATATTCTTCTTTTAGATAGACTTAGATCAATTGGGTTTGACACAAATGCATGAAACTGGTTTCACAGTTATCTTACTGGCAGAACTCAAGCAATAGTAGAGGACAGTCGTCAATCTGGTTTTCTTGAAATTACAAAAGGGGTGCCACAGGGCTCAATACTAGGTCCTATTCTGTTCACATTATACATAAATGACCTGGGCTCAAAACAGCTCTATTCATTATTATGCTGATGACACAGTAGTTTACTCATCAGCAGACTCTACTGACAAAACTTTGTCTAATTTAAAGGAATGTTTTTTTTTGGCAATTCAAAAGGCCCTGATTAAACTTATTGCTTTTACTAAACCCAAATAAGACTAATTACATGCTCTTCACTGGATCCCAAATGAAAAATCCTAACAAAGTTTTAGTGCCATATCATAAGTACCTCATCTGACTAGATGAAAATTATCTTTTTAAAACTCATTGAAAAACTAACTAAAAAGCTAAAAAAAAGTTTCTTTTTAGCAGTAGATTGCAGTTAGCACACACCGCATTTTTATCAGTGCTTGGCTATGCAGATGTAATTTACATGCATGCCGCGGCCCATATCCTCAAACCCCTTGATGCCGTGTATCACAGTTCTCTTAGAACCCACCATTGTATCATTTATGAAAAGGTAGGCTGGACATCACTTACCAATCGAAGGGAACAACACTGTCCTGTTTTTATTTATAAAGCCCTCCTAAATAAGCTATCATTGTATTTATCATCACTTATGAGACTTAGAAATAGGGATGCCAAACTCGTTCACAAGCATTAGCTTGGACATCCCATATATGAACGCAGAACTGTGAAAAACTGCATTCAACTATTATGCTCCTCATAGGTAGAATTAGCTTCAGGACTCTCTTAAATTAGACATTTTTTTAGCACTAGAACATTTAAAGATTCTGTTGAATAATGTTTTATGTAATGACAGCTCTTGTTTTTCTTGTTGTTTAGGTCATTTGTCTTGTGTCTGTGTCTATCTGTCTATCTATCTGTTTCCAACACAATGACAGATGTAGACATAGACATGGACAAAGACACTGCATAGTTAGAATTCGGAGAAGCTGCTGCGACCAATGGGTTGTGCTGCCACCACACCAGCTCATGGAGAAAGAGAGAAAGAGAGTGAGAATGCTGCCATCAAGGACTTCTTCATTTCTCTTCTTGTCTTCACAAAATAACTCCTCTGTCAGCCTCCCCAGTGCAGTGTCCTCTTTGAGATGTTGGTAACAGTGGCAGGGAGCAGTTAGTAGTTGACAACTAACAAGTTTTTTTGACTTAAAAAGTATATATCAAACAGTGGAACTGGAATGAAGGCCCAGTGATGGAAGTGGATTTTACAGTTACAATTTTACAGTGAACATAAGTACTGATAGAAGGAACAAGAAATTCTTTAATAACTCTTCAGTTGAAAGGCATTAGAATTTTACAGTGCATTAACATTGTAAAACAACTGGTCAAGGTAGATGGATGGATGCCCGCCTAGAGCCTGGCTCTGGTTGAGGTGTCTTCCCATTAAAGGGGAGCTTTTCCTTGCTGCTGTCACCAAGTGCTGCTGATGGGGGGATGTTGGGTCTCTGTAAAATAAAGAGTATGGTCTAGACCTGCTCTATGTGAAAAGTGCCTTCTGGTATGATTTCGCGCTATATAAATGAACATTGTTCTACCATATAAGAAGATTCATGATTTTCTGTACTAGATATTCTTCCTCTTTGTGGTTTCAATACAAAGCTTATGTATAAAGCTAATGTAAAATTTAAATTAAACTGTCCCTGAATGTTTAGAATGATAACCGTAACATGTAAAACCACCAGGTTAAAGGAGTGACAACAAAAGAGCAAACTTACAGACTAACCAGTAAACTGGTACAGGGTCAAAAAGAAGAAAGGGTGATAATGTTACACTATTTAAAACTCCATTTAGCAAGATTTTTATGTGAAAAATCAACATTATCAACCTTGAATTACAAATGATAACCCAAATCACTGGTGATGAAATGAGGGATATTACCAGATATATCTTTTTTTGCACCAAAAAACAGGTCTTGCATACCTTCTACAGTACATGCACTGGAGCCCACATAAAATTTTAATGTGAAATAAAGCATTACTTCCTAAATGACAGTATGAGTAAGTCCGAAGAAAGGTGGCTTGCTACCACTGTTGATCACTACAAAGTATTGTAATGTCAGAATGCTCTGATGCCACATTAGGTGATTTCTAGGTTATAGAGTCCCTCAGTCTTTGACAAAGTTAGGTCTTGCTGCAACTTAGCGCTAATTGTGTCAGTGTCTTCTGTCTGTGCCTGCCTACAACTTTTACTGGGCTAATTTATCCAGCGCTTCTCTCTCTCTCTTTTTTTTTTAACTTGCTACTGTCTTCCTTGCTTGTTTTCTTTCCACTGCCAATCCTTTAGTACTGTTCATAAAATTGGTCCAGATTGCTTCATGTATTTTTACCGGCAAGAGAAAGACGGTGTATTGGCATTTGTGTATATTAGCTACCAGGCTACAGTATAAATCTGTATTGATGATATGGCAGCCCCTATGGGAGAAGGCGGATGAGAGCCAATCCAGGAGCCTATTGACTTGTGTGGAATTGCTTTTGTAATATTGTTTGGGAAGACAGACGACTATGAGGGAAAGAAAAGAAAAAAGCACACAGCCTAGATGTGATTTTTCTGTTTCTTTTATTGTAGCTTTCTGGGAAAAAGCGCTCAGAGGGTTGAGGGGATGAGAAATAACGGGAAGAGGGGAAAAATGAGAGAGAACAGCATCAGTAAAAATAGGGAAAGGTGAATTTAAATGTGTGAGAAACAGAAAAGCAAGAAAGTAGAATGTGAATAAAAAAAACAAAGAATAAAACAAGAGAAGAAAAATATAAGAAAATATTGACTATAGAAGAGAGTGACGGTAATAGCATCTGGAGAAAAATACAAAATAATAGTTGTATTATTTTGATGAGGGGTCTTGCATGATTGCACATAGAAGAACTGAGGTTGGAAAAGGACACCTACTGTTTATGTGAGCATGTTGGTGTGTTACCTTTTCATCTGTCATTTCAGTGAGCAGTTGCAACACCCTGTAGGATTACTGTTGTTATTTTCATCTTCACAGGAAGATGGGAAATATTGTAATATCAGCAATTTTGGTGTTACATCCCAAGCAGTTGATGTTAGAGTGACAGACAAGGCATTGCTGAAAAGTAACGTGCTAGAATTACTAAAGGCCGTGATAATGATCTTATTAAATGTATCAAGTATCGGTCAGACATGTCTGATCCACATTAAATGTCAATGTGATTATAAAATTCGCTGATTCTATAAGTTATGTTCAATCAGTCACGTTGAGCTGCCAAGAAATTTTCAGTGCCACAGCAATCCATGGTGCATAATATTGCTATATTTATGCCAGTGAGTTATTGTGAGATACAGACTCAAAAGTTGGGAAAAAGAGAGCCATGGTACTGGACTGGGACTCCCTATTTATAGTCCACGTGTAGCAAAATTTGACTACTGTTTGTTCGTTTACATAGCCGAGAGCTAACCAATTAGAGCAGAGTGGGCTCATCAAGAGGGGGGGCTTAAAGAGACAGGAGCTAAAAACAGCCCGTTTCAGACAGAAGTCGAACTGAGAGCTGTATAAACAGCCAGTATAAGATAAAACAGGATTTTTTTTAACTGCAATTCATGCAGACAAATTCCAGTAAAGCCCCAGAATAAAAATATTGTGCCATGAAAATGGTATAACTTAAATGTATTCAACATTGACACTACAGACTATTATGACAAACTACTGGTCTGACACATTTTGTACGGTATGTTACCCTGGTTTGACGCAGATATATTAGAGTTGTTCTTGATGACAATGTAATGTTATGGCTTATGGTAAACTTAAAATGCCATTAGGAAAACTCTAACTCTTTAACAAATACAGTAATTAGAAACATTTTTATTACATTTAAAACTCTGGCTCATTCATCAACATGAATCCCAAAACCACAAACATGTGCTAATTTGATCACACTTACCCTTTGACTCATTCATTTAGCATTTAACAAATCCACCAAATACCTATTTGTTAAGCTCATTATGATAATCAGAGATGCCAATCATTTCCCAGTTTACTGTAGCACCTAATTTCCTTGTTTGTCTCCACATGTTTGTCTCTTTATTATATCTCCTCTTATTCTCAACTCTCTCTCGCTTCTTACTCCTGCTTTTCTGCTTGATGTCTGTACATTCATTTGTTGCCCTGATTTACATGCAGGTAAACTTAATGGAAGAACTCAAGCAATAGTATTGGACAGTCATCAATGTGGTTTTCTTGAAATTACAAGCAGACCCAGGATTCCTTTCCTTTTTGACTGCAACACTTTAGTATTATTGAACATGTCCGAGGAGACACAGGTAAAAGAGTTTAAAGTCTCTACCATTGTCATAATCTGCTGAGTGTTTTCTGTTTTTTTTAGCATGACATAATAATCATAGTCACCATTTCTTGTTCACTCTACTAAACTTGTTTTCTTTTTATACTTGCTGGGACATTGTTTACATCTGTTAATTCAAACATAAATAACGTTAAAGGAAGTACCAATACCATGTCCTAATATTAATATTAGAAACAGCAGCGTGTTTGGAGTCTGAATGAATGCAATACACAAATTGTAGCCCTGTAATACTTAGGGGTGTTTTTAGCCTAATTTACAGAGAGAAGAAGTAAGAGAAGAACACATTTTGCTAAGATAGGAAGACTTTTCAAATTTAATGCCTGCAAGTGTGTTTGTGAGTCAATGAGAGAGAGAGAGATCTCACATTTCAACGAAAAGCTTGCACATATGTATGTATGTGTGTTTTAAAGCATTGTTACTTAGCTAACAAGCTGTCTTTAGGGCTCCCAAGTGGGTTTCTAAATCTCTCTGAGACATTTCTCCCCTCTCATTAGGTTTCTACAATCACATACAAACACATACACACACAGAACACAGACTGAGTCTCATATAACTACAGTTTTTACACATACAAGCTCAGTCATATACTGGGTAAGTATGCGTCGATGAGTCTGCATATATGCACTTTAGGTTTATGTGTGTGACAGAGAGTGCCACTGAGTTTTGCATCTGAGTTATGAGGTACATACTCATTCACTCACACACTCATACAGTCAGTACTCAGGATGCATTTGAAAGCCTGTCAGAGGAGGCGTGATGACGGTTTTCCAAAATGATGAATGAATCTGACTTTTCACTCTCAATGAGACTGACTTACAGCTCAAAACTGTTCTAAAGACATTTTATACTTTATTCTCATTCCAGGAATCTAGAGTAACCAAGATTGAACGAGCAGGTACTCAGTCAGTCAGTATTAATATGGAAGAGACGTTGCAGTCCATCAGTTTAAAATGGACAGAGTTGCTAGGAGATGACAGCACTGATAACTGGCCAATCAGCACTTTTATGTCTGCGTATCAGCAGTTGCAGAATTGTTATTTATGACAGATCACATAAGTGGAGCCAACACCAAAACCTCCTGCAGCATGATGTTTTCAGATGTTTCTGAAATGTTAACTGCATGTATAATCAGACTGTGTACAAATCCATCAAATACCTATCATAGCTGTAGTTGATTTCATTGTAATACTGAACTAAACACTGCAGTGTTTACAATTGTAGTAATTAAGGTGTAAGTATGTTTTTAGATAGGTAGTTATATAGAATGGAAAATTTTGCTACATTTTGAGGCTTAGATGAGATGTATAATTGAATGTCATCAGCGTAAAATTTAGGAGCTGTTTTTGTGTAGTGCAACAGGAAACCAGACTGACACTCATCATCTAAGTAGGTTGTAAGCTGTGCAGAAGCCCACTTTTCCCTGTATATCTATTGCCCTGTATCGATCCCACATTTTGTTTTAGTAGGTTTTTCAGTTACTTGAGGGCTACAAAAATCTGTATCGAAACAGGAAGTTGTGTCCATCAACTTTCTGCTTATGTCATTCTAAAAAGAGATTCCTTTTCCTCCTGAGATGATTACTCTTAGAGCCAAAGTGCAGCAGCAGTTAAGCAGACCTGAAGTAAAAACAAAGAACTTCTGCACTGGCAACATCTGTTTGATGCAAGTTAGACACCCAATTGGGGATTTCTGCCATGGCTCCAAATGGGCAGAAGTCAAGACAATTAATGCATATACACATATTAGAGAAGTTTCCTGAGATATGCAGAAGGTGCTGATGTCATATTGTATTCCCTTGTGCCATAAACATATACACATCTCTCTTTTGTGTATATGAATGAATACATAGTCACCTTATTGTGATCCTACTCTCACACACAAACAGGAGGTGTCTTGGTTCCTGCAGTTGCACCCCTCTAGGGACCAACATAGGCTAGCACAATGTAAATTATTAAGTATTCCCTGCCATTGTCTGTGTTTGCCCATTTTTCTTCTGTCCCCTAGAATACACACACATACACACACACATAGGTGCCTGGTTATGTTTTAAAATGGGGGATCAAACTTGGAAAGATGTATAATTGGCAGGGGGGTCTGGGTGTCCTCCCTCAGAAAAAAAAATGTAATTTTGAAGGTGTAGAAATGAAGGAAACAAATTTCCTTCATTTCTACACCAGCTAACCTCTTGGATTAAGTCAAGAAACAGCCAACTGCATTAGTCTAGATTAGTTAGATTGAGGGTGCTATGAAAACCAAAAATGCATCAAGAACAACTGGCTATATAATTGGGTGGATCAGGACAGGAAATTATTAGAAGAAGAAGAAGAATAAAAGGAAACTATGCTATATACTAACCTAAAAACCTATTATTGAGGATCGTGAGAAAAATTCAGAGTGACAGAGACATAGAGCATCCCAGTACCTATAGTAACTCAGTCTCATACCTGCCTTAAGACCCACTAACTGAATAAATTATAATATAATAGATTTGTGTATTTTTCTTGCTTTCCCCCTGATGGTCTGAATAACCCCCTGCTGCATGGTGCTGCGTGAGAGACGGCAGCCCTGTTAATAGTCACATTACACTTAAAAGAGCTGACTCTGATTTTACTCCTTCTCGAGCGTCTCATTCCCACAACTGAATTCTTTTCAAATCATTGAGCTAACATTACGTGGGCGGGCTGTGTTGATTCACAAATTGGTTCGGCATTTTGGCGACACTACAATCCTACTTTTAGGTGATTTAAAGTTTGCCTGAAGTCACTGAGCCAAGAAGGTTCATTCAACGTTAGCTAGCCTCTCTTTTCTTGTGTTGTCTTTTCAGACAATGATCACAGTTAAGCTAAATGTTTCTAACCTTTGTAAGCAGTCAGACTCCCGTGTGCATTGACAGACAGTGATTGACAGCTGAAGAATGCTGTGGCAAACAATCAACGACGGGATTGACTGAACCAAGTCAAAAACTGCAATTTCTTTATTACTTGTTTTTGTCAGTTGCTGAGAATAGTAAAATGACCATTGATAAAGGCTGCTTAAATATAATCTCTTGACTACAGAGCCTGTGTGATAACTAGTTTATTCTTAAAAAGACAAAAAGTGGCGTAGCAAAACCAAAACTTTGCTCCCCCTAATTAAATGGAGATGCATTTGCTCCACATGCTCCATTGCTCAGGCACCTATGTACACACACACACACACACACACACACACACACACACAGAGGTGTACCAGGCTCAGTGCTCCACTACTGTTTCAGAAAAGCCAGAGCTATTGTTATTGTTGTCGTTCTTGTTGGAGATTGCACTGTCAGCAGAAAATGCGACCGACTGGCTTCTACATGCTGTGTGTATAAGACAGAGGCAGGGAGGGAAAGAAAGGGAACCCGTGTGTGTCATTGTGTGAGTGTGTGTGTGCAGTGGCCTTGCTCTGTCCCAGCCCTGTCATGTGGATTCATAACCCAATCCCACACAAGAACATTGTAGAAAGGCTTCACTGAAAAATCACTCTCTGCTCTGCCACAGAATACTCAGAAAAATGTTTACACGCTCAAAAAGATGTTTATGAGGAAACGAGGACAGCCATTGTACACCTCGCTACCTATTGCATTAATACTGCAAAGTTTTAGGGGAAATTAAAGACAAAGGGAGGGAATAAAACCAAATTAAATCATATTGAAACTGGGCCATGATGTGTCATGTTTAGTGTTTATTACAGCAGGCTTGATTTCTATTAATAATTTCTCCAGGCTATGGTAGACATAAGATGACAGGAAAATGAAAGAGAGTTGATAGAGTTCAGTAGTTGGAGGGAAGAAAGTGGAAAAGGAACTAATGTAGAGAGAAGGAAGAAAGTGGTGATTGAACAAAGATAAAAAGAGAAATCTGCAAGAAAAAAAGAAAGTGAAGGAAATGGAGAAAGCAAAAAGAAGGTTGGGAAAAAGAGCTAAAGGGTTGTAATCTGCCATTAATTTGGCTTGCACTAAACCACAAGGGGATGCTGGGAAATCAATGCAGGCTGATTGCTACTTTTAGAGAACTGCAGAAAACACCTACTGTTTTTTTCTGCTTTTGTATCTGCAGCTATTTCTCTGCCTCTCTCTTCATGTCACGCACAATCCTCCTCTGGTAGTGTGTTCAGTTTATTGGGGGGAATATTAGACAAACGCAGCTGGACTCACAAAGTAGAGAGCAATGTTGGAGTTGTCATTGTGTGACTGATTGCACAGTGTGTGATTGAGTGTGTGAGAGCATGTGTGAGTCTGTGTGTGTGTGTGTGTGTGTGTGTGTGTGTATGAGAGTTAGAGTGAGAAACAAAACAGCCTCTGAAGTTTGAGTCTTACCTACCGCACAACTTCTCTGTCCTCTGTTAGTATGCATGTGCACATAATCATACTCTCCAAGCTACACATGACACATTTTGGCACTAAGCTGACACTTCTTATCGAGACTGATGTATAAAAACATGATGATTGGCAAAAAAAGTAATATAGGCAGTTGCCTTGAGCACCAATTGGCTAGGAGTGACACAGGATGCACGGAAGCAAATATGTTATTATGCTTGACTTACAACTTCTGAAATTGATTCAGATACACACAAAATATTTTGCAGTGCATGTTTGCATGAGCTCGCCTCAAGCACCGACAGTGTCATGGCTGAAATTAGACTTACAAACGTGTAGCAGTTAAAAATGCCAGCGTTTGTCAGCATGCAATCCAGTGATGCAGAAGTGCAAACTGAAGTAGAAAAGTTGAACTTGTTGACCTTTGGGTAGATTGAGAAATAATAAAGGATGGAGGAAGGAAAATATTTTAGGGAATAAAGAATCCAGTTCATCAACTGTCCTTGTTCAAGTTTGGAACTTAACACCGTCATTGGTTTAAAAGTCTTTTGCACTTTGGATGCAACCCTAAAAGCATCTCAATTTCTACAATAACTGCACCTGGCAGGGCTGGTATGGTTATGGTCAGGGAAAGATTGTTGTTGGTGAATAAAATGTGGTCAAAGTGTGGTTAAGGTTAGGCAACTAAAAGGTTTTTTCACTACCTCCTGAACTGGCACTGAGTGTTACTATTGTACATGAACACTACAAATGTTGCTGAAGTTCTGACCCTTTAAAACAGTTTGATATCTTAAGACAATATTGTCACTGAACTGTCTAAATCAAAACAGTTATGCATCAATGGAAACTTTCTATATTACATTTCAAAATGTTTTCCCATTTACCCAAGAGGTTTTGTTATGTTCTTCCCATGGATTCTTGATTCTCCTCATTTACATTTATATGTCTATATTTTCTCTATATGTCTTCCATTTTCTCTGCCAGGTGTAAGCCTGGAGGGGATCATGCATCTGGTCGTGTGTGTATCTGTCCGCAGCTAATCTCTGGACCCATCAGCCTAATATTTTTTGTGCACATTTATGACTGTATACCCAAGAACCTCTCGTGGTTGTAGTGATTCACAATTTCACTTTCAAACAAATAATTATCAAACCATACCATGTAACTTCCTACGACTGCACAGAGAGAAAAAGTTGATTCATTTTTTTAACCCAGATATTCCTTCTGGGGTTGGAGCAGCAGTTCAGTCGGTGTGCATTTAAAAAAGTGAAACTTCCACAGCTTCATCTTTAAAGTTGCTGCTTAACAGAGCAGTAGGAACCGGCCCTATGATCGAAGACGGATATCATAGGGAGATGTTTGCTGTTTTCATCAGGATATGCCTCACATGGGGTTAGCTGAGGCAGCTGGAGAAATTAGACCCAAACACATCCATCATATTTACATATATTCATAGATAGTTTTTGGTGTGCATGTCTCACCCAGTCATCCACAACCCCACTCCCTGTCTCCCTCCCTTCCATGCCCTCCATCTTCGCTCTTTTCCCCCGTTCCCTGCTTGCTTGCTCTTCCCTTCTTACACACACAAACACAGCCACCCTACTCTTCTCTGTCCCTATCATTAATTCAGGGCAGTAGGTATAGCTGGCTAGCAAGCTATAATATAAGCAGATGAGATTGTGAGAGGGCCAGCTTCCTCTAACAAAGAGTCAAAAGGACAAAGCTCGGCCATTGTGAGTCAGGGCTATAATGAAAGCATTAAGATAACTGTTCAATATTTATGAAAGTGTGCTGGTCTCAGGCTACACACACACATGCGCGTGTGTGCATGCACACACACACTCACACACACATATATACACAAACTCACATATAGAAAAGGAGAGAGAGAGAGAGAGAGAGAGAGAGAAAGGTGGCAGCAGTCTGGGGCCATTCATTATATGAATTGATTTAGTTGAGTTCTCCCTGGTGGTCCCTCTCTGATATCAAGCTTCCTCATTCCATCCAACCTGCGTGTGTGTGTGTGTGTTTGTGTTTGTGTTTGTGTGAGCACGAGTGTGTGTTTGTCCTCAGACCAAACAATTCGTGTGAATGCATGTGTGTATTTTTTTGAAAGTTTTTGTCCGTGGGTGTGTGTGCGCAGTAATCATGTTGATAGAGAAGGAGGGAACAAAAGTTTTAAGTGTATACATGCATGGTTTGTGTGTGTGTGTGTTGGTGAATGGCAGAGAAAGAGAGGAATTTCTTAGCATGCACAGGCATGCATTCAGGTGATGTGGTGTCGTGTATCATTGTAACTAACTAACTGTAATTTAAGGTGCTTCTATGGTGCATTTAATGGCAAGAAAGGGCTTTATGTCTGTAATGGTTTGTGTTGGATAAAGGGAGCAGGGGAATGTGTGTCACTGTGTGTTACTGTGTGTGTGTGTGTGTGTGTGCGTGTGTGTGTATGTATGTGTGTGTGTGTTTTGGAGGAAGAAAAATAGAGGATCATATATATCAAGCAAGATAATAGCTTTATGGAAATCTCTCTCTTACACATTTCCCCACCACAACATACAGTATGCAGGTCCCATGGATGAATTTACTGTTTATCAGACCACAGATGAGACAAGAATTAGCTAGCTTGCATTCTATTTCCTAACTGTATGTTCAGTGGGTGTCTGGTGTTTAGTAACGGGAAACGTTTATTATGAAGGACTATGAGTTAACAATTTGATTCAAGCATAGAGAAGGTATATGACGCACTGAATTTGATGAATTTACTTTTTACTAGCCCACAAATGAGAGAAGAATTAGCTAGCTAGTGTGCTATTTCCTAAATGAATGCAGTCAGTTCAAAGGCTTTTAGTAATGTTAACTTTTTGGCATGACAACAGCTGAAGGAACATAATCAATCTTACCACTCATGAAGTACAGGTGGAGACGGGCTGGAGGGTTTAAACTGTTCACATAAACTGCACCCATCTTGTACCTTTTATAGGAACAGATGAACATCTCTACCACATCTGCTGTTTCCACAAAGGCTGCGCCCCCATGAAAGATATTCAATCCCTCATAACATTTTAATATGATACATGCAATATATTGATAGTTCTGTGGTCAAAGTCTAGCAAGTCCAGGATTATTGTTTATGGCTAGAGAATGAGAAAGTGGTCTCAGACTTTTGGACCCCAAAATCCTAATGCATTATGCCTGGTTGTTATGAAATCCAGTCTATTTATAAATCTAATCTTTGAGTCATTCCAAGTTAATGTTATGGTCATTGACTTGTTATTCTTATCATATCACCATCATTATTTTGCTATATTTTCTCATAACATTCAGTGTGTTTTGTGTTCTCAGCTTTCTGATTCTGCTGCACAAGAAAAGGTCTCCCAAAACCTTAACATTTTAGAAATGCAAATTACCAAACACTGTGCGGTATGTGCCATCACCCAGTGCTGCACTGGGCAAGTGACCAACAACTGTTTGAAATCTTTTTTCACTAATGACAATAATATGAATAAGTGAATTCAAATAAATATTGATAAGATCATAAAGCTTAGACTTTTGTCTTTTCAACAGTCCTTGCCATTTTACAATATGTGTTACGACATAGCAAAAGGCATTTCCGACAATCACCTACGAGCAAGTCTCTTTTGCACACCTGGATGGGTAACTGGGCTATATATAGACAAGTTCTCACCACCTGTTAGCAGACAACTTCATCACCTTGTTGCCCAGCTTGTAGGTTAAAGGCTTAGTCATGAGGAAATAACCAAGTGCTAAATTTGGTCAACTGAGTATGTTTTTAATATTAATATATTGTCTATTGCATGTATTATAGTTTCATTCTAAGAGGAAAAGTGAAATTCTTCTCAGTATTCACTGACATACTTTCTTTGTCTTTGTAGGATCCTTTATTTCACTCTGTTATCACTCTGTTGTGCTTTCTGGTTGTCTCTCTCTATGTTGTCATTTGTCCTCATCTTGAATTTGTCTGTCTTGCTCTTCCTCTGCCCCTGTTTCTTTTGAGCATTTTTTCACTTTCTAACAGTTGGTTGTCACAGGAAATTATGTTCTTGTCATTCAGGAAAAGCACACTCGTCAACTAGATGGAGAGGGTGACTCAGATTGTTGATAACCGTTAAAAAAAAACAACAACTCAATTTTAAGTTTAGTCACTTTGCTGTCATGGCTGTACCTGTACACAGAAACATTTTGTGCACAAAATGCTTCCTTTCAACATCAACAAAAGTATACATGCTTTAAGCCTTTCCATAGATCATCTATTCTGTATTTTTTAGCGGATATTTTTGTTATCTGGGTTCGCTGTGCAGTTTTTAACTTTCTCTCCTTCCCTCCACTCTCCTCCCCACTAAGTGCCAATCATTAAGCTGTCACTCAGCTGGAGTTTGCATGTTGACGAAGCCTCAGGAGTCATTTTAGAATTTATGGTTTACAGACGCAAATGTACAGGTTTCCTCCTGACTAATTCATCCTCTTCTCACTCTTTTTTCCCTCCTCACTGATCTCACTTTCTCTACCTTACTTTGTATACTTTCAACTCCCAGTTTTTCCTCTCTTTACTACTCTTTACTTCTTTCTTAGCTCTTTTCTTCCTCGTTTTGCTTCTATATCAGCTTCTCTGTCCTTTTTTTCTCATCTCTCTCTTCCAAACTGTCTCTCTCAAGTTGTCGGGCCTGTAGCTCCCTCATCCATCTATGTATTTTTATTATTTTTATTTATTTTTACAGCCATATCTGTTAAAGTACCTTCTGACTCTATTCCCGTTTCACAAAGCCACAGCGATTTACAACCCTATTCTCACTGAAGCGGGAGAAGTGGATGGTGGGATGTGGTTGGGGGTGGGGCTCGGCGTATGAGCGGCTGTTTCAGATGAGCCATCACCAACCAGATTTACAAGTCTCGCTCAGACAATTTCCCCTCCATCCAACCTTTGAAGGGTTCAAGGTTCAATTCCATTTGGAGCCTGTATAGTAAGAGAATGCATCCTCTCACATAAGAAAAGAAAAAAAAGCAATGGCATTTTACACACAGAGCGATGGCCGTGTATGTTTAGGCAGCTGCCAGCAGCAAGGCAGGGAGATTTACGTGTTGGTGCTTGAAGGAGCGAGAGCTTTCGATCCTTGTAGTGTAATATTTTATTGTGTCAGGGATACAACAAGATAGGGTGCTCCATTCCCTTCAAGGAAAAAAGAAAAAGCCTGACACTAGAGTTTTGGACAGGGAAGAATGAAGAGAGAGTGAAAAACAGGGAAAGATGAACAGAGCATGAGTGAGCATTGTACAGCTTTCAGAGAGCTTAGAATAGAAAGCCGGAGGCCCATAGAGGCATCAATCAACCCACTGATCAATGAATTGATTAGTAAATCAGACACCATACACTAAGTCAAGGCTGAGGCTCCATTAGGGAAGAGCTATGTCATCATTACAGACCAGAATCCAGGCTTTGGGTAAAAACCTGCTATCCATTTTCACAAAGGCCTTACAGAGAGGGTCAATAACACAAGAACTGGGACAGTGAGTTCAAGTTAAGTTTTTTTTTCGGGTGTTGACTCATTTTATGTCAAAAGCTGCACATTAGGCAAAACGAGCTACAGCCGCTGGAGCAGTAATGACACCATGTTAATATCATTTACTCTTTATTATTTTCAAAATTCCATTTGTATAAATATCTTTATTAAACTGTGTGAGAAGTGTTATTTCAACTTCACTGTAACACTTGCTGTTTTTTTTGCATTGCATGTATTATTACAGATGTTTCTAATATTCAATTCCACTATGTAAATAGTGATGGTGTAAATGTAAAGAGACTCTCTCTGTCAAGAATTATTTAATAACTATTATTGAAGATACAACACAAATCTGTTGTTTAGTAGTGCCATGTATGCATGCTATAGTCCATGTACACAACCCTTTCTCTTAAAATATGTATGTTCATATACAGCAACAACACAGTGAAAGAGAACAGCAACAACAACAACAATCAACAACAGATACATAACTAGCAGCAACAGCAGGAACAGCTGGTGAAGGACAGAAGAAGGACGCCAACACATCAGCATAGTTTATGGGGCTTCCTGTGGATTAGAAAGCACAAATAACTCCAGGGAAGAAGTAAAGTTAGTAACATGCATTAATGGTAAAAAAATAAAATAAATGCAGATGGAGAAGAGGAGAGAGGAGCTCAGTGCATCATTGGAAGTCCCCCGGCAGTCTAGGCCTATAGCAGCATAACTAAGGGCTGGTCCAAGGCGAGCCTGGTCAGACCTAACTATAAGCTATATCAAAAAGGAAAGTTTTAAGCCTACTCTTAAACATAGAGAGGATGGTAGCCGAAGGCTCTGCCTCCCATTCTACCACCAGCTTACAGGGAAGATGAAGAGGAGTGGACAACACATGACTTTTAACCAAAGATTAAAACCACCAATATTGTTGCGTCCTGAGTTTAGTCATGCTTAGTCTTACCTTGGAGCCTTGGATTCTTCAGTAAGGCTAGTAATAGGCTGTTCCAGAGCCCTGTTCACATACAAGCTGATATTTCTGAGGCATTGTGGGAGTCTGAGCCATTTCTTGATACATGTACTGACTGTTCTCTCCAGCTTCTGTACTTTGGTGATGGGAACCTCATAGATCATCAAAGGCCACATCAGACGAGGGAGCATTCCAAACTGTAGGCACCGACATTCCATCTTACCAGGAAGTAGGGTCTATGTTGTGTATGTTAGCAAGGCCTTTGATGGTTTCTTCCTTCAGTTCTTAACTGTGGTCTGAGTCCTTAAGGCTTGCATTGCACCACAACCCTAAGCTCATGACAGGCATCTCTGATGATTTTGATATGGGTGTTGAGTCAATGTGGAATCTCTGGTCTTTCAGATTTCCTTTTATAATGGAGATGGTCCTGGACTTGCTGGGCTTAAACCTCATCCATTCCCATGTTATGTTGGAGTTAACTTTTTCCAAGAGTCACTTTGTACATGTGATAGTTGTGGTCAGAGTGGTCATTTCATCCATATAGGTGTTGATGGGAGGTAGTCATTGTCCAGACTGAAGGAGTTCTCCTCCTAGCATCCATTTGGATCCTCTGACAATCAGTTCCATGGCCATGGTAAAGGCTAGTGAGGAGTGCATCCTGCCGTTATTCCTATTTCCAGGGATTGTCAAGACGTGGTGTACTCTGATGTTGTGAGGCAAAACCACAGATACACAGAGAGATGCCTGCACAAGTTTTAACAGACATCCTCCTTAACCGCATTAGGGCATAGTTATGCAGCCCCGCAGGCATAAACATACACTCCCCTCGCACATAGACACAAATTACTGACCACACACAAACCATTTACACCTGCACGCCTGCCCATGAAAACACACAAATATATTGTTCATTAACACACACACATCTTTACTTACCCCTGTTTTACACAGTATTATTGATCATTGTGTTTGACAGGATGTAGTGTTTAATGGAAGGGGAATCTGCTGAGACAGTTGTAGCAAGGCAGCTAATGGACTGCATGACATACACACGGGCAAACACACATACACACAAACTCTCGCAAACACACACATAAAAATGGAAGAGACAGCTGCAGCTCCTACAGCAAAGTCTATGTTTCCTAAGGGACTGCTTAGCTCAATGCTGGCCCTGTGATAATGTGCCATTTTACTTTATGTATAAAAGCTGTGTAATATAATATATTATAACTTTATAATCTGCACTGCTATCAGCACATTCATGATGTTCTCTAGAAATACAACAGTATATTCCTATAGGTGCAGTTGCCATGGTATTGGGTAGGAGAAATTACTGAATTATTTTTTTCCACAGTGTTTGAAATTGAGTTAACTGATTATTATATGCATATACCATTTCATATGACAAATGGCAATGAAAGCGTTTGAAGCTTGGGGTATCAGTTGCTGAACTGCTGCATGTTCAGACCACATACAATATGCAGCAGTCTGCCATCTGGGCTCCATTTGCAAAATTGGAAGATTATTACAAATATTTCCCTCCCCCAAAACATGTAATTGATGTTATCAATCCAAAGACAGATTATTCATGCTGAAAACACTGAGAAACGTTGCATAGAAGGACTACCAAATGAATGAACACTCATATAGACATGACAGTCTTTTGCTTTTACCACATATGAATCCATCTCCAACACAGCACTGAGTGTATGTGGGAACTGTCAATGACTCAACAAGTGTTATCAGGAACACAAAGTAAGGTCCTGTGGGAATCAATGGTAAAGTAAGCATGCTAGGCTAAGTAGCTTCC
Source organism: Euthynnus affinis (assembly GCA_029490765.1). Taxonomy (NCBI): domain Eukaryota; kingdom Metazoa; phylum Chordata; class Actinopteri; order Scombriformes; family Scombridae; genus Euthynnus; species Euthynnus affinis. The sequence goes on from CM055842.1 coordinate 11,249,521, forward strand.
ACTATCCAAGTGACATAACCTAAATTCTAAAGCGCATGATGCATCCTCCAAAATGCTGAATGTTGTAAAGGGACAGATGTCTTAAATCTCTAACAGTTGATAGCCAACCTTATTTGAGCTTGGAACAGAGAAAAAAAAAGACTTTAATAAGTGTGTGTGGGCTATCAACTGTACATGGGCCATCCATTTTTTTGCCTGTTCCATTTCTGGCTTTGTCTTTTAATGTTTGCTTTCTATTGCTGGCTATAGTAGATGCAAATAAAATGTTGTGGTCCTAATCAGTTCACATAGCCGACATACATTTCTGGGAAACACACGTCCACATATTTGAGAAGGTCATATGGCCTGACATGATGACATCCACCACAGACATTGGAGTAAAAATGCGATCTTTGGCACAATGTTACTTTCAGCGTTAATTAGCTTACAATTGGCTCAACAAGCCTACTTTGTATTGCTGTAGCTGTTTCTGATGCTAACGTGCCAGTACAACGATGCAGGTTATTGCCATTATTTGCATTGGAATCTGATTTATCAATAAAAAATAGAAATGATTCTCCTCTCTTTTCTATTGATAATATACTTTGGAATAAATAGCTTACAAAATAATAAACCTATTCCACAGACAATTGGACTGCATGTTATAATGTAATTAATCCAATGAATCTCCACTGTGCACTTTGTGTTTTGGATTAAGACATATTGTATTAGCACCATAGAATGTATAAAAGAAGTGCACGTGGCCACTGTGACGTCACCCATTGGTTTATGGACTAGCATTTTGAAGCGTTTGGCATTTTGGCTATTGCCATCTTTTTGGAGCCATAAATGACCATATTTGGACAAGAAGTTGCACTAACTAGCTTGCTAGGTTAGCAAGGTTAATCCATAATTCATGTTAACTGTGATATTAATTGGGATGCTAATTTTGGCTAGTGAAAAACAGGCTTAAATAAACAAAAAAATAAAATAATGTATTCATCAGCAAAACTGAACAGTCAAGGGTCTTTTTAGGCAGCCAAAATGTTAAAATTAACTTTCGTGAACTGATAACACACTGTGGAAGGGTCAAAGTTCTACGACAAAAACAAGGACGACACCCAAAAACAAGCGCACGATTATTTAAATGTACACAGTGCCATGGATACAAATTGCTACACCTCTATCCTAATTGACAGCTCGCTGTGGCAGTGACTATAAATCAAACAAATATGTTTACTGAGGTCCATATAATTGGACCTCTTTTTGCAGTTAGTGGAGTTGCCCTCTGCTGACCATTAGAAAGAATGAAGGCTTAAGATACTTCTGCATTGACTTCACTTTTCTGACCCGTAGTTTGCCACTTGATTAGCATACATTTTGAAGGGCCATAGTCGCACCACTTCTTACTTAGTCACTGTCTCCACAAATGCTGTATGTCCAAAAATGGTTTTATACTCTTTTGAAAAATAGAAAAATATACACTAGAGTTATAGTGTCATTCAAAATCAACATATTTTGTCACACAAAAAGAGCAGACAATTCAAATATTTGTTTGACTTGGTGTACTGATACAAGACAAATGTTGTCTGAAGCTAAATGTGTTTGCAGTGAAACAACCATACGTCTTCTTTGTGGCTCCATGGTTATATAATGTACGTGGTATGCATGTAATTCACATAAATACCAATTACACCCTCTAGTAGACTGCTGATTTGTCTCCCTTACTTTCAGCCAGTGTTTGTTGAGAAGACATCATAAAAGATTAAATAAGGAAAGAATAAAGTGAATGGGTATATACATAGTAGTTAAGAGTACCATATGCATAGTAACGTACTGTATACAATGCAGTGCCTTATGCTTGATCTACTGCTGCAGTGGACTGTTTTCAGCTGTCACAAGTTTTAAGGAACAGGTAACTGCTTGGCTGATTACACCTGGCCTTGCACCACAGCAATTTTCATCTCCTGAGTGACGTTTATGAAATTATTTTGTGAAGTGAAAAATAGGAGCAGGATAAATGCATGAATGGTGACTTCTGTAATGGCTATCACTGAAATTGGATATAATTTATAATATATCCTTTGAGTCATTTCCGCTCTCTCTTACCTGTTTGTCCCATCTATGTCCTTTGCCTTCTTTTTAGTTAATCAGAAATGACACTGAAATAGGGTTTTGAAAAGAATATGAAATATCATTTGCAAAATTGCGCAATATGATTGGGAGGTATGCACAACAACAACAATCCAGGCTCTATTTTAATGCTCCTGCTATGTTTTTGATCTTGAGCTTTTGAGTTGTCTGAGATATTGGTGACCCTCTATTTTTGGCTCAGGAGGTAGAGCATGTTGTCCACCAATCAGAAGTCCACCAGTCAAAGTCTACTTGGGCAAGATACTGGACCAGTTTGTAGTGAGTGCGTGTGTGTGAATGTGCCTTAGATTAGATCTTGATGAGCAGATTGGCACCTTGCATGGCAGCCTCTGCTATCAGCATATGAACGTGTGTGTGAATGGGTGAATGATGACATGTATTGTAAAATGTTTTGATAGGTTGGAAGACTAGAAAGGAGCTATATAAATGCAGTCCATTTACCATTTTCCTTCCTGAAATCCTTTGACTTTGTGTGTATGTGTAAAATGTGGACTCACTGTTGGCTAGTGGAATATATGAATTCTATTAAACAATAGCATTGCAGGTCAACTTAAGCCAAACACTTTCCTGTATATAGCCTAGTTACACAGGCACAAAAAAATATGTCTGATGCATACTGTTGTCATAACAGGTTTTACTGTGTTGACAGGTTCTTGTTTGCCTGCCAAGTAGAAAATTACATTTCTCACACTCTTCAATGCCGTAACAGATTTAGCCAAAGACGCTACAAAAACCCCAAAACAATTAGCTCCAAAAGAGGCTGAAACATGCTTCTGCGTGGAAGAAAACATGTCATTCAGTGACATTGGCTGCTTCTTTTATACTTGTGCTTTGAACAGAAAGAAGCTGGATCAATCAGACTCCGTGGTACTTAAGTCCACACAACATGTTGAGATTTTGGAGGTGTGTGCATCAGCTTCTCTGCTAGCCTCTGCTACCTACAGCTAACCATAACAAACGTATCCCTGTAGGTTTGCATAGACGTACCTTGTATTTTTATTCAAGCATCTGCCCCTCTCAACAAGACATTAAAACCAGCACCATCCTGTATGTGTGCAATGCAGGAAATATGTGTGTAGGAGGCAAACACATTGTGCTCATTATGTAGGGACTAATAAACAAGCAGTGGGATTATATTTACAAAAAAGATCATATCTTATTTACAGTTAGTGTCTGTTATACCCCTGTAAGTGTGGTCTATAGGATAACACTGTAATGATGGTTTCACAGTTGTGAATGCTAGCAGATTAGCTTGCAAGCAGTAGTGCTATATCTCAGCTACACCTGTCCGTTATGTGACCCTCACCTTGCAGGTCTTAGGAGTCCCCTCTTTTCTTACTCTGTGTTTGGTCTTCTCCTCCTCTCTTCTTGAAATCCCTCCCTCTTCTGTCCACTCCTCTTCCTCCCTGTGTCTCCATCTTACCTTGTTTCCATAATGTTCTGAGTTCATCTGTAATTGTTACACAACACCTATAACTTCAAAACTTATGAAAACCACTTTACATGTTAAAAAGATGTTTACTTTGAAGATGGTGTAATTTTGTTTGCATATTTTTTCATTTCCCTTCCCTGGTACTTTCATCATTCTTTCCCAAAGAGAGTACAAATTATGTTGCACACTGAACATTGTGCTCTATTGTATTTCAGTCAGTGTGTGTTTGTCTCTTTCTAAAAAAGTTTTCTATTGTATTATAGAGTATCAAAAAGGCAGTAGTGTGTCTGGGTTTTTTAAATGTAATTTCATGGAAATTGCATTCTATGGGCAGGATAGATAAATCATTTATTATTATCTTAATTATAATAATTATTATCTGATTTTATTATTGATTTTGTTTGATGTCTTTTGACAGGTCCCTTTAAATAAGTGTGTATTAAGGGGGAGTTGACTATGACTGTTCCTGTGATCAATCTTTTTGCACCTCTTCTTTCCAAAATCTAGTTTGACAGATTTTGAAAATCTCTGACATGCTGGATTAATTGTGTCTAACTTGCTTTTTTCCTTCACCCTCCTTTTCTCTTTCAGTCAACTGTTTTAACGCAGTGTGTGTGACCTGACAGTGTTGTTGTGACTAACACTGATTTTAGCTGCTAGTGGACCTGCCCTGACACAGATAGTTCACACTCATCTCGTCCTTTCTGTCCTTTTGCCTTCTGCTTTTTCTGTCAGACATACATATTCTGTCTGTCCCTCTAAATTCTCCCCCCTCTGCATCCTTCATTTCTGACTCATCATCATCTGACTCATTGCCTATATTTCTTTCTCTAAACTTGATCTTTTTCTTTTATTCTCAATTTCTTCTGTTCACCTCTCTTTTTCTTTCTCCCACCTCTGTCTTCTTCTTCTCTCTCCATCTCAATTCTGCTCTTCAGGTGTCTGCTCTTATCCAAGGTGACTTCTGGAGTGCAGTCCCTCTGTTGCATACAGAGAGAAAGAGGCGGCAGTGCACCTGGCTGAGAGTGGAATACACTCACTGAAATATTTGTCAAGCAACAGATTACATGATTGCAGCTCCTCTAAGGCACAGCAGTAGCTGCTGTTTGAAGAGTCAGAAACATGATATAACCTCACCTCTGGAGCAGAGAAGACACACTGAGACCACACAGCAGAGTAAACAGTAAATTATCAATCTGCAGGTTGCAACTCTCAACTTTTTTCAATCCAGAGAATAAACTATAGATCAAAGGTATTTAAACCTACAATAAGCTCAGAAGATGACTTTATAGTACCAAAACAAAAAACCCAATAATAAATCACAAGACATCTTAATCTTAACAGGTACTGGCTAATAGCATTTTACATACAGCGTCTCTCAATGCTTTCTCTGCATAGGGCATTTGTTTTACTTGTCTTGCTGAAGTGGGAAGAGTAACTCCTACATAAATGCGCCTGGAGATGTGCAAGTAACGTGCAGCTTCATCTTACATATTTAGGTTTGGTTTTTAAACTTTTAGCTGATGACACATGACATGACACAGTCACGTCAGAATACAAGTAGAATGCTACTTGCATGATTATCTATCAGATTTATGATATTTTTCATACTTGAACCACAACAAGAAGGTACTAAACCATACACTTTTTTTTCAAAGATTATTTTAAAGTTAAAATGTTCTTGCCACTTTGTTTCACTTTGGCCACTTAGGAACTGCAGCCCCTTGATTTCTGCACTAATGCATTTTTCCAAAAAAAATTTGTTTGGAAAAATGCTTTGATACAGAAGAAGTGATGCTTTGTATTTTTGAGAAATGTGTAGAAGAAGTAAATAATTAACAATAGCAGAAACAGGTGATACAGCATAAATGTCATTCCGTTGATGATACTGTTTGACTAAAAAGTGATCTGTGCCAAGCATAGTTTTCTGCATTGGAATAACATCCTGTGCAGTAACATAACTAACATAACAACGTTTATCTCAAATCCGTAAGTTTTTGATTGATTGATTGATTAATAAAAAAATTAATAAAAAAACAGATATTGTAACTGTAGTCCTATAAGCACAGTTAGAGCCCTCTATTGGACTCATGGATAACACTCCTCTCCAATCACATGCACGCAATCGCTCACTGAAATTTGCATGTACATAGCTGGCCAATCAGGACGTGCCCACTGTATTATGTGTGTCCCGCACCTTTTCTAAGCAGCGTCTCACTGCCTCTTAGGTCATCTTCGATCATGGGCGAATGCCGGTGTATAATTGCCCAGGGGGGTCAGGTCTCAAACAGGGCGAGAGACAGTGGGAGACAGAGCTGACACTAAAGCCACTAAGGGGGGCTGTTGAACGCGCTGCATTTTTGTGCCTCTGACTTTCCTCGAGTGTAACTCAGTTTTAGTGGAGCTTTGACTGCACGCTTTGCTGCAGCATGGGCTGGGAGGGCCAGTGCTGCGGTGACTCCGTCGGAGTGGTGTTGGAGGTGGCTGAAGGTGGCCTGCGCGCTCTCCTTCTTAACGTGGTGTTGCAGCATCGCACTTCATCTCCTCTCTGATTCAAAGAAAGAGCGAGTGGCAAATGTCAGCTCAGCTGTGCTTTCTCTTATTAGAGCCTCTTGAAGCACTGAGTGACAGAGAGGGATCTGAAGAGACTATCCAGTGCTATGGGAGCTCCCAGGAAGTCCTCTCTATCTGTAGGGCTATGAGTCCCCACCACATGTGAAGTGAGTCTATTCTAGCAAGCGACATCACCCATCCTGCAGCAGACGCAATACAGAGAACAAGGTTGTTGATCTGACCGATGGTGCAACCCAGAAATTGGCCAAAAGAAGCCCAACTTGCACGGATTTCGGAGAGTCAGCAAATTCGCCGAGACAGATGACAGGTTGTCGTCATCATCCATTGGAGAAGCCGCTCGGAGTGTCTCAGTTGAGACATCCGATGGCGGTGGCAACAGTGGTGGTGGAAGGCCAGATGGAGCAGTGATTTCATTTTCGCCATGGAGATCTCTCTTGAATTCCAGCTAGCTCTCGTCGCAGTGGAGTGAGAAGTCACATCGCCAAAAATGTTCCCACTGCTCCTGGCATAGATCTGGAGGAAGCGCTCAGCAGAATACACATGGTGATGCAGTGAAGTGATGCCCGTCAATGGTGGCGATGAGACTCGGGCACGATAGGCAGGAACAGGCAGGATCGAGCAGGTACTGCAATGAGCTGATTTGCTATCGCTGAAGAAATATAAGCAGTGAGACACTGCTTATATAGGGTGTGGGACGCACATTATTGGTAGGCGCATCCTTTTTGACAAACTACATACTTGCAAATTTCAGTGAGTGATTATGTGCATATGATTGGAGAAGAGTATTACCCATAGAGTCCAGTAGAGGGCAAAGCCTGTGTGAGATAGAATAGGTAAACAGATCCAGGAGTAGAAAGTGATGGATTACAGACGTGGTTTTTAAGTGGTGCAGGAGAATGCAGTTTAACTGGGTCAAACATACAGTCTGATATCCCCTCTGAGATACTATCTGTTGATACTGCCTGTCTCAGTGGGGCTAATTGGAAATAATCCCTCCTCTGTTTTTAGTTTGTTTTTCATTTGATCTCACCTGGCTGAATAGAAGCAATTACCTTGAAAACTTTCATTTTGTGAAAAAGTAATCCTTCCTGCTGGCATGGATCAAACAAGTTTTTATTTCATTTTATTTGTTTCAATACAGGGCTTTAAATAAAGAAGGAGTATCCCAAACAACATGATCTCACCCATCTGGGAGACAGTTTGGATAAAAATGAACAAAGGGATTCTCCATGATTCAGGCCTCATGCATTTTATGCCGCTCATGTGGGTAAATAGTACTGATGGTGAGATTTTAGAAGAGTTCCTTGTTTTTAATTGGTTGAACAGATTTTGGGTCTCTACTGTATTGTGATACATACACAGAGAATTGTAAAATTATGAAACAACATCCCACGGTTTTGTTCTTGCATTCGTAATCTCTGAAAATTTGACTTTTTGCAGTCAAAGATGTCTTTTGAACAGAAGATATTTCTCTTGTTTCCCTCTTTTGAATTAGAGCTGTCAGTCTCTCAGCGATAATGATTATAGCTATACTCAGCATGAAAAAAAAATGTTGAGATGTGTATTAATCGCATAGACATCACAGGAACATAGCAATTCGTCATTACACATAAAGATAATTATCTGAAGCATATAATACAGTAGTATATGACACATTAATCTTAGTCACTTTCTAAATGTTTCAAAACTGTCTCTTTCTCTAGTTGACTCAATTCAAGCACTCTTTGAGAATGTTTTTCTGTCTTTTGCCTCGTTCACTCCCTAATCTACTTGCTTCATGTAAATGTAATGCCCACGTTCTTTTCTATTTTTGTCATCCAGAGAACTCTTGTTGTCTGCTGTTGTTTCTACAGTTGGCCATCTGTCATTGGTCAGAACTTTAGAGGAACCAGGAAACAGCAGAAAGGGAAGACTTATAATTGGTCCACAGAGGATAAGGGCCTGTTGAAGGGAATGGGTCTTTGGAGGGACACTGACTAGAAAACAGCAGGTGTTGGCACTGACACTGGCACAGTGGCTCTCAAACTAAGGTCCAAGGTCTCCTGGGAGGCCCTGAAAGGGCTCCAGAGGGTCTCCAGAAAATATGCCAAATGATGTTGTTTAATTTTGTCATACTCTCCTTTATCATAGTAAAGTGCGGGTAGGGTTGAGAATGTTTCCAGATTAAATCATTTATACAGAAATCCCAGCCCATCCTTTACTTGGTATTGACTCATGTAGTCTATTTTTCTCCAACAAATTTATCCTATTGATCGATGTCTTGATTGTTAGTTTTTCTGAGAGGTTTTCATGTACCATATAGAAGTTTTTTATGATTTATACATTTTATATTGTATTGTATAGTTGTTGCTCTCATTACTCAAAGTTCAAATCCATATTATGTTTAGAAACCTCATTCAAATTTATATATTTGGCAAAGAGCCTTTAGGTTAGACCTGCACTCAGATGAGAACAGCATTAATACTGTAAATTTGAAGATTTGGGATAGTCACAATGATAACAAAAGAATACTACTTCTCCTGCATTTTGGACTTCATTAACTTAGTAGTCAGACTCCAACTTGAGCTTTCCTACAGAAAACGAGGTACAATAATCTCTAGACAACAGTATCTCTCGAATCTGAAAAAACAATCTAGACAACTCTCTATAGGGTCTGGCGGGGGTTCTTGTTGATATAATTGTAGGAGAAACAGTTAAAAGCCAGAAGTCTGAGTTTGGGCGAGTCCAAAGTTGTGAAAACAGCGGGGGTGTTTTGAATACACCAGAGGTAGTTTGTTAGTCTGTCCCTCCCGCTGCAGGAAATAATGGATTAATCCTAGAAAGCTGCTGATGTAGCACTTTTCTCCTTATGAAAGTAACACGGAGATTAGTTGACCAATCAGAATTTAGTCGGGCGGGAGCGTATCGACCAATTAATCGACTAGTCGACCAGCAGACTACAGCCCTACAAAATACACCTTTAGAAGAATATTATGAACTCCAGTGTGCAGCTGGCGCACAGCACTCTCCCCTCTAAGTTACACTTAAAGCATACAAAAGGGGTAATTTAGTGAAATAGTCAGCATTTAGCCTTGTGACGCTATTAATACTGTACGTCAGTTTACTTTATCACCACTTACGCTTCACGGCTGTTTAGCATTTGGCCTCCGAGTGGCGGGGATAGCACACTCACACACACATCGTAACAATCTACACAAATTATTAAGAACACAGAATCATCATTAACTAAATATAGTCATTCTGGCTTAGTTATGCTCCTAACTACTGATGTTGCAGATCATCTTTGTGTTTAACAATATATAGTTTGATATTTTACCTACACAAAGTGATACACACACACCTCACAGTCACTCGTTTCGCAGCATTTCAGGTTCCTGTTGGGCAAATTCTCATGAGAGTTCTGTACTCTCACAGGATTTGCTTTTCACTTGTCTTAAAGAGACAGTACCACCCACACACATAGGGAATAGCAAAATAGCCCCCCCCAAAAAAACACTCATTGTCCCATGTCCACCTGGCTACATATATATATATATATATATATATATATATATATATATATATATATATATATATATATATATATATATATATATATATATATATAATTTTGTGTGTATTGAAGCAGTACAGTGCAGGTTATGTAATGCATTACATTTCCTCTCTCTCTCTCTCTCTCTCTCTCGCTCTCTCTCTCTAACAAGATTCCCCTCACCCACCTTTCTCAGACCCCCTATCAACCCCTCACAGACCTCCTCTAGACCCCTAGAAAAAATATTACATCCTCCAGTGAGGCAGCAGCAGATGGAGGGGTGGTAGATTTCCAGACCAGCAAAATTCTCCTACAGGCCAAAAGTGATGTGAATGCAATGATGTCAGACTAGTTTGCATTTAAACCCAAAGTTTCATCTGCTGTGCCAAATACAGCTATAAGTAGGCAAGGTCTTAATGTCACCCCAAGAACCTCACTGATGGTTTTAAAAACCATTGCCCAGTAGTTTTCATGCTGAGAGCAATACCAGAATACATGCATTAGATTGGCTGGAGGGAAGGAGCACCTGTCACAGCCAGCGTCGGTCCCAGGATATATGTCAGCAAGCCTGGTTTTGCTTAAATGAACCCAGTGTAAAACTTTAAATTGTACGAGCCCTAGTTTAGCGCATAATGATGAGGAATGGACCTTTTTCAGTGCTTTCATCCAATATTTCTAAGTCAGATCTACACTAAGTTCATCCTCCCATCTAGTTTTAATTTTGTTTAGGTTTTGATCTCCTGAAGACATCAGCTGAGAGTATAATACAGTGATCAGTCATTTATCATCAAAGCTAGGAGTGAATTTTTCCAACATTGTGCCTGGTGGGAGATCAGGAAAACAGAAAATTTTCCTTGGCAAAGTGACAGATCTGCAGGTATTAAAAGAAATGATTATGTAGGAGGCTATATTTTCTGCACAGGTTATCAAAACTATCAAAAATATTGTTGGTGTATAAATCTTTGTGGGGAAGAGGTACGGAATAGATAGTTTATATGAATGGGACCCATTATTGAAACTGAACTAATAGTGACAGCAAAATTAATTAAAAAAATTGAGGGTGGAGAGCACAACAGGATTTGATGTAAATTTGGAGGGTTTCAATAGAAGGGAGGAATACACTAAAGCTGGGAGAGACGACACAGTGTCTATTTTCCTCTGTTTTACATGTGTCACTACAGTCATGCATACTGGGCTCTGAGCACTTCCAACATGCGGGTAACCTATGCTCAACACTGTACCTGAACGCCTTTAGTGTAGGCACACAAACGGAGCACTCGCTGCTGCTGCTGCTGCTCTGCTGACGGGCGGCTCACACTGCTATCTAGACATGTCGTAAGTATGATATTTGCCCTGTGTAGCTTGAATCATCTAGAAGTCACAGATTTTCTTTAGAGGTAACAAACAATAAGTTGTTAATTAAAGGGCCATGACTAACACTCATGGTCAGCAGTGGCATCACTTAAGCAGTTTGAGTGTCATGTTTGAGTCCCAGGTTAACATAGCAGAATGGCAGTGACTGGCAGTGGTATTGTGTGATTGAGGTTGACTCTCAATCACACAATACCACTGCCAGGTCTGGATCTTTAGAACAGACATACTCACACCGTAAATTATATTATTTTCTTCATACTGAAATATGCTTAAGTATGCTCTCAAAATACAGAGAAGTACAAACTAGAGGATGATTATTATTAGCAGCATTATTATTTACATAGAGTTTAAGAATAATCATTTGGTTGAGAAATGAGACTATTTCTACAAACAGTTGATAAATAAATTAAAGCAGCAATATGGAGCTTACTTCATGTTAAACAGATGTGTTCATAAATCATCTCAAGAAAAACAAAAGCATAACAAGAGACTGCCAAACATACTAAGAGAAAGTACATAAGTGTTGTTTTTTCTCAATTGATTGGAAAACAAGTTTGAGTGAAAAACCAGTTTGCTAAAAAAAGTTTTTAAATGTTTGTGTGTGTGTGTGTGTGTGTGTGTGTGTGTGTGTGTTTGTGTGTGTGTGTCTACACTCAAAAGCTGATTGTTCTGCACATATGATGAAAGATTGGCTGTTTTTGTGTGAAGTATGGATTGGCGTGCCTGTAAACGGCAGGATGGTCAAGTGAAGCCAAGCCAACAGTGTTGCTGTGACAATATGTTCCCCTGTAAAATATGTATGCTACTCAAACAAACATCAGCCCCATCAAACAAAACAGATGTCATGGTTTTTGGATACGGGGCTCAATTATCCAAAATCAAACACTGTTCTCATTGAGACAGCGTTGCTACACTTCATCCACACATCATTACTAGTTATTTGTGATTTCCTCAGTGAAAGTAACATAGGACACCACAAAGGCCGATAAATCTCTTTTGTAAGTCCTCTGTCTCTCAGACACATACTCAATTGAACTTATTAAAAAAAGCATTCATACACATCAGTCTGTTGATAATTGAACATTGCACGGCTCTAAATTGCATTTCAAGCTGATGGATCGCTCCACAGGCATGAGAAAGAGGACTTTGGAGGATTTTTTGGTTGTTTGTTTGAAAGATAAATGACTCTGAAGCATTCAATGTATACAAGCTTATCATGACCATAAGTACATATTATAGCCTAGGTCTGCAGGGGAGGAAGGTGGATCAAGTGACTGATCCCACCATTTGTTGTGATCTGTGATGAATACAAGAAAATGAAGCGAAGATTGTACGAAAAAGCCTGATGAATGATTGTTGTCATAGGCTATGCTAGGAGAATCAAAATCCTAAGAGGATTTTAAAATAAACAACGACAGATTATAAGGGTTTATTATCTCTCAGTTGTGAATATGCTCAAGTTGGATGTTTAAAGAAGGGCAAGGTATCGCAAACTGCAGAAAAAAATGGATGGTGGAGATAAAGACCATAAAATATAGTAAATATGATTACATTTTTTACCTAACCCTGTTAAAGGTTTTAGTGAGTGTATCTTACTTTTCTAAACAGACGGTCGACTGATAGAGGGTGTGGTATGTTGTACTGATTGTAACCCTGACCAAACCTGTGATTTTGGGCTTTATGAATAAAATTGACCTGACTTGGCTTTAAAATAAAAACAACCACAGTATATTAAAACATACCACATGCATTGTGAGCATTAACTAGCAAACCACATCTAATTCATACTTTTTAAGGCATAAACTAGGCCTTTGGTCTGGGGTTGGGGTAAGATTGTAGTTTGGGAAAAAAAACTAAACTACTTGGTAAAAGATAAGCATTTTCATGGTTAAGTAGACCAGTGTTGACCGTTGGAAGGCTCTGAACACTGGTCTTTATAGTTAAAGTCACATGTTTTGTTCAGCTGTCCGTTCGGCTGAACAAAACTTTTTTGATACACACACACTCACTCATAAATTCACTCATAAATTCTTGCCTTGACTTGGCCGGGAGACACTTTCTATTGGACTCCGACCAATCCTATTTTGCTGTCTTTCATGACCTGCATGACAGACAGAACCAACTTAACTGTTCCACCTGGCAGCATCAGAAACAAATGTTTACACATGTAATTTTCTTAAAAAAATGAAATTGAATCTGGAAATATTCATTGCCACTCTGAGATGGACTTTATTAATCCTTTCCACTCAGTAAAATGAAGGTGAGTGTGCAAGTGCAGAGACTGACATTGTATCCACAGGTGTGATTAATTTGGTATGCTACTCCTAACCTGAATGTGAGTAAAATAGTCACAGAATACCTGAAATCAAAAACATCATTCTTCTTTTGCATTTTCACAGTACAACATGGTCTTTTGTTTGTCAAGCACCCTAGTTGCTGCATTGGTTGTTTTCCACTGTAACAAACTACATCAGATAAAATGGGCAATTGTTGCAGCTGGCACTCATTTTGGTTCTCGAAGGTTTGGCTGGTACAGCGCTGATATCCTATCGTGTTATCTTGGCATAAGAGATGCCGGGGCTCTGCAGTGTATTATTTTAAGAATTTTCCTCTACTTCCACCTTTGCCCCTGACAAACAAAAGACATAATTTACATGGCTTCTAGAGATGCTTGTCAGATAAATGTACATTTAGATCATTTCAGGCATTTGAACAAAACACTAGGGCTGTAGTCAACCAAAGAAAATCTTGGTCGACTAAAATTGTAAATAATCTGCGACTAATCGATTAGTCGCGGGGGGGGGGGGGGGCACAGTGAATTCTGTATTTCTCTGTTTAGCATCTTCAGGCTAGGCTAACCCATCGTTGCTAACTTTGGAGCTAACTCCCTTCACTTTTCCAGCACTTGGAGAAACAACACACGTGACTTTTCATCATTTAACTGACACACTGTAGTCTGTGCTGTACATTTACTGCCAGACTGACAACTTACCGCTAACCTTTTCCTCTGCTCCACTCGTATCCACCGTCACTTTCTCTGCATCCAACTCGCTACATAAACATACTACACAATGACGTATAACACAGTTGCTCGTTTCCCAGGCAACAACACAGCGGTTGACTCACGCGCTACACAGACTCCCAAACGCTAAATATTTCTGAATGAGTGGATATTTGGCATTTATTCTAGTATTAAAAAATACTTTTTGGCCTGGCGGGGGTTCTTGTTGATATAATCGTAGGAGAAACACTGAAAAGTTCAGTACATTTAATAAACGCTCAGTAACGGAGTTAGACCTCCGGAGTTTGGAAGAGTCCAAAGTTGTGTAAACAGTGGGGGTGTTTTGAATACACCCCCGTTTTCAAAAGGTAGTTTGTTGGTCTGTCCCCCCGCTGCAGGAAAATAATGGATTAATCCCAGAAAGCTGCTGATGTAGCACTTTTCTCCTTATGAAAGAAGAGATAGAGATACAAGGAGATTAGCCGACCAATGAGAATTTAGTCGGATGAAAGAGTATCGACCAATTAATCGACTAGTCGACCAACAGACTACAGCCCTACAAAACACGAAACAGAAACACATTGAGTTTGCATGTTTTGCATTATCTAATAAAGAGGGCTTCTGTCTATGAAATGTTAAAGAAAAAGAAAGCTGATTAAAGCAATCAAACTCCCCAACTGGAGGCTTTGGAAGGCCTCCGCAAAAAGTTGATACAACACTTCTAGAAGAACAGTACCTTCATCATGGGGATTGCTTGAAAGTAATTTTACAGATTTTCTGGATACCTTTCATTGAAATTCCCTGTCAATCTGCTGTTTAGTGGCTAACATATAATATTGAAGCAGACAACAACAGAACAGAAAAAAACACAACTTACCTTTTAAAAAAAAGTTAAAGAATCACAGCCTCTTTTACCTTGCAAATTTGAACACACAGAATTGAGAGACACATCAACCAAGTAGCTGAAATCTCAAACATCCTGGCTAAATGACAAGTTTAACTATAGAAAAATGTTCATTCTTTCTCCAATTTTTCACTCCATTGCCCCTCTCTTTTCCTCTTCTTCTTTTCTCTTTTCCCCCTTGCATTCTACCGGCTCCCTCTCCACTGGCACTATACAATCTGTCACTCATGTGTAGCCTCTGTCAAGTTTTCAGCTAAGACCCGGGTAATCCTGCCATCGCTGAGGCATCGCTGAGGTTAACTGGCTAATTACGGAATATATTGGCCGTCACAGCCCCCTAATCCTCCACTCTCATTCACTTTCGCCCATTAAGGATCCCAGGGGATTACTGTAACAATTACACCTCCTTCTCTCTTTGATGGTATACGGGGATTAGTATTAAAATATACAGTGTGTGTCACAGAAGCGATGGCAGTGCTGTCAAGAGAGGGGAGAAAAAGAACTGCTACAGCAAAGAAGTTGTACGCTTTAAATAAAACATTGTCATATATGAATTAAAAGAAGTGTTACAACCAGCAAGTAATGATTCAGTTATAAAGTCATTAACTTCAAATATCCTAAAAAACTTTTACACAGTCATAGTAATTGTACAAGTGCAACTGTGTGCACTTATCCAGCATCTATCCTGCATTTACTGCAGGTACAATTCTTCCTGAAAAGTTACAGAGTGTAAATCAGTTTTCACATCTGCCTGTGCTTGTTTTCAAACTGTTCTTTAATTGGATCTTTTAAAAGGCTGAGAAGAGAGGAAAACTTGGACACTTCATCTTAGGGATATAGCACAAGTTAAGTGTGTTTTCAGCAAAATATTTCTACAGCACTAGAATTAAGAATGACTTCTATTTCTATTTGTAAATTACATAAAAAGGGTGTTCTAAATAATATTTAAAGGCTCAAAATTTTCATGTGTCAAACAATTTTTGTAACTTTCAAAAAAATGTAAATCTGGTAAGCGCAACCACCTCACGAAATGATTGGCCAGGTGTGCAGAGGTGAGGAAGCATGCAGGATTTAACACCTCTCTCATGCTATGATCCTTTCACATGTCTTATTGTATTATGTGTTGTTATAAAGAAACTCTAACAACTCTGGACAAAAAGCCGATTCAGTACCATCACTGTAGGATATTAAATGAATATAATTTAATGAGCTTTAAGAATTTTAGATTATATTCAAATGTGTGCCTTTCTTATAAAATGTAAAATGGTTTGGCCCCTCCTCCATTATGTGACCACAAAATCCACCAGAAAATCTAATATAAAAGATTGTGCCATACCATATTGTCGAACTGCATTAGGGCAGTCAGCAATTTCAATAAAATGTCTTACCTGATGACATGAACAGCTGCAGCTCCTTCAGTACTTTTAAACCCAAATCATTATTATTTCATTAAATTAAACCCAAGTTTACTGAAATCTACTCAGCTCTGTAACCACTGATTTTACATTTTATCCTATGGTCTTCCTATGAACATAAATATTCTTGATTTCAATTGGACAATTATTCATTACTCACTTCTAGTTGACACTGTGGCTATGTGTGATGTGTTATAGTGTGTTTTCCTATCCTGTATTATTGTGAATCCTTTGTACTGTGTTTATTCTGTATAATTCTTTATCTTTGACCAGTACTGTGAAAACCAGCTATAAGCTAATTCTGGTACAGTACATCAAATGTTAACTGTACACGATCCCTTTCAAATAAAAGAATGAAAGGAAGAAAGCAGTTTGTTTTGCATTCTTCTCACATCTACTTCTGTCACATTGGGTGTGTGACTGAGTGCAACACCATGAATGCCTTTGAGAAGAGACTGTAAAAAAATGTATGCTGTTATCCCGATTTCTTCATATGGACTAGTCTGTTTTAGTCTTAAGAGTTTAAAGAGGCTGTTCTGCACATAATGTCAAATTAGAAATTAATCATTTTAAAAAAGGATTTTATATTCATACAATTACACAGTAATACAAAATCTCAGTGGAAGAACCAAGGATCTATGTGTCGGAGAAGATGGTGTGCTGGTTTCAGTCAGTGTATTAATTGTGGGGTTGTTTGTTAGCAACCATGAGAGTCTTGCTGAAAGCTGAACATCTCACTTTAGTGAAACTCTGCTTGACATCTTATTAAATATTTGCTTTAAGCAAGAACAACATGAAGTCTAAGAATGAAACTGAAAGTCTGTTACACAAATGTTTGATGATGGTGCAATTTAAATATGCATGAAATTACATACTGTGTTATCATCTTATACTTCCATGATACATATAGATTCAATTGAGAAGACATTTAATTATGTTGGGTAATTTACTGGAAGTAATTGTGAAAAGCATAGTGATTAGACATCTAAAAAAAAGATGAGGTACTATAAACAGTTAGATCAAAGGTAATTTATAAAAGTATAGATTAAGGGCTTGATTGTGGTGTCAGGCGAAAGCATGGAGCGGAGCTCTGCCCAGGCAAAGTGTCATTTTCCTAGGACATACTAAGGTTATTTCCTTAACTGCACCAGTTTGGTATCTTGGTGAGTTTAAATACAATACAGAACACATTTAAAATTCTTTTTTTATTTTATGTATTGTGCTGCAGATGGTACTTAACTGCAGATGTTTATTGTATGGATCATTTTGATGAAAATTATGCAGAAATTAATTAAATTTAAAAAAGAGACTTTTTCTGGCAGCATATTTAAGATGATGTGTTCATGTTTAAACCTGCAGTGTAGAACTTTTATATATAAATGAACATACTTACATTCAAGTCCTTGCCAAACAAGTTCACACAATGCTGATTAAGCCTATCACCACCAGATAAATCTCTGTATTTCACTGTATACAGAGTTCCCATGCTTACCAAATGGATCAAATTCTGATAGTGAAATGAGTCATTTCGCAGGGGTTGTGTGATCAAAAAATGTATCCACCGTTTTACAGCCACACCAGTAGGTTACGGCCAGTGGTGTGCTGGCAATCGGGCATACTGGGACAAATCCCAATCTCTGTGCGCCTGTTATTCAGGGTACACATGAGAAAGTGGTGCATGCCTGTGTCAGGCAATCGCAATCGAGCTCCCTGCTTTCCTCTCACTGCCAGAAGGGGGACACAAATGTCCCACATTCCAGTTTTATGAGTCTATACATCCCAGATAACAGTAACATTCCTCTGAAGAAACCTCCCCAAAAGATTTCTAAATTGAGAGTGTGTCATGATAGGGAAAGCCCTTTGTTTTAAGGGGATGAAAGTAGGAAATATAAGCCTGTGACTGGAAAATGTATGATGACATATTCTTTCTGATCCCACTCCATATCTAAGTGTGCTACAGGTGTGCCTGTCAAGGCCTGGACATGAAATTACCAAATGTATAGCTACCCCTTGACTGTTCATGAAAACAGAGCCTATATCTTATATAATCCCTCATACTAAGAAGAAACAAAGTATCAGCAGTGAAAGATAATTATTGAGGTCCCATAGGAGGTACAAACCAGTAATGTATCAAGTACATGTAAAAATATATGTTTTCTCAACAGTAAATTAACATTTGGGTGACTTAGGATGTTATATCATGTCACATTAGCCTAACAAAGCTAATTTGATAGTGAGCTTGGTTAGCAGTAAACCAATCACAGAAAACTAAGTTATATTAAATCATAAATCAACAAAACAAAACAGCTGTAATACGAAAGTACCTGCAGTGGCATTTAGGGAGTAGATACATCAAGCGTGTCAATATTTGCTTGGTCATAAATCTGACAAAAGCCAACAATACCTATTAAAGGGTAACTACTCAAATTCTAGTAGCTCCTTCTAACCCAGCAACAGAGGACCCTACAGCACAATGACTGTAGGGGGGTAGTGTGTGATGTGGAAGGTAAGAGGACACCGACTAGAGTGACAGCACTGGACCTACACAGCTGACCAGAACCTGAAGTTAACTTCATTTTACAAACTTCACTCACCTCCAATTACAGTCCAGATTGGAGGTGAGTGCATTTATACAGTACAAGTGACTGGTTGCCATCCATTTTTGTTTTGGTGCAAAACAATTTGCATTCTCGTGTTATTTTCGTCAACTGCCAGAACTGCAGTCATTGCTTAGCAGTGGTTCAGTGTCTGTTTGTATGAGTGCAAGCTTAAGGAGACAAAATACACACTTTTATAACTGAGATTAATCTAGATCTATTGTGTTTGAACCAAAAATAAAATTATCATAGTCACAGTATAACAGCCATTAAATGTGTTTATTACCCAATCTATAAGGTGCACATAACTCTACTCCACAACATCCACATTAACCATTATTTTTTTAGGATCTTTTTTTAGGAAAACATCCTTTCTATCTCATGAACTACCTGCAAAAATAATTTTCATACTGGATTTGAGTTTTAGTCCTTGTTTTTTCCCTTAACTTTCTCAATAAGTTGGATGAACTTTTTTCAGAAGTTAATATTCGTTGTGACAAAGTGGGACAGGGAGATAGAAGAGAAGGTAAAAAGGACAAAGACATCATAGTACTAACTGATAGGCGCCACATTAAAGCACCGCTCCTCTGCCTCCTGGCAACACTCCGTAGGAAGAAGGGAACAAAAGAGACTGAGAGGAGGGAAAAAGGAGAGGGAAAATGATAAGCCAGCATATCTTTTATTATTTCACAGGTGGAAGAGTTTGGTTATCACATGTGTTCGCCTCCTCTCCCTCCTCCACTCGTGTTCTCTCATTTTTCCTCTTGCATACACACTTGCACATGCTTTCTGGTTTTCACCTACCCCATTTTCCCTCTCCAGCCATCTCACTCCTTTATCCACACCTGCACAACTCTATCACTGTCTTACCCTTTTTGCATTCTCTTTTTCTCTGCTTCATTTGAACCAACCCCTCCTTCTGATGATGCTACTCTCCACCTGAATTGAGCCCACGATCACGTGAACATGTGTTGAACTTGTTATAGTGAGTAACTGTTGTTTGATTCAGCAATGCTCGGAAGTTGATATCTGCCTCCCTGCAGCATAATGTGTTAACCTGACTTTACAGAGAAGGGTAACACCTCTCCCAGATTTGTTAGCCATTTTCAGTCATTCTCACTTGCACAGTTACACGCACATTGTGCATGCATGCACACACACTTTCCAAGACTGTATTTCATTTCTCACTCTATTTTCTATGCAGTCACACACTTGCATCATCATTCTCTCCTCTGACACATTAGATCCTGATTATCCACCTCAGTTCAGTCACAGTCTACAGGCACCAAGACACAGAGACTTCATCACCGCCTCTGTATTTTGTCTTGACATTGTAAAAAAAAATTAATCTTAACTCAGGTTATTTTGGAAAAAAAACAATCAGTGTTATTGGATGACAAAGCGTAAATGTACTCTTCTCGATATCAAATAAGTTCTCACATTCTCTCATGTCAAATATTTGTTGATGGCAGAGAGGAATCCTCTGGGCCTTCAAGGTATTCAGTGAAGCCCTAAGAAAAATATTGGTCTCCGATTAAATATTTTTCTAATTATTCTTATTCACTCAAATAATTGTAATAATTTATTGATCCTTGTTATAAACTTGAACTAATATGTTTTGGCAAACAGTGGGTTAATATAACAGAATGGGAAATAACCAATCACAATTATTCTTCCGATTGTAGATCTGGGTGAATGGGCAAATAAACCTTGAATATGCTTCCATGTAACAAGGCTCAGGCTATTATTTTTATTGCTATGTTTGATTTTTTTATTGCTACATGTGGTCTTATTGAAGGCCCAAGGTCCAGGGCTGCGGTTCCCCACTCGTTAATGGTATTAGTTTTACCTGCATTTGTCTATTCAACTGTAGTTTAACTCCACATTTTTTCCCATGGTCCTATATGCCCTACTTGTAATGGCAGTCCTTTAGGGTCCAAATTCCTTGTTTGGGGACACATTTCACTCATGCTATCAAGTCAGAAAAAAATCAATTGTATTCCATTCTTGTTTTCTTCCATGAAACATAGGTTTCTTATTGCATCAATGAATTTTATATGCTAATATAGAATATCTGTGTATCATCCGCAAAGAAATAACACTTCATGAGTTATGGTGTCCCTAATGTTGGACTTCAGAGAATAACCTACACAATGTTTTGTCTATCATACTCCATTTACACCTGGTTAAGGGAAAAACACCTGTTAATGCAAGCTGATCAGTCTTGATCAGATTTCAGCCAGGTCTAAATGCAATATGCACAGTATAATGACATTCATAAGAAAAAAAAAATCATGCAATAAACTGAAAGGTCACTTAATTCTGCCTCTTTATGCTAAAAATCTTTACTCGCAAAAAATGAATGCCATCCATTGGCATTGCTTCCCATGACCTAGGACATGCCATATTTGTTGATTAGTCTGCCAGGTCCGCCTAGCTAATTTGCATGTCAAGATCAGATCACAAATTTTAATAGCAGGTGCAATGGCAAATACCCATAGATAATGCATCCAGATACGGATCACATGTTAATACCAGGTATAAATATTCATTCTTTCTGTAACCAGTGGATAAAATACTGAATACATAGAGCGCTGTATATAGGGTTATTTTCACAGTTCACTGTCCTATTGTAATACATAGGTCATTATGTCCTTGTGCTGTGTTTGTGTTTTTTTATCTACGGCATGTAATTGCAGCAACGCCATTAAAAACAAAGTGGAGCAGTAATTCTGACTCTGATTAATATTTCATGATTGTCTTCCATATAGACCAATAAGAAAATTAATGGAGGCTTTACAAACAATCAATGTGAGTAGCTGGGGTGTTAGTGGTCTCCAAGCGTTAAGTGTGCTTAGAAATTTCCTTTAACATATTGACTTTAGTATTTGTATTCACAGCTATCATTTAGGCTTACAGGTGCCAGGAAATGTTAATCCACTACATTAGCATGTTGATGCAGGATGATCTGCAGGGTGCCTTAGGTTTTACTGTTGTTTTACTTTTGTTGTGCTTTATGATTCATTCTTAAAAAGTGCACTTTTTGATATGGCATCTAATCGCATCCGTAAAACTCATAGATTTCTTTCCAACCCACTGTTGATGTTTTGAAACTCACAGCTTATCATCTGAAGTCATACAGTGATGAATGAATATCCTATGCATAGAGTGTGGAGAGTTTAAGCAGTATATGTGACACAAAACAGCCTCTCAAACATCTTATTATTATTTTTTGTAATATTTCAAAATCCTGATTTATCTTGTCATGAAATTCCTTGTTTGTTTAAGTGGAAACAGAAAACTTTTCAACTAAAAATTGAGCCTTCATTTTCTTGGGAGATTGTACCTGATGGCAGACAGAATTGCATAGTGAAAGCACGGCTAATAGGGAACCAATCTAAACACAGATGGTGTCATTATTCTATAGCCATTACCCTGTGCAATCAGCACTGACTTCATAATGGTAAGTTATAACAAAAAAAGTTCTCTATTTCCACTTCAACAAAATGAGTAGCTTTAATGAAGGGTCACTCTTATGAAAGAGCACATGACCCTGATTGAATTTATGGTGTTAGAGCAACTGTATAAAGTTTTCAACAAGAAATATTAGTTGCATTTTCCTGGTGTGCTTTTTCCACTAAATTTGTCTTTCTCAGGTGAAAGCACTGTTCATCAAAAACAGTCACAGTTTCAGGTAAATAAAGAAAGCACTGAAATTTAAGAAGGCTTAGGGTTGATGTGAAATCAAGCTGTTTTCAGATGATGACCATGAACTGAGTAGCTGTGATATTTTTTTCTGGGCTCGTGAACCTTGACAATAGTTTCCAGCGTCACTCACCTCAACAGAAAATGAACCGACTTGGGCTGATTTATTGATTGTGTTTTATGCATTGTGAATATACTGTAGTGGCAGCAGTGCTTTAGCATTACAAACTGGCACTTATGTTTACATCTAAACAGCTTAGCTTGTGCTGGGCTAGATGCCACCGCAGAAGTTCCACTTGTTGCATTTTTTCTAAAATACCACTGCACTCTGGCTTTGCCACTCCAATGAATAAATGGTTTAATGGTTCCTAAGGAGAAGCTGAAATCGTTTTGGACACAATAACGCCCCACTACCACCTCCACCTCCCCTCTCTAGTGGTTAAAAGCAAGAAGCAATTTCTCTTTTTAGGGTTAAAGTGGAAGGCCAATCCCGCACAAAGCAATTACTCCAAGTTCTTGTTCACACACACACACACACACATACGTGCTAGGTGCAAAGTACACACAGAGTAAGTGCTGATAAAAACACACACTCGCTGCACTCAAGCCTTCTTAAATTAACAACAAGCTTCCTCTAATTGCCTTTCCTGCTCAAAATTTTTTCAAGTAATCAACATTTTGAGAGAAACACCTTGTAACAAAACAGGAAAGATAAGTAGAGGAATTCTAACAACACAACATGTCTCACATTAACCTACACACTCTGATGCCACACCGAAATCCCATAACCGAAATGACGAACTAACACAGCAGTAACCTGCACAAGCACAAGGTACAGTCAGTGCTTTTTTTCTCCAGTGGCACATTACCAGCAGCACCCAAATAAAGACAGCGAACACTGGCAATCGAAAGTAAAACGGGGTTGAGAGAGACCAAATTGAAGGGATGTGAGAGGGAATGAAAAAAGATATGGATGAGAGGAAGGGCAAGAGGGAGTGTTACGCCTTCTTAGCTCTTTGGAGTGTGTAAAATAAAGAATCACTTGTATTCCTAATGACTGTGATGTGTGACAGTATTTAGAGCCATTAGGGGAAATATGAGCCAGAAAAAAAATTCCCACAATGCACCACCCACACACTCTCTACTACTACTGCGAGAGCCAAAGGAGGACGAGGGAATCGACAGAGGGGCAGAGGAGAGATGGAGATGAGGGCGAAAGAAGGAATCAGAAGAAGTGGCGAAAATAAAGTGGTGAAGTGAGAGCATGAAGAATGTGGAGGGAAATTAGAAAATGAGGGGAAAAGTGAGGAAGATTGGGGAGGAGGAGGGAGGAGGGGGAGAGCGAGGGATAGAGCACAGAAAAGCAAGAAAGCGAGCCAAAGTGTGAGAGGATGAGATGGGGGTGGGGGGGGTCTGGTGACTACAGGCTCTCTGGTGTCTTCTATCTTTGATCTAAATGTACTTTGGCATTTCTCCTCTCCTCTCCTCAGATGCAATTAGATTCCTCGCTAGCCAAGCAGACGCAGATGAAATGGCTGCTTAATGACTTCCTCGGCAACCCGCCCCGGCAACGCAAACCTTCCATCTGGAGCCTCCTGTTCACCTCCCTCCCTCCCTCCCTTTCCTACTTTTCTTCTTCTCCCTCTACTCCTCTTTCTCCTCACCCATTGCCGCCATATTTCTCACTTTGATTTTCTGTCATTTTGCCTGTATATTCTTCTTTGATTTGCTTGCTTTTCTTTCTCTTTTCATCTCTACTGTCATATATTTTCCTATTTAAAACTCTTTTTCCTGCACTCCATTCCTTATTCACATGACGTTTTCTCTTACTTTTCCCCCTTAACTTTTCTGTTAGCCAAAATCTGCCAAACTTTTTAACAAAGGATACCTATTTATTTTATTTGGCTAAGAACATATTGACAAGTATCACATGATTTCAGTAAGAGGAGAACATTTTTCATGAAACAGTAAAATGAGTAAAAGATCCAAGAGGGTGGGTGTAAAACATTTATTTGATTCCCATATTTATCTGTTTACTGTTCTCAGTAGTTTTAAGGAAACAATCTATTTTACTAAAAACTGCATCTTGCCAAATCAGACTAATTAACTATGA
The DNA here is from genome assembly GCA_029490765.1 of Euthynnus affinis. Lineage (NCBI taxonomy): Eukaryota > Metazoa > Chordata > Actinopteri > Scombriformes > Scombridae > Euthynnus > Euthynnus affinis. The sequence continues at coordinate 11,274,301 of CM055842.1, forward strand.
GCACAATCTTATTTGACCAGACAAAACAACTCTGAATAAAGTCATAACGAATTAGGCTACCAAGAAAACTTCATTATTTACACATATGTGCATACACAAACACAATAAGTAATTAAAGGAGTAATTAAAGTTCCACAGAAAACACGGCTGGACCTAAAAGACCTCACTGATGCATGTTTTAGATCATGTAGACTTAAGATTACTGCTGAAGAGTTTTAAATTTTTTTTAATGTACCAACAAGAAGTGTCCCTGCTCACAATTATATTACATCATAATTACCACTCACTTAATGCCAATAAGTAATGTTTATGATTATCATAGGCTGTATAACACATAAGGAACTAGAAGACTATGTACAGTCAAGATGGCAGCAAAGCTAAAACAGGGATTTATTCATCTCATTCGTAACATATCAAGTATGGAATTAATCTGCAGATGCTCCGATTTAAGATGAGATCAAACTTTTCTATGGATGTGACTTTTTTAATCATGATAAAGGCCAAATTGTGGCCTGTAACAGACTAAGTAGGCTTGTTTTTAGCCTAGCCAACTGCTGGAAATGCCTTTTGCTATGTCTTAATGCATATTGTGAAATGGCATTAAGATAAAAGACTGCTGAAAAGACAAAAGTCTCAGCTTTATGATGGGCTCATAAGGAATCTTATCAATATTTATTTGAAATCACAACACAGCCCACTCTCAAGGTACTGAAATTTGACTGGTTATCCCTAGTAGAAACAAGATTCCAAACTCAAGCAGTTGATCACTTGCGGCCCCTACCGGCTGGTTAAGAGGAGTGAGGAGTCAGCAGTCAATGGCTTTATAAAATAGATTTTTCAAAAATTGTTAATCACCACTACCATGAGAGGTCCTTGACTATAGTTATAAATGTGCACAAACAATGTTAGGCTGATGGGTCCAGTGGTATGTAGATTAGCTGCGGACAGATAAACACATGGACACACGGACACACACACATGACCAAACTTACAACTCCTTCCAGGCTTACACCTGGTAGAGATAAAAATAAATTAATATATTCCAAAAACTGACTGCAAGAGCACATTAGACAGTGTACAGCACACACACACGAGAAATCTAGTAATACTAATCCTGTAGTTCATCTTCAAAGAAGGCAAGTGTTTAGGTGCATTTTGGATTTAATACCTTGATAATTAACTTTGCAAAATGAAAGTGAAGTACTCTGTTAAAACTAATGTTATTGGAGTGCAGCACTGAAATCAAGCACAATGGTAAACTAGCCAAGCAACCAACACACACTGGAGTCATTTTACTCTAGTCTTTCCTCTCTACATCTCGTTTCCTTCAATTATGTGTCACGTGTATTCTAAATTTAATTATGACTGTTTCCTAATTTTACTAACTTTTTGTTGTCTAAAATGTTAACTCAAACCTCAGTCAAACCTAACTTGAAATTAACTACTGTCAAGCCAACAAAGTTTGTAAAGTAAAGCATGGAAATAGTTCCCAGAGATTAAATTATTTTACCGCAGCTGTCTGGTCACTGACACATAATTGAGTATAATGTAAAGCAAAATGAGAATAGTAGTACAGTTCATGTGTATACATTTTCATGAAAATGCATCTGATTAAAATCATCAGCTTTCTAATTACAAGCCTGTTTGTCCAACCTTCAGGTTACTGCTGTCCCCATCTCTTTATCCTCTATCCCCATTTCTTTCTGTCCCACTGGCATTTTGTGGGACTGCACTCATCTTTTCATCTCTCAACAGTAGGGAGGGCGCATTTTTTAATCGGGCTGAGTAATGCAAATTTAATGAATTTGGCAGTGAAGTCGCATGGTGTGTGTGCATGCACAAACATACACAAATAATACACACACACACACACACACACAGAGTCACAAAAGCATGCTTACTTCCAGTCACAGGTGGATGCCAAGATTCAGACAAACACACACACTCATACACATGCACACAAGATTGGGTGTTACGCGCAGCCAACAGGACATTGTACAGTGGTTCCTCTGTGTTTCTCTGGTCTCCATGGATACTGATAGCCTCACAACAGATGGGTACACACACACACACACACACACACACACACACACACACACACACACACACACACACACACACACACAACTGTAACTTACTGACTCTCCAATCTCCAGGATATTCAATCTGCTGGTCTTTTATGTTTTTAATTAATGCTGTTTTGTTTGTGCTTCTGTATAGTGTCTCTCAATTTACTGTCATTATGTATTGTGCCGTGTTGCATGGCTATTATATCATATGAAGGGCAAACTCTGTAACCATGAACGTATAAATGCACAAGCCACAGCATTATATTGAGACACATTTGGGAGTGATTTGACTGCTGGGCTACTAGTCCATACAACCATTTATCCTCATATTTTCTTCCATCTGTCCGATGCTGGAACATGTGACTTGGAGTTTTGTCATAAAATCTTTTCTCTTCTAAGCGGTCCAACAAGAACAATGTTCAGTGACAGTTGACATAATGATGCAAATGCATTAAACATCCTAAGGCAAGGTAGCAGTGGTGTAGCTGTCCTTGTGAACTGAGCACATTTGCACAGACAGAATAGGATGAGATTAAGATATAATATACAGTCTTTGACCCCCTTAAAAAGATCATTTGTCTTGGGTTCTGCATTGCATTTTCACATTAAAAAGGGCATACTAGAGCTTCATCGACATGCAAACATCCATCCACCATGTCCCCTCTAATCTATGCATACCTATTCCTTAACCAATTACTTAATAGCATTTAAAGTTCTCATACATGCAGGCAGAAATGTATATTTTATCCATTTAGCCTGTGCCAGAGGGTAAAAGCTGAGATTTTGTATGAAGAACGTGTTGAATCAGACACTATTATCAGGTCCGGTCTGGTAAGAGACTGATCATAGATCAGCTAAAGGGATGGATGTTTATACCAGGTGAGCAGTTGTAGCTTTCAACTTTTATGTTAATAACATGCGTAGAAGAGTGCTCCATGTTCCGGTTGGTGAAGATCATGGATAATAGGAGAAAGGGTAAAATGAGTGACTGTCATGCCTGACACTCATTTTTGTTCCCCCTGCCCCCATGTCTGTCAGGTCAGGCCATTATCAAGCTGATATTGTGCAGTCTGAATCCAGCAGAAGAAAAGTATGCTGAAGTACAGCCTAGACTCTGAGGGGCATTATTAACTTTTACATTATATCTGCTATTTATTAAAAAAATGCTTCAGCTTCTGAATCAGTATGCTGTACTGCCTAGAATCCAATGTTAAACTAAAATCAATAAACCAGGCCAAAGTTTTTAGTAGTGTTTTGTACTGAATGACACTATTGATAGCATCATCTTCTCCATAGCTACTATATAGGCAAACTAAGGGGCATCTGGACCTGATTTAACCTCTGCCTTAGGAAGCGCCATCATAATCCTCTCAGAACACTTTATAATGATGGATGTTAATGCGACAGACTGGTAATCACTATTTAACTTAAGGCAAGGTATTTTAGGAATGGGTCTGATGATAGATTTGTTTTTTTCCTGGGGATGGAGATGGAATTAGTAAGTAAGTAAAGAATGATTTATGTAGGATTAAAAAATAAATAAACAAATAAAAATGTTACAAAGTGCTTCAAAATTGAAACCATTAGGCAAAAAATATAGATGTCTATAGTTTTATAACCAGAAAATGTATTCACAGTTCAGCCTGTGATGTTCAAGGAAACAAAAGTGTTGCTAACTTGTTGAAGGTAGATTGAGTTGATCCAAACTGAAATTAATCATACTTTGTAAATTAAAATCAAAACAAATTGGGAGATCTGATATGGATCAGTTATTCAGTCCTACTAATTAGTGAGCTTTAGAGGTGTTGGTAGGTATTTTTGTGATCTTTAAAAAGAGAGCCAGGCTAGCTGTTTCCCCGTTTTCAGTCTTTACTCTGAGCTAAACTAATTGCCTCCTAGTTCTAGCTTCATACTTGACATTCAAACATCAGCAAAAATGTCAAGTATTTCCAGAAATAGTCAAATCATTCCCATAAACCAAGCTTGTAGACCTTCTTGGTAGACTTTAATTGAGAGACCTTAAGTTATCATATGGACATGACAACAGAAATGTGCATTTGGATGAAGGAAAAATCAAAGTACCTCACTATTTTTCTAGACCCACCGCCATTAAAACTAACATTTAAGACAGAAGCTCTTATCTAAAGTGACTTACAGTCAGTGCAGCCATAGAAGTTACTCATCAGAGTAACAATTGAGAGCTACAGAAAAAAAAATGCATCGCTCATCAGCTCTTATTTGTCTTGGTCCCTTTCTCCTCACTCAGTGCCACTCTCTATGAATAAGACTAGGATCAGCTAATTGTGTGAGATGTGAAATCCTAAGGTCTATTCAAATTGACATTGGTTGGATTCAATATGTTGCAAATGTGGCTTGGAATATTTTAAAAAGTGCATTTTAAAAGCTACCATTTGGTGGGTTTTTTTGTTTGTTTTCTCAGTCTCTGAAAAAGTGTGCCTTAGGCAGTCCATTGGGAATTTTGAATACAGAGTATTTCATGAGGAGTGTTAGAATAGTATTGGTTAAAAAGGAATACCATTGTCATTTAAATTTATTGCCTATGGCATTTAATACTAGCCATCCATGAATAGTTTACATTCTCACAGCCATTCTTCACTACATACAGTCTTTTTTTGGACATTTTTTACATTTACTTTTTTCCACAGTTTTTACCTGACAGTGGCAAACACATTGTGAAATGAATGCCAGTCCCTACACCAACCAACCAAATAAAATATGAGAGATTATTACCTCTGCGAAACCTACATTTTCCCCTGTTGCTGTCAGGTGATTGACAGTAAGCAGAACATAATATAACACACGCACTGATATGAAAAGAACTGGTCATAATGATGAAATAGTCTTCATTTTTATCCAGTGTGGAATTTCTTTTTCATACTGGACAAGAATGACTTTGTCTGAATGAAGAAAAACAATCTCTGATGATCTCTGCTGACTGTGTGAAGACAGTGCCAGGAAGAATATGAAGTCGAGAAGAAGCCGAGACGATTAAAATGAAATAACACTGGTTTTATCCTTCAAGATTTTTTAGTCGTGTCATCTCATTCACTTCTGTCTCTCTCTCAATCTCAATCTCACCTGCTGTGTGTGCTAACCAATGATAATGAAACACCTTCATTGTGACAGAGCAAGCTAGAGACTCACAGCATGAGCCTTCACTGCTGCCCAGTGAGTGTCTCACACAAATATATAAGCATATAAAGGCACATGCACGAACATTAGCATGGCAGGGCCACACTCGCACACTGTTACTGTAAATTACTGTTGACACACAAACACACACGACATGTCTACAAACATATAATGTACAGACACATTTCAGACACTGAAAATGCAAAGCACAGATAGGGTGCATAAGTGTTAAGGGAGTGTGGGAAAACACAATAAAAAGGAGAAGAAAACTTTGTGGGGATGAAACGAGAAACAGTTTCCATCTAATTATCAAACACATTTTTGCACATATTTAAAATGCCACTATAATAAATGCAAATTAAGGGATTTTGCATGAATTGGATTGAAAGAAAACAAAAAACAAATAGGCCCTCTAAAGACCCATCAAAAGCTATGTTTTTTCTGGTTTGTTTGATCCACAAAGAGAAATGTTAAAATGACAAGTTGTGTGTCTACAGGACGTTGTGTGATATAATTATAGTTTGGCCAGGAGTCACTGACTTCATGGAGTTTTGCGCTGTAACTACACACAACTAGCAAAACAATGCAGAAATGATGGGCGGTTGTTAATCAAGTAGTATATATATATATATATATATATATATATATATATATATATATATATATATATATACACACACACACACACACACACACACACACATATATATATATATATGTGTGTGTGTGTTACATACGTACATTTCAACTATGTTGTGGTGGTAAATGGTAAACTTTTTTTTAATGACAACAAAAAGAGTTTGGTTGAGCTTAATTAAAGATTATAGTTAATCATTAATAAACATAATGTGTCTCATACATCATAACACTGTTCATTTTTTCTGTATTAAAATAAGACAATGATCTTTCCCTAACCTTAAACAAGAGCTGTCAATGCCCAGAAAATAATAATAATTAAAGTTTTAATAATGCTGTAGTGTTAGAGGATATTGTATTGCAAATGTTTTGGCAAAACAAATGAAGTACATTGTCAGTGAACGTTTTACTGATACGTTGATTTGAGATTACTAACATGTCCTCATTACAGTATGTTGTCCTGGTGGCATTTCATTTCCTTTTTGCAAAAAAAGAGGAAATGATTAGTATCAGGAAAGTTATGTGCTCCTCATTGTCAAGAGGGATTCAGGTTTCCATTGTATTTCTTAAAGATGGCACATTGGTTAATAGCTTTAAAATAATAATAGATATGATTATTTTCAAATTTAACCCCAGTTGCAAAATGTTTTATGGAGATCTGTGCAGAGGCTCGGAGAGACAAGATGGTAAATGTTAAAGGGTCAGAACACCCAAATTTCACATAGGCTATGACAAGGAAATCTGCCTTGACTCTAACTCTGTATCATATCAGACGTGACCAACATTTGAAGAAATTAAATGTGCATTACACTAAATCTACAGCCAATATTGAGTTGCTATTTTAATTATGGTTTGAACTTTGAATTAATTTACATTGTGGAATAAACAGTAAAACCTCATACTCTGAATAGAATATGTGAAGAGTAATCCAATCATGTAGACAGGCAGGAACACAGAGAAACAGAAACAAGTGGATTTGTGGACAGACAGACAACCAGGTATTCCAGCAGAAAAAAACTGAATAAGAATGAATATGAATGACACAAGGTGACTTCAATTAAACTGTACTTTTTCATATACTTCCCCACTAGAGTTGCCCCAATTTTACGGTTGTAACATATCTATGATTATACTGCTGCAAATTATTAAACCACTATGCTTATCTGATGGGGTCATTTATAATAATTTCAATAGTTTCAAACAGTATCGTTAATGTCAAAAGGCTAATGTCTGCATAATGTCTAACTCACAGGAAATTAGAAGAAAAAAAGTTGATGGATATTCATAGCAACATCCTTTTGACATTTTAGAATTTGTTAAATTGTTCAATCTGTAGATATTTTAAAGCATGTTCTCTTAAAGAAAGAGTCAAAGTGTAACACGAGATCAGCAATAACACATGGTAAGGTTAAAAGTCCAATTATGATGGACACTATTTAATAACTGCCCTGATGATTGTGTTTGCATTGATTGATTTATCATTATATATTCTTTACTTACTTAAAATATTAGTTCTTCCTAAAGGTCAAAATATGTCCTCTCCTGTTCTCTCCTTAAATTAAACTCATAACTGACTAGAATTTTTTTTTTTTTTGCAAAATGGATATTGGCCATTTGGGAATGAGAACCCTCATTTATAATCAGATCACATTTAATACCTTAGCTTGTAACAGCTGAGATTAATTAGGAGAATCATCTCCAGATTAAAAGAGCTTGATTAGCTCAGTTAAATTGATCCCATCAATTACAGGTTTGATTGGCTGTGACACAGCTACTAAAGAGTTATCCATTTATCCATCTATCGCTCTGTTTCTCTCTTTCTATCTCTGATGTTATCTCTGCCAAGAGTCGTGTCTGTCTCTTTTCTACCGGCTCCAGAGTTACTGGTGTCTCTCTAATAACTCTGCAAGGGTTGGGAACAGAGGACAGAAAGGTTAACTTGCAGTAAATTGATTCTAGACATGTTTGTTATCTCCAGCTAAGTTTCATAAATTACTGAGGTGTGTGTCTGTGCACTCCTGCATGAGTTACAAGCGAGCTAATGCTTGATCGGGGTTCTCCAAAGCTTTAGAACAGAGGTGGACAAACATGTGACACAAAGAGCCTGAAGTCTATAGGTTTTCATTCCAACCAATCACCTCCATAGGTGATGTTAATGATGAGCTCTTCCCTTCCAATTAAGGCCCACTTTCACTTTCTTTTCTTATCAAGTGGTGAACTTTGGTGAACGCACCCGAATGTGTGCCAATTAACAATAGAAAACAGTCTTGACAGTACTGATCTTTGAGGGAGCTAAGGGAGATAAAAATGGAAGAGGCTAATGTAGCGTATTAGCTGTGTTGAACCATCCATCTTTTATTTAATCAACCCCAACTGGAGTGTAAACGGCTTCACAACAGAGGCATGTCTTCTAGACAGTTATTAGACAGGAGTCCATAGTATAAATACATAATTTGAATAAACTTTGTGAACTTATTTTCTGGTTAATGAGCTAGCTATCTGACAAATAGCCAGCTAGCTAGTTCTGAGAGCTCTTTTTCCACCATATTTATATATATTTGTTTATTGGACTAAATGGAAAACAATCCTAAGGAAAAAATATGCTGGCACAGTACAGAGAAAACTGAAAGAAACTCAGGGAGCTATTGTGATTGGTTGCGAAAGTATGATTGTGACTTGCTTGCATGTGTTAGTTGTTGCCAAGTACAGTAGTTAAATCAGTTAGTCCTGCAAGTAGTCACTGCAACATAAAGCCTCTATCACAACCTTGTGATAGAATTTGATTATCCTCTTGGGTGGAATGAAAACCTAAAGGTTTTCAACATGGCCCCTGCTTTAGAGGAAATAAGAGGAACAACGGTCACATTGTTGGAAAGCCTTGTTGAATAACAGGGACATTAACATGAAGTTACATTTGAACATGTAGACATTGACTTTTTATCCGGTGTGCTTGGACTTTAAGGTAAAACGTATATGAATGTATATAATATATATTCCCTGGAATAATGTCCTCAAAACTGTGTATGTGGGTGTTTTGTGTATGTGTGTCTGCTTTCGTGTACGAGAAAGACCCTGACATACAGAGGGCTAGCTGGTAAGTGTGATGGATGGATGTTGTTGCTAACACACACCATGCTCACTGTGACGCTGACACACACTGTTTGTCATCCACCCGCACTCAAACAACAATACACATGTGCATTTTAGCTTACAGGCCTTCTTTGACACCAGGAGCCCACCCCCTCCACACCACCACCACCACACGCACACATCGTCAAGTACACTTCAGCATGTCATCTGTCTGCCATTTACCCACGCTGAGTACTGAGGAACCACACAAACCATGCTCTGAATCTGTGTACGTGTGTATCTGTAAACGTCTATATGCCATTCAGATAAAAATGTTCCCCATCTCTTTGTAGTCTTGGACACTTTTCTGTATTTCTGCTTTTTGTTTCACACAGTATTTATTTTTTCATCCTGTCACTCTACATTCCCAAATCTTGATTTCCACTCTTTCTTTTTTTCTTCCCCTAAAATTTTTGGTGTCTGTGATGTTAGATGATGATGTTTCATTTTAGGAGGAGTTGAAAGCTCAGCGTGGCCTTCATGAGCAACATCCTTCTGATAATCCCGACCCTGATTTGAGACAGTTTATGTTCTTTCTACCTGTAGTTTTTGCTCAAGAAATACTGTTTTCCAGGTCTGCAGGATGCAGATGACAGGTTCCAATGAGGGTAAGATGTACATGTAAGATACACATATACAACATACATGTGAAAGGACAGATATAGAACATGCATATTGATTAATCTACACAAAAGCCCATATTCATATAAGAACTGATACGTAGCCAAAGGTGGTGTACACTCACATGTGCACACAGACACACACCTCACACCTTTCATGCACCCACGCAGAAATGTTCCGCACTCAACAGGTAGCGTACACGTACACACACCTACACACATCAAAGGGAAAATAGTTTTTCTTGATATTACTCTGGGTGTCAGCGCTGGCAGTCTGAAAACCAGAGATAGAGACCCAGAGGGAGAAAGAAGGGAAAGAAAAGCAGAAGAAATAGGGAGAAAGGCATTAGCTGGTGACATCCATGCGAGAAGGTATCTGATGACTAGAACTATATTTCATTTTCACTTTGTCCCCTGAAAGAAGCAGCCTTTGTGTGTTTGTGTGTATATTCATTTTTTTGTGTATTATGCATGATTGTGTGTTACAATGCTACTTCATGCATGTGCCTGTGGTGCTGTGTCATGTAGGATTGTCTGTGGTTAATGTATGCACAAGTGTTATTCTACTTTACCACATTTGTTGATTTATATTTTTGTACGATTGTGTGCCCTTGTTATATTTTATGTGTGCATGTGTCATAGCATCACACTATAATATGAATATATGAACGCTAAAACAGCAACCAAAGCAGACACAGTGGTTCGGAGAGTACTGGATTACATATACAGAAAATTAAAAACTGTCAAGACAAATTCATCTTTTATTTCTTTGTGTATTTAACTGGGACAATGCAGGTAAACTGTCAAATATGGGAAAACGTATGTAGGGCTGAAGCTAGTGTCACCTTGGGTAGTGGTGGCCTAAAGGTTAGAGAAATGAGCTTGTGACCGGAGGGTCAATCCCCTGGACCTGCAGGATAAATATGGGTGTGGAAAGTGAAGAATCAGCGCTTGCCTCTCTCTTATTACCACCACTGAGGTGCCCTTGCCCTTGCCCTTAACCTCACCTGCTCCAGTGGAGCTCCACAGTGGCTGGCAGATCAGACTGGTTGCACTGGGCAGCTTCCATGTGTGAATGTAGAACTGTGTGAATGAGATCAGGTTGTTCGTGAAAAACAGAGCATTGCCCTTAGTGAAATTCCCCTGTATAAATAAAGGTTAAAAAAGCAAAAAAAATAAATAAAACTTATGGACTAATATTGTAAGGGAATACACCAAATGGCTAATATTCATCAGTTTTTTTATTATATCCAGTTGTGTTTTTGTGAAATTTAGCATGTCACTTATCATTGCCCACTTTCTTCCCTTTTACAACACATCTTAGAGATTGTCTTTTCTTGTGCTACGTCAACATGTGCTTGTGTTTGTGTGTGCTTGAATGGAAATTTTCATTTCTAATTCTCTCCCTCTCCCATCCCGCTCTCTCTCTCTTCCTCCCTCCCTCCAGCTCCCCCTACCTTGCCTCTCTTTTTCATATGCTAAAAATCTGATTAGGGATTTGTTGGCCTCCCGGCAGTTGAACCAATCGAAAGCTAGTTTAACTGAGAGTGCTCACACCTGTCCTGACAGGAATGATAACGACTGTGGCCAGTCACCACAGCTCTGTCCCGTTGCCAGGGTGATCAGCCTGTTTTGGAATGCCCAGAGTGGCGTATGAGGGAACGTGTTGCATTCAGATGCTGTGTGAACTCACAGCTGGTTTGAAAAGAACATTTTCTCTAATTTTACATTTGAGTTAAGAAAAACGAATTGACCTTGGCTTACACCTATAATCTGTCTCTTTTGTTTTCTAGGCTTGCATCATTAATCTATCTATCTATGTATCTATGTATCTATGTATCTATCTATCTATCTATCTATCTATCTATATATATATATATATATATATATATATATATATATATATATATATATATATATATATATATATATATGTATATACATAATTGTTAGGATTTTATTAATACCAGTAACTATACTAACTATAATACTCATTATCAGTCTGGTTCTTTATTGATACTCTTATTGGTTCTGTCTCATTACTAAAAAATGCTTTTTAAAATATATATGTTATTTGAAAAAGTCAGAACAGTAGTGGAAGTGATTTTAAATATAACTAAATATTGTTTCTAAAACAGCAGCAGTAATATAGATCAAAGTTACTATATAAACTCAATAATTTTGGGGGGGGGGGCAGCTTTCATTTTAGCTTGTCACTACTAGCTGAGTGTGCTCTGTTATATAAAACATAGCGGTGGTGGATGGGAGGCTGAAAATATCACTTTTTTTTTTTTTTTTTACATGTTTAGGCTTGCTGAACAGATGGTTTGATAAAATACTTATTGGCTTTTTACTTGCAAAGATTTCACCTGGTTCACCATCTCAACCTCTCTGCTCTGCTGCCCGCTCTGTGTGTCTGTCTCTGTGTGGTGGAGGGGCCGAACCCTGCCCTCTGTCAAACACTGACACAGAGAGCAAAGGAGAGGACAGAGAGGCTTGACCACAAGCATGACCACAAGTAACACCAAAACATATAAAACCAATAAAAAATTGACCTTAAACATACCTCGGGTTCTTAAAGGTGCAGTGTTTAGGATCTAGTGGTGCCATCTAGTGGTGAGGTTGCCAACTGAATGCCCCTCCTCCTCCTCTTCCTCTTACAAACATGTAGGAGAACCTATGGTGGCTGTGAAACTCACAAGACAATGTTTGGTGTATGGTAGTGCAACATGGCAGGCTTAGTGGAGGAGGACCTGCTCTTTCGCTATGGAAAAAAAAAAAACTCTTATTTTTAGGTTATTACACACAATAATTAAACATGAATATTCTGTATCTGCCAAGTCTGTTCTGCTAGATGCCACTAAATTCTACACACTGCACCTTTAAAATCTTAGAAAAATATAAAATAAATATATAAAATAATATATTAATCTGTCATAGTTATAGGCCATAGAAAATATATATATTTTTAAAGTTGCCAGGCTGAGATATTTCTCTCTGACTGGTGTTTATCTTCTCTATTTGGAATACAGTCATAAAGGTCGGTAATCCAATAATAAAAGCTCATGGGTGATGCTCCACATTTCTTTCTCAAAAGGTCAGAAATCAAATGCTCTATTGATATTTTCCTCCTTAACTAAGGAGCTAAAAAGACAAAGTAAGCGTCATCCTGGAGGAGGATAAACCATGCAGTGAAAGCAATTTTTCACAACCTGGCAACCCAAAAGTTCTTCCCATTAATGGATTATAACAGATCTATAAAGCATGTAAATTATTCACCATTAATAAAGCTACTACTTAAAATGTATTTACCCTTAATACAGGGTGACTTATTAAAAACTGTCCATTAGCTATATTTTCTTTGACTTTATTTTTCCTCACATGCTGATTATGTATCTGCTTTGCTACAGAAGCTCTTGCTAAGTGACATGATCAACTTCTCAGGTATCAGATGAGCTATCGACTTTTATGGGCTTCACAAATCTCCAAGAGTCAGAGCCACACAGTTCTCTTATATTCTCATTACGTGTTGTGGCCTACTCAACATCTGATTTCCTGAAGAACAGAAATAAGGGTCAGAAAGCGACAGAGACAAAGAAATTAACTTAGTGAACGTCAAAATATAATGAAAGATAGGTAGAGACAGGTAGGCAAGACCAAGATGAAGGAGATGGATGTAGTGGAAAAGAAGGAGAGGAACAGTGACAGGGGAAAATAATGATGTTTTACTGATGTTGGCAATTCTGTGCTATTGTGCAATGCGTGTTTTCAAATAAGATTATGATGTTTATAACTTCAAGAGAAACAATTGGTTTCAGTAAAAAAAAGAATCATGTCTTTTGAAACTTGACATCTTGTACAGCTTACCAAGTATTCTTTCTGATAAGTAGATATGACAATAAAGTTACGAAGGGAATGAACTAAAAAGAAAGATAGAGAAACAGAGATGGCGAGAGAGAGAGGTAAAGGTAGAAGGGCTGTCTGCCGAACCACACACCTCAGCCTTTCATCAGTGGCGTATGCGTAGGCGATGGTGGCGTGTGTTGGTTTCTGTTCGTCTGATACCTCTGACTCGTTCTTATTAATACAGTCACACCTTTATTTATTCATTATCATGCTCATATTTTATTCATCCCTTGTTTCATTTTATTTTTATTTACTGCAGAGCTTTCAGTTGAGAGGATCATCAACCGAATGGTGGGGTTTGATCAAACAGTGACAAGAACGTGTGTGATGGAAAGAGAGATGAAAAAGAGCTAAAAGTAGAACGCTAAAAGTAGAAAGAGAAAAATGGAGGGAGGTAGTGAGAAAGCAATGGACAAGGGAGGAAAGAGAAGAATGGAGGTATGGAAAAAGTAGATTTTTACATTTTATTTAAAATACTTTGGTTCATAAAGATGAAGAAAAAGTTACATCTCATCTATAAGGTAGAAACAAACAACCAGACAAACAACACACACATTTAATACTTTTCTTTATGTGCTCATTATGAAAATAACACCCCATGCACATACACACACATTTATGAACATGCAGTATAGCATCGGGGCTAAGTTCCATTCTTCCATCATCCTGTGGTGTGCACAACATCTCCTCATCATCACAATTCCCCAAAGACGCATAAAGGAAGTGCATTTTAAAGATAAACAAATTAAGAGATGAACACTCCCTCAGACTGTGAAACCACTCCCCACAAAACAACCAAAAACTGGGACAGTGAACAAAAAAGTGAGCCAGGGTCTGAGTTTCTTAACAAACATATGCCAGATGTCTGCCTGAACTTACTGTCCCCTGGAGAGTTTACACAACCTTCTGGGGAAATGTTTGAACTAAAAAAAACTAAACCACCTTTGTGCATACGTTGCTTGTCACCTTTTTTGTCTCCTTAAAGAAATAGTTCAAATTTTGGGGAAAAATAAAATCGCTTTTTGGCTGAGAGTTAGATAAAAAAAGATAGAACCCACCGTCATATCTGTCTTTTCAATATGAAATTACAGCCAGCAGGAGTCATTTTAAGTTAGCATAGAGACTGGAACCTACTAGCTGTTGCCCCTGTTTCCAGTCTTTGAGCCAAGCTAACTGCCAGCTGGCAGTAGCTACATATGCAGCATACAGAAATGAGGGTGATACCAATATTCTCCACTAATTTACAGCAAAAGAACAAATAAGCATATTACATCCCAAAAATATCAAACTTAAAAAGGAGAGCTAAAAACTTGTATTTCAATCTATATGATCACTAAAAACAAGGTACGTTACCAATAGATCAATTTTTCTGTGAACACATGACATAAAGTGAAGAATAGTAGTAATGTTCATACAGAACAATCCCCCAAAAAGCTTATACAGTATGTAGAGGAATAGAAACAAATAAAATGGACTGTCTCTTATTATATTTAGCACCCACTGATGAGAGTGTAGAGTTAGACCTCAGATGGCTCCGTGATGAGGACTAGATTAAGGATTTGATAAGGATGAAGACTCCAATAAAGCATGATCTTGAGTGCCTATGCATTTGTTTCTTTTTCAATTCAGGGAAGGATTTGCTAATTGCTCGTTTCACATTACATTTAGTCTCACTACCACTACAGTGTTGTAGCTGGTGAGCATCTCTTCTAGGGTTAAGTACCTTAATCAAGAGATGATTACGAGGGATGATGCTACGTGATTAAAGAAATGAGGCATATTTATCACTCTCTCTCCCCAACTGTTTTACCAATATGATAAACTGACCTTTGAGTCACTTTATCAGACTACCCCTGGGCACTGAAAGTAGTTAAAGATAAACCATCAATCATGATTTTCTAAAGGAAATTCAAGTCACAGGAGAGCAAAAACCAATTTGCCCTTCGGGGAAAAACTATACTTCTCACACTGACACATACTTGATGATGATGATCACACTGATTGCAGTAACTGTTATTGAAAAACTAGTGTGTTTACTAACTACATGATATACACTTGAATCTTCGTTGTCTCAGTCCAAAGTATTAGTATATAAGGTGCCCGATATCAAAAAGTATGATTAAGAAAACAGAATATTTAAATGATATATATATTTTTTATTTTACAACCAAGCTGATTATTAAACTAAATTTGCACTTTTTCTAGTTTCACAATTTTCATCAATTTGTGTTAGCTCTGCTTTGCTCAGACTTTCACATCCTGCACCTCTGGATTAAAAACCCATCAGCAGAGTTTCACCTTGAGGGCTACAAGTATATGTCCCATATCAACAGAAACTCTTCTAACCTGGCATTGAGCTTGACAGATTAGCAGGTGTGCTTTAAAAAAACAAACAAACAAACAAACAAACAAACAAAAAAACATGCGAGTCCTGGTAGTTGTCCTGGGCACTATCAGGTCTAAACCCTTCCCCTCAGAGAATGTTCTTCCATGATATATTGCTTGACCCTGACAAACATGTCATGAAACTAGGCAATATCTTGGTGTATCAACATGAGGGTGCAGAAACACAGGTTTCATCTTTGTTCACAACAATGGCAAACATACAGATGCAGCCACCTTATCCACCCAGCTAAACCAAATTTGTTTGTCTGCAAAAAGACAACCAAGAAAAAGCTGACCTAGAAATGGGTAATTTTCTTAACAGCTGAGATGCTGGGTCCCTCATGTAGGGACATTGGTATCAGGCACATGGACCTTTCCCTTAAATGTGAAACTTTACATGTCCATATGAACTGATAAATTGTCCAGTACAAGAGCAATGCTTGAACAAATTGAAAGGAACAAAAAGTCATCCCTAGCAAAGGTAAATGAGGCACTCCAGTGATTTACTGTTCAAATAAAACAAAGCAGACAATGCATCCATATGACGACGGTAAAGGGACAAAGGTCATAACTGATGTGGCTTTCCAAACTAAAAAGCCAAAACTCCCATTTCTAGTGAGGAGATGGAGAAACAAAAAAGACACAGCAGACCTTTTTCACAGTAGACATTCTGGCACTGAAGTGTCTTGAAAGCGTACTGAGCCAGTGCACACAATACCAAACTCTTAGACTGAAGGGGATGCAGTCATGATTAACTTCATTAGTTGCACCTGTGTGTCGACTTCTTTGTCAGGTCTGAGACCCCATTTATACTCGTCATTTCAAGTCTCAAATATCCGGATGAAATGCAAAGGAGATTTGAAACACTTTTGTTCTTTGTTTTGTTATTAAAAAATAAAATGAAACCTTAAGGTGAATCACACACTTTAGCTTCCTGTTTAGTTTTATAAAGGCCTGGATGCCACTAAAACAGATGATCAGTGTCTATGTCAGGGTACAACTGTAATTTTGCTTGAGTGTAAATGAAATGTGTTTCTACACATCCATAAATATAATAGAATTCACTTCATTATAAATTACACATTTTCTGAATGTTTTAGTCTTTTTGTATGCACCGATCATTCAATGAGATGAGTAATGGCTTTGCCAATAAAACATGAACATTGATTGGGAGACACACAGAGAAACACAGATGCATACACACACACACACACATCCACACACACGGACACACATACAGATGGTTGGATCAATTTAGTGTGAGCTAATTGGCTGTCATGACCTCTTCATCGAGCTGAGACCATGAAGGCCTTGATCTGGAAAAAAGGCCTGAGGGATACTCAGATATACAAGCAGGCCAACACATGGACACACACAACCACACACACACACAAAATCCCACACATGCACACAGGTGTGCTCCCACACACACAATGTGAGCAGAACAAGCATTCCAATGAGATCAAATGTAAACTCACAGGTGTCTACGATGTTGAACTTCCGTTTCTAATGTGTGTAAGTCTGTGTCCTTCCATTGCATTTTGTATTGCCTTCTCTCTGTAGCGTTCTCTTTATCTTTCTATAGCTTGAGGTGTTGCATTTTTCTGCAATATCTATTATCATGTCTGAGGAAAACTTGACAGAACTACATTCGGTTATTATTTGGCATGAGCACAAATGTGGATACATTTTTTTAAATAATAAGCATGGGTGGATTCAGTAGGAATTGAAACCCTGAGGAATGTTCTATGTACTGTATATATATAATATACCCTTTTCTACAGCTGCCACAGGGATTTAGGCATGTACTTCCTGCTTTTTCCAAATCACCAGCGACCACAACTTAATTTTTCAATTCTGTACAAGAGCAAATAAATAACAGAATGTGTCTGTGGTGAATCATGCAGGTGGTGTCACTGATTGGGTTTTTTACCAGGTTAAAAATCTTATTCCCAGAATACCCAAATGCTACTTCTGTCCTTGTGGAGAAAGTTCCTCACAACTTGGATTGGAAAGTCATTCTTGTTATGATACATTGCTTCTTTAAAGATTGATGTGGGCTGAGGGCTGGAAGCGGGATCAGACTGGGAACAATTCAGCCCTGGCAATTTTCGTCTGGACTGGTCCCATTATTCCCCAACATATGCACTTAGGAGCTGCAAAAAGCAATATCTGGCTATTTATAACATATAGGCTAAGTAGGGGTGCAACAGATAACAAAACTCACGGTCTGGATCATATCACAGTTTTGAGTCACGGATTGGATTGCATTTTTTGAATCAGAAAAAAAAGGAAACAAATATAACTTTGCTTTCCGTTTATTCTGTAAAACACACAGTGTTTTTGCCTATGGTCTCAAATGGAAACAACAATAAAGATGTCCAATGTTAAAATAAAATCTTTAAATATATAAAAAATATAAAATTCTCAGTCGATAAAAAATTAAAATGTGCAATGAAGCATGATACTTTATTCTTTTAAACATGGTAGTGAATGAAACAACAGCCTGTGTCCACATCATCACAACTTGATAACTTACAAACATGAACACACGTCTTGTCTTGCAGCATAGCTTGTTAAACGAGCCACCAAAACAAACATTCACTAGGGAAAAGTGCACCGCTAATGTCAGTTAGCAGCTAGATAGCTAAACAGCATGTAAACATACCTGCAAATGTCACTTACCATCACATATCTGTTGATGCTGGTTTGGTCGTCGCTCTACAAATCCCTGTTAGCAACAAGGACTGTCAATGACTTGTAGCTACAGAAGTTTGGATCACAGATCAACGTCACAGATCTACGTTCTGTTACACCACTAAGGCTAACAGTAGATATCAAGTTGGCACCCTAACAACAGGTGTACAAAAACAAATATCCACGAAATAGGCAAGAGGAAAAGTCAGCACCCCAAGAAGCGCACTTATGATTTTCTTTGTTTGAGAATTGATATGGGCAACCCAACTCAGCTGTCATCGTAACACAAATTAGCCAAAACTTAATTCTTACACTGGACAAAAGCTTTCCTATAGGCCTATCCTAATGATGATTTGGAAATGTATCTGAAATTGGACATTAATTAACAGAACTCCATTTATAGTCAATCACCTGACATTGTGTTTGCAGCTGATCTAATGCAATTTACACACCATGCTTAATAGCCTAGATAGCAGTCAGGATTTCATGCTATGGACACAATTTAAATGTTCATTCACTGCTGTTGTCAGGATGTGACAAGCAGCATGCCCGCGCCTTATTGGAGTGGACCCAGTGTGGCTAATCAGCTGACATCATTTAGAAATACAGCATAGCACAGCAACCTTAAGCAGCGAATAGAATAGAATAACACGTCCTAACTTAGGCAGTGAGAAGATGTTACATCAGCGTACTATTTTCAGTTGATTGTTCCACCAGTGTCCAAAGCCATAATGTCTTTTCCTGTAGTCATAAGCATGAACGCTTCAATATTCTCTTGTGATGAAGTGCACTGTAATCTACTCTTGATTAATTTTAAAGTTGAAAAGCTGTGCTCAGTATGACGAATCCCCTCTGGCCGAACTGCACCATTAACACTGTCACTACATGAACTAGCAGTATCACCTGCTGGGAGGTTGTTGCTGTGCACCTTTCGCTTGTCCTCAGCAGCAGCCTTCTCTTCTTGCCCCTGCTCTCCACTTAAATCAGCCTGCCGCTCATCTGTCTAGACACTTTCCTCCTCCTCTCTTATTCTCTTCATTTGGTGTCAGTGGACTGTTAATGTTATCACTGCAGCTAGCAGGATTTTTGCGTGGCACTGGCATCGGTAACATTGTTTTTTAATAATAAATGTGTTGACTTAAAAGATGTTGCAGCAGCAACCTTGAGGGGTCACTTCTTGCACCTGCCTATTGACAGTTTTGGGATTGTGTAACCTCCAAAAAGATGGGCTGTTCCAACAGAAAGTGGGCCGTCCAGCCAGCCGGCAGGTCGATTTGTTTTTGTTTTTTCACATGTTTTTTCCCCCTCCACATTGCTGGTAGCTATAAATGGGCAGTAGATTGTGTGCACTGTAAAGGCAAACATAGCTATTAACTGTTCTTTAAAGGTAATGGAAAACACTCTTCTTTACTAACAGTAAAATGTACCACTGCAGATAAGCACTTTGAGCACAGTCTTCAGTGGAAAAGGTCGTAAAGCAAAGGAAATGAACGATTATGACAACAGAATTTGGTAGTCTGTAGAAAAAGGAACTTGTGGAAAAAAATTATTAAACCATGCGATATAGGTCTATATGTATGCAAATAAGAAATAGATTTGTACAGTACCTGTATGCCTTTAACTCATAAGTGATAATTAAAGAAGTTAAAAAATAATTTAGTGTGGGCTGCATTTGGAAAGAAAAAATTTCTTTTGTATTGAAGGAAATGCAAAAGAGATTGTGTTTTTCAGATTGCATGTCATGGCAGTCATTACAATATGTTTACATTTGAAACTACTCATAAATAATGATTAGGGCCTTAGGAGCCTGGTTCAGATTTATTCATGTGGAATATGTTTTGTGAAATTCAAGTTGTATGATCATTCAGCTCGTATGTATAAGTTGGAGTGTGTCCAAATAAGTATGACAAATTGAAAAATGTCAATCAGCTGAAGAATTTAGCATAACCTGGTCATATCAAATATACCATATGCCATTCTGAACAATAATAGTTAGGTTCATTTTAGTCTTAATTGTACCATATGAGATACTGGGTTTGCAGCATGCCAGAAACACACACATCAAAACAGACTTGCCCAACAGTCAATGGATAAAACAAATGTTTAAAAAGTATTAATGATATACCTCAAATACAGTTATAAATGCAATTACTGTGATTAAAAGTTAACGTTCATTTGCAACATGCACCTTAAAGAAAGAAGCCCAAAATTACATAGAGTATAAGCTAAAGTAAGTTTCACATATGCACAGGAATGGATAATAATTGCATCAAAATAGAATAAGCTTCAAAACCACTAAATGAACTAAAAAATTACTACAGTATGATGACTTCAAAAAAGAATGATGCAAAATGCTGTTTAGTTTGTCTTTTTGACAGAAGCATATTAGAGGAAACATGAGAGAAAAATATTCTTGACTGGATGAATTTTTAAGAAATACTTTCATTTGCTTGCTGCTCTACCGTGAGAAAACAATCAATCTTCAGCACCAAAGCCATGGTTGTTTTGACTAAGCTGAACGGATCAGTTATGTGGGTTCAAGCACAGGACATACTGTAAACACAGATCGAATTATGCATGCGTCACTTCACAACCATCCACCATTCTGACTGCGACAGCAGCTACCATCCTGGATGTATTCAGTTTAAAAACTCGTGTGAGGTACTTGCTATCTTACAAGAGTAGTAGCATCTAAATAATTAGGAATGGCAGTCAGGCATTAGCCCTTGCATAAACTGACGTAGTGCCCAGCTCTCCCATGGGGCCCTTAGCCCCTACTGTAAAACACAATGATCCAGATGTCAGGCTGCTTAAAGTACATGAGAGATCAAAACCTAACCACTTTCATTCCAAGCGCTCTGCTTCCTCTACTCAGCCCCCCCACCTCCATTCCCTTTCTCTCCATTTGTTTCATCTCCTGCTGCGCTCTGAGCAGGTGTTGAAATGCTGAATATAAAAAAAAAGAGAAGATGAAGAATTTTTTAAAAAGAAGAAAAAAAAAACCTTTCTTACATTCCATCCACCGTACCTGCCACTTTACAACCCTCTCAGCGGTTTCTCATCCAAATCCAATTTAGTTCATGTTTCCGTCCTCACCGCCACCCCCTTTTTACGTCTCTCCCTCACCCCTCATCTTTCTCTCTTTCTCCTCATCCCCTCATCCTTTTCTTCTCCCATTACTTCCTCTCTCCTTCCATCCTGTCCCCCTCTCTAGCTTTCGTCTTTCCTCCATCTCACTCCTCACCTCTCCCCGTCCCTCCTGTACCTCCCTCTATCTCTCGGTGGCAACATGAAAGGCTACCTGTGTGCTGATAGCCAGGGGAGAAGGAGGGCAGAGAGTTAATTAACTTGCTATCTGGGACTGACTGTTAATAGGAATTGGAACTGTTAATAAGAATATAGCGTTGCTCACCGTGTTAGCAGAAATATAGCTTTAGACAGCACACACAAGGATGGGGATGTGTGTTAGCGAGTGTGTGTGTTTAATGGGGCTGTTGTTCGGTATGTGCTACACAAATCAGTGCTCGTATGTGGATGAGCACATACACAAATATGGAAATGTGTGCAGACAAACACACACTCATACCGCAGTACACAGACAGGAAGGTGGCAGGTGTAATTTCACGCATTAGAAGCCCAAACCCAAACCCAACGCCCCTCCTCACACACACACACATACACACACCGCTCCATCTCCCATCCCCCCGGCTCTCTCCTCTCTCGCCACCCGAACCCTTTGAAGATAACTTTTTCTTATTACCCTAACAATGGCGGCACGGAATGCAACTTTAATTTACGCATTTCGAAAAACGAGACGGGGAGGAACAGGACACCGCTCTCTCCTCTCGCTCGTTCCTCCTGCAGGGTGGAAAAGCGAGCGAGGAGGAGGAGGAGGAGGAGGAGGTGGAGGGAGGAGTAGGAGAAGTGAAAAAGAAAGAGAAGCAAGCAGGCAGAGTGGGAGAAAAGTTCAAATGGAAATCGCAAGGTAAAGCTTTTTTTTTTCTTAAGCGTGAAAATGGTCCTGAGTACCTTTTCTGGGTTTTTTTTTTTCTATTTTTCTCCACCAACTCAGATTGGTGAAACGCTGACGTGTGCTCTTCCTCTAACACACGCAAGCACACAAATACTTTTAACACACACTTAACAAAAATGCACCTCTGTGCTGACGCGATTCATCTGATGAAGTGCCACCCACAGCACCAACACTACCTCTTTGCTTCTGCTCGAGGACCCAGCTCTTCTAACTTTTCAGCGTCTTCTTCTTTTTTTTTTTTTTTTGAACATCCTTTCGTTCTGTCTCCAATCCCCTCTCACTCTCTCTCTCTTTCTCTGTCTTTCTTGCTCTCTCTTTGCGGTAGGTAAGCAGGCAGGCAGGGCTGACAGGTCCTCTTACAGACAAGGAGGAAATGGTTGCCCTTTGAAGTGGAATTGGGGGCCTGTGGAACTGTCTAGTGCATGATTAGCGTGGAGCTCAGAGGGGAGTGAGAGAGAGGAAGCAGGTTAAATGCAGGGTAAAGGCAAGGAGAGAAGAGAAGAGAAACAACCGGTAGAGAGAATGAGAGAAGGAATGACTATAACAAGGATAAGAGAGGATAGGAGGGAAAAAAGGTAACACTACTGCACCTTATTACATAAATTCTTTTGCAATTTTGAGACTGAATGTGCACATTGTAGTTGGGCATTCCCACATCTATGCATCTGGTCCGTTGGGAGCAAAAGAGGAAATAGTGTGACGTTGTTACAGAGTCTCAAGTCTACAGAAGGAGGAGGTTGGAGAGAAGGGCTGAGTCAGCAAATGTCAAGTTTGGAGTGGTACAGGAGGCTGCTCTGTTTCCTGTTTCCTATTGACAGACAAGTTTGGTTTCTTCTGACCATTACCATCATTGTTGCTTGACTTTGACAGATAATTTTACCGCAACCACGATCCTTTTCTAACCATAATTTCTCTGGCTAACTAAACCTTAACCATAACCATGTAGCCAGTTTTATTTTTTAAAAGTGATTTGTAAATGTTTTGTTATGTAATGACACATTATGTCGTCCTGTCGCAGCATCAGATTAGAAAAAGTTTACATGTGTCATATTGGAGGACAATTACAGTATTTTGTCATGTCATTTGGAGGACTTGTTGGCTATTTTATATTTTGGTCTCATATTTCAATAAGCCCAAACTCACTTTCCTGTAAAGGTTGTGACCACAATCTTACTAGGTTCAATAACATTTCCAACATGACACAAGTTTGAATTGAATCCCCTCACATTAACATAAAGGTCACAAGGTCAAATATGTAGAAATATTAAACGCACATCTTCTTCTGCCCTCTGTAGAGTATTGTAATACAGCTGTCATTCAAAATCATGAAACATCTTAAATAATGTAAAACATAAAATAAAATATAAATAAACAAGCCGCTTTGGTAGTGTGAAAATGCAAAAATTAAAGTTACCAAGGTGATTCTTTTTAGGTCCTATCAGCCTTTGAAAATGTGTTTTCATGTGGAGTAACAATTAGAGCTGCAACGAGAAGTTTATTCATCAATCACTTGATCAACAGAACATTTATCTGCAACTGTTTTGATAATATAATTATTGTTTTAATGTTTTACTTTCTCAAATGTGGTGATTTCATGCTTTTTCTAGCAAACATGATAGTCATCTGAGTCATCATTTTCTTTGAGTTTTGGGTTGTTTGCTGGAGTTTTTTCCAGACAAAAGGAGTTGATTAATCCGGAAACTAATCAGCAGTTAAACAATAATGAAAATAATCATTAATTGCAGCCCTAGTAAGAATAATAAAAACACATTTTGACTCAGTGGGGCTTAAACTGAGTAAGCCTTGATACTTGATCCTTGATACTGAGTAAGAGCATCAAGGTAGGTTCTATATTCCACTTAATAAATGATGACATTGATGGGACAATGTAATAGATAATCCACAAGAGAGAAGGGAGCCACAAGCATCCCTCATGCTCACAATAATCATTAATTAAGGCTTCAAGTGGATAATAAGTTTTAAAATCCATCACTGATTCAGCCTGAGAGAGAAGAGAGAACACTCTGCCTTCATATCATCATTTTCCATCTCACTACTGTTCTCCAGAAGCACCACTGTCCCTCTCTCATGTACCAGACGCCAAATGTTGCTTGAGCATTGTTAGCTTTCTGTAATAGGCTGAATTAAGTCATTATAAAACATTTGTAAGGTATGTTTGAGAGCCCAAAAACCTAAAATGAGAAAAGAAAAGAAGCCGGCAGTGCTGACTATTTCACGTCTTGAAAACAAGACAATACAGGAAGTGGGGGTGGGTGATACCACAAAATGTGATATCACATATCATGTAATACCAGAGCTAAAATTGCCAGTAATGCATTATTAAGTTTCTAAGTTAACCACACAATGACAAGTGTTTAAATGTCATTAATGAGTTGATGGAAGCGAATGACATTCCTAGCTAACCCTCCAAGGATTGTGTACTGTATAGGGATAACTGCACATACAACAAACAGAAAAGGAAAGAAAAGAGAAATAACCTCTCAGTCCTCCCAAGTGAGGTACATAGCTGGGGGGGAACAAAAGAGGATGGAGGTGAAGCAAGATCAGATATGAGATTTACCAGATGAAAAATTATTGAACGGTTAGAACACTTTTTCTTTTTTAAAAAAAAAAAAAATGAAACAAGATTTTTATTTCACGTATGGCTTGTCTTCATGGTGGGGCACAGATCTCTGGATCAATATTTAAGGGTCGAGAATCTTCCAACCACAGCTCTTTCACACATTTGACATTATTGAGCTACAAATACTATATATTCTTTAGTGTCACTTTTACAGACTGAAATATTCTTATAAAATCCAAGTGACAATTTGGACACAACTCATACACATGGCCTAGTTTTTCAGTACGACATATTTAAACAATAAAGTGTGATCTACATCACCACATACTTTTGCATGAGCTTGGGTATATTATTTCTATTATATCACTTTGTAATTACTGAAATTCATGTTTTTTTAAATTTTGATTCCATTAAAGGTATAATGAGTTTATTTTGGTTTTGCAAAGAAAAAGTGCTGCATAAAGCGGAAGCCTTGTTATTTATTCTGCCTTATTTTCCCATTCAAGCAACATTTCTTATGTTTGGAGTCAGTTTGACCAAACAAACAGAAATCACTTGTCAAACAGACTCTGCAAAACCACAGATTACATTACAAGACTCTGGGGATGGTAATGTAGGTTGGCTGGTTATTCCACCACTCTAGTCCAGACTGAAATGTGTCAACAAATATAGACGGATCGCCATTAAAAAAATAGTATTTCATGGTTTCCAAATGATGTATTCTTAAGGTTGATTTTTACTCTTGCACCAACATTAGGGTGATGTTTTGAAGAGAAATATCGACAAATATAGGATGGATTGCCATGAAATTTGGTACAGAGTAGTCATTGGAGGATAAATCTTAACATTGTTGGAGATGAAAAAAAGCCATCAGCAATAAAAAAAAACAAACTATTTGTTCAAAATGCAACTTTTGACTTGAGAAACAACAGAATTCTCTAAGATAATAGCTGGTCACCTAGTTAAGTTGATATAGTATTTGGGTTCTGTGCTCCTTCAAGGCTTTCAGCGTATGTGTAAAAGAGTTGATGCGTTTTCACTGAAAATAATTTACTGACTGTGTTCAAAGTCAGAAAAAGAATGAAAGGCGGTTTTAATCTTGAATGTTTTAATGGGTCCTTGAGGGAGTTTAATATCGGCTGCCCCAGACAGGGAGGAGCATCCTGTGGCCCAGGGGATGTCTATATAGTGGATGTTTGTACATAATCAGTTTTCTCTTTTTGAAGGTTTTTTTTTGTGTGCAAGCATAATGTTGTCTTTGGTCTCCTACTTGCAAAATTCAAATTGTTTGTTTCACCTGTGGTCAAACTGACAGCAAGATAAAAAAAAGAAAAAATTAAACAAGGCCCAAAATGGATATGACATTTGATATTTACCACACTGAAAGATGGATGTAGCCTAAATACTGTCCAGGGAAGAAGGGGGGAAATGGTGAGTGATGTACGTGGAAAGAAAAAGGAAAGAGGCATGAAGAGGGAGAAGAGAGCCCAATTGATTGACATTCTGTCTGCTCTGTTTCAGCAAGTGAGGAGTGGAATCAATGGTCTCGCTTGGCTAGTCATGGTAGAAACTCATCCCTTCTCTCTCTCTCTCTCTCTCTCTCTCTCTCTCTCTCTCTCTCTCTCTTTCACTCTTTCCATCTGTCTTAAACAGATTTTCAAATTCACACATTTTCTTCCTCACACATATATTCACCATTTCTTAAACATTAACTCACCACCTTTCTTCCTTCTGTCTTTCCTTCCTTCCTATCTTTATTTGTGGTACCAATTTCAATCCAAAAAAATGGTCAAGTGCAATTAAGAATGAGTCCAAAAAAGGAAAAAGAAAAAAAAAAGAAAACCGTGATCATTTTATTACAGAAAAAAACTTAATCATATTAGAAATAAAATATTCTTAATTGTTATATTGTGTCACTGACAACAAGGACTTGGAAGGTACTTGGGTTCACATTCTACTCTGCAAATTACACATGGTATTTTGAGGGCTGATTATGATATTAATTATACTTATTTCAAATATATCATCTAAAAATAGACCTTCTGCACCACATAATAACCACATCCATATCTGTACAGTATGTCTGTGCATGAATACAGATACTCTGAGAAAACACAGAGTTGACAGAGTTGTAAAGTAAAAGCACAGAGGGGCAGAGGGTAAGTGAGGCGACAGATGGAGCAAGTGATTAAGAGAAACTGAAAAATACAGCTGAAAAAAAACAGTGAGTATGTGAATGAGTGAGGCAGATAAACTGAGAGGATAGAGAGAGAGAGAGTGGAGTGTCCCCTTAACAGCCATCTAACCCCTGGCCTTTGTAACGAGCTGCTGAGTGTCTAAACGTCATTCGGCTAACGAGTTATGGCCCTGTTGACACTAAATGGCAGTCAATGGACAGATAGATAGCCCACTGGGAATGGATGAAGTCAATGGGCAGTGAGAGAGTGAGGTCCATATTGCATTAATGGGAGCAATACAATATACTAAATGGTATTTAGCAGACACTTTTATCCAAAATGACTTCAAGTACCACATTGAGTGCTGTTATTTTTAGAAAGGGTGATCCTGGTGAAAATCTGGGTCCCTTATACCTAAACCTTAAGAGTTGGAGTACTTACCGAGATTCAGTGGTCTTATACTATGACTTAGTCTCCATCTGTGGGCATACTCTGAGTTCTATCTAATAAGACTCCAGAAATGATGACATCTTTATTAAATATAATATTGTTCTTATTGAGCTCAGGGAAAACAATTAGTGCATCATGCTACCAAGGCCACATATTTAATTGTTTAAACAATTAAATCCTGCAACAGATCTGAACTCTCGATAAAAGACTTTTACCTGAATCCTCTTCAAATGTTTAAATGTGACACTTTCTCACATCACCATCACACCTTCCTTTGGTGATTTTTTAGGCTTTATTAACTAAGGTTAGTGTTTTATTGTATTCTTTAAGTTTTGGTTAGGGGTATGGCAAGTTTTTGTTCCCTGTCACATCCAGTTGTATGTGAAAATATCGCGTGGTTGAAGCTACAGGGTCCACCATAGTTTTCATAGTTTTCTATGCATACTATGGGCAAATAATTTCACTGTGTCTATATGTATTTTGTCAAACAAACCTATTTTTTCCACACATAATTAATGCAGGGGGTTAAGCCCACGTGCAACGGTTAATACAATAATATGGATCGACTTTTGTGTAATTTCTGTAAGTATAAACAAGATCAAATTCTAATCGTAATCAAGAATGAAAGTATGATTTCCACAGTTAACATATAATTAGTGAGTGAAGTTTGTGGATAGCTATGCTTTAAATGTGGTGTCGTGGTGCTGTGTACAGTGTGCACAGCACCACAACACGTCTTCCCTCTGACTGAATTTCCCTCAGGACAATAAATGGCTTTATGCATTACATTACTTTTTGTATGACATTCTGCCAATGACTGTGAGATCAGGCTGACCTCATTTATTTTCTATTCCCAAAACTTTAATATGAGTCCAGTGGGAACAGGAGTTAGGGCCCATGGGGATTTAGAAGCAATTGAAGGGAGGGGAGAAATCAATAGTAAAGCAGTATCAATGGCCCTTTTTGTTGGGTCATAAAGTTGCAGTCACACTGTTGGTCAATAGAGTGATGGTGCAAAGAAGAAAAAGGAGGTATGTAACATGTTTTCTATCTGTCTGTGGGAAAGATGAGTCTGTAGAAATGTGTAGTCCACATGAGAAGGGTGAACTGAACTCTACAGCTGTGGGTGGGTCACTGGAAATCTAACTTCAGTCACAATTTTCAGTTGGCCATTTCTCAAAATGGAAATCTACCCTAATGCAAAATTCATGTTTATTCCTGTGATCTTTGAACTGAAATCAATATTTGTAAAAAGGGACTATTCTTCTAAAAGGCTAAGCAGAAGACAGTAAGGCTTCACTCTGTCTGATGAAAAGGTCGGGAAGAGAAGAAAATGGTGTTGAAAACATGGAGGACCCTGGAGGTTACAGAAGTGGGCTGGTTGCTAGCTTAAACCTCTGACCGGTGAAGAAACCATCAGAGGAGAAGGTTATTGAGAAAAGCTTCCCTCTCAGCTGCTGCTGAAAGGGTGGCTTGTGAGAGACTCCTAAATCCCCGCTTGTTCCAGTTAATGCACTCAGGGGCAAACAAGGGGGCACAAGGTCCTCTGCTCCGTACACTGATTACATCTGTCATATACAGTGGTTCCCAACATTTTTGGCTTGTGAACACTTACAATGAAGCAGTGTCTACTTATGACCCTTCTTCACTAACTGCATTTTCTATCCAAATAGTGTTTTTTTCTCATGTTTTATTTATAAGTAATGGTTTTGACATTTTGAGAAATTCACTTGATTTCTTGCTGAGAGTTGGATAAGAAAATGCGTAAAACCTGCATCAATTTTTTTTACCCACTTGGGGGCAACACAACAAGCCATAAACATGTGCTTGCATGAGCTTGTTAGCGAGAAGTTGCCTGTTTACACATCCAGCAGACATGGAGCCAAATCAGCATTCATTATGAGTCGTGTTTCTAGTCATCTTGCAAATGTAAGTCTTCTTCTAAGCTCTGTTTTGGTCTCCACCAATTTCTGAAGGGAAATATTTGGCTCTTTAGCTAAAGAGCTGCCTGCTGTGTGTGGAAATCATTGATGAGAGCAGTGAAACTTTACCAAAACATTAAAGTTTTGGACCATAAAACAAAAACAATAAACTTAAAGATGATAAAATGCTTCACCAAGCTGAGGGGAACAGCAGAGTCAAGTGATAATTCTCTGTGGGTTTGTCACACCTCAGCAGTTAGCTTATAAATATATAAAAACTGGAACTATTCTGGCTCTCTACAAAGAAAAAATACAGCCATCAGCACCTTTAAAGCTCACTAATTAACACATATCTCATTTGTTTAAAATCTGTACACACTGAAATGTAAAACTACAAATTGTGCTTTTATTGAGAGTTACATGTTGTAACTATTTCTTGGCAAACAGCAGCTGGGCGCAGTGGTTTCCTGGTGTCACCAGGATGAGGATGGAGGATCCAAAAGGTCCAACCTTTTGTGAGAGATGACTACCATCGAAGCTGTTCGGCCCTGCCCAGTCTTAGGTGGCTTGAGTGCCAAGAAGGGATAAAAACCTCTAAGAGCTGTCAAGGCATGGGGCCAAACACATCAGTATCAGATGCAAGAGAATAATGCAGAGTAATGCTGGCCAGTGAAATGACAGCAGTTTACTGTTAATTGCCATGATCTTTGATAAGGCACTTAAGAGAAGGCTCCCTCCTAGGATTTTCCAGGGAAAGACTTATCCCACACTAAGTGTTTAGGACAGCAAATCTAAAAGCAATCAATAATTATCATTCGGCTCTACAGAGATATAAAGGAGATAGATTTTTGTGAAAATCACTTGTCACTTTAATACCACGGTGTGTGACAAAATGCTTTCATCCTTCAGACCTGGTTTAAATTTCTTCGGTTATTAGTATGGTCTATGAATATCTGGCTTCACTGGGGTAGGTTAAGAAAAGGAGCGGTGCTTTGACTTTTATATAAAAAAGTAGAAAAAGACTTTGTCACAAATACAAAATTAGTATCACATTAAGTTCAATTAAATGACAAGATGACCATAGTGTAAGATCCTCTCTTTTTACCTTTACTCCTTTTTATCTCTCCACACTTAATGATCACAATTTTCTCTGATTCTTTCTTCACCTCTGCTTCTGTCATGCAGCTCTCCTTCTTTTTTTACACAAATTCCTCACATTTTCAAAAACACTGTGGTAAAGGCAGTAGCTTCTGTGGTCTCCAAAAGCAAAGCCTTACAGGATAAAGCTGGTGTTATTCTGTTTTTTATTTATTTACAAGGACTCCTTCTCCCATGTGTTTGTCTGTCTCTCAATTCTACTGCTGACTTTACTTCAACGTCTGTGGCACTCAGCCCAAAGCCCATTCACTTCACAATATAAAATACATAAACGTTTAAAAACTGATCACAAATATATAGTTTCATATTTACATTTTATTGTTGGTTTTATTTTTGTTTTCAGCAGCAGATTAATACACATTTGGTGTGCTTGTGCATATTTGCAGCATGAGGAGGGTATCTATGGGATTGACTTAAAATGAACTGCAGTGCCTATTAGAGATGTGCCAGTATTTATACTATATAATGCGGTGAAATATTCTGATAGTGTCAATACTACCAACCATTTCCAATACTGTGATTATTGCGCTCCAGAAATCAATCCATTAATTTCATGTCTATTTAAACTATTTGATGATGCGATTACTTATGCAGAGTAAACAACAGAGGAACAAAATAATAAAAAAAAACACAATATAAGGCATTTTTGGACCAAACAGTTCTGTGGAGTCCCTGAGAGGAACTACCCACTGGGGAGTTACCCCAGGAACTACATACCTTCAAGGGCTTTTTCTTAATGTTTGCATTCGCATCGCCAATATGAATGCTGAAGTGACGTAAGCCAGCCAGTGGTTGGTATAGCAACGTCACTTCTGGGCGACATACAACAACAACAAAATGATTGTTGTCAGGTTGTTTTCATGATAATAATGGAACTGGAAAGAAGACATGCAAATTTAGACTATGCGGCTGGAAGAGCAAGAAGAAGGAGAGCTAAGTGGTGAAAAGTCATGCGACAATTGGCAGTACTTCACATCATTGAGGCTGAGTGAAGAACACAGCACTTAATGCTAGCTTATTGTAGTTCAGTCATGTGAACAAAATATTTCAGGGGAAACAACAGTGTAAAGCAATAAGTCTAAAGTGAAATACGAAAATGTACTGTTTGTGTTTCAGACGTGGCTACAGATCACTACACAATGATAATCGCCATCTGTTTGAGTCAAGACGAGAGTTATTGACTGGTGGAAAACTGCTGTTCCCAGTTTTACTGACAACCAATGAATAAAAAATTTCTGAATGTCCAAGAATTGTTTTAGTACATCTGTCACTGTATGAAGCCTGCGTTCGAGAAAATGGATACTAATTATCGTCTATTTGTGCCACTCCAAAAAAGAGCTGCTGTCCCATTGTGGAAACTCATTACTAACGGCAAGTACAGGAGTGTTGCACATCTGTTTTGGAGTTAGCATTTCAACTGCCTGTGACAGAGTTCTGCTCCTTTGTTGAAGAAATCCTATTGCCTGACAACATTTGGATGCTAAACGCAGAGAAACTGAAAGAATTGGCTCTTTACTTCAAGCAAAGATCTGGGTTTCCACAATGCGTAGGGGTTATTGATGGCTCACACATTCCTATTTTGGCTCTCCGGGAATATCACACAGAATCTTTTAATTGTAAGGGATGGTATTTCATCATATTGCAGGCATTAGTTAATGGAAGGCGTTTGTTTTGGAACGTTTGCGCTGAGCAACCTGGCAGCTTGCATGACGCCCGAGTTCTGCGTCTGTCTGCATTGTGGGAATTGGCTGAAAGAGAGAAGCTGTTTTCATAGCAAGAAAATTGGTGGACAAGATGTTGGCCACTACCTCCTTGGAGATGCAGCCTATCCACTGACAAGCTGGCTCGTGAAGCCTTTTGTAGACAATGGCCACCTTCAACCACAAAAGAAGCAAGGCAAGAGTTGAGGTTGAAAATACATTTGGCCGGCTGAAGGGAAGATGGAGATGCCTGCAGAAGCGCAATGACTGCAGTTTTGAGAGAATAAAGTTCATGGTGCTCACTCGTTGTGTACTTCATAACCTCTGTGAGAGCTGTGGTGAGGAGGACAGAGAGTAGTGAGGTGTACCTGTCCTCCATGCAGCCCTGATGCATTATCTTAACCCTGTGGTTGATATTTCACCCACCACAAAACAAAGCATCACACCCATCTTTATGAGAACATGAGTAAATGCATTGTGTAACACCTAACACTGTAAGGCTATTGTTTAATTATTTCAAAGTGCATGTTTTAACTATAGTGTAAACCATAGGTTGGGGTAGGTAGGTTTTACTTGGATAGTATTATTTTATATGTTCTGCCTAATGCAACAAGAAGCTGCAGCTAAAATTGATATATGTAATTTTGCAATTGTGGGTCTTGCAGGGTTAATAGTTACACCAGTATGCAGTAAAAGCACGGTCCTTGCATCATTTTATGTTTGTCTAGTTATATCGAATCTGTGACAACATGCTGCATATTGTGTATACGAACACTGTGATATGTTATTGTATGCATAGGCACTATTTATTGCGATCCCATTCCACTATATTTATTGTGATTTGTATTATTTGAGCCTCCCTCTTCAACTGTTTTTGTATATTAACTTGTCTACCACAACACATTTATTTTCTACAGTCTGTGTTTGAAATATTTCATGTCTTAATAAATAATTATCAAGTTAATTTAAAAAAACATCCAGCTTCATTTTATGTGCTGCACATTCTTTCATGACTTCATCAGTAGTATGAGTACTTGCACAAGTAACTCCAGTAAACCATATATCCTTACAAACCTTTATTTGAATGTTATTTGAACTATGAACATGTGCAGAATAAGATAACAAAGTTTGTCCAACAGAGTATGTGCAAAATAACAAAAACTTGAGGGGGTCAGTCCACTTCAGGGTGACTTGGGCCTTGAGCCCCTGCCACATGCCTGTTCAAGATGGTCAGAAGGCCCTCCTGAAAAGCAGCCTGCTGGTGCCTTGCATCTGCGGCCTCTGCCTGTAGCTGGGCATGTTCTTCATGTTGTCTCTTGGTTTGCTCCTTCAGCATTTCAACAAGACTTTGCACTTGAGCATGACTTTGCCTGCGGTTTTCCTGCTCTGACTCTCTTTTACCAGACACAGGATACTCACCCCTTTTTTTTTCTTTCCTGGCAAAAAAAGAGGGTGGAGGAGCATGCTTAGCAGATCTCTTTTATTTGATTCTGTTTTTTGTTTTTGCTATCTTTGTATCAAATGAATCAGTAGTGCTGTGAGCCCACGGCAAGTTTCCCCATATGATCATGACTAAAGTGATCATAAAATCAAATAAAGGAGAGGTAGGGAAACTGGGGGAGATCAACATAAGATTGAGTTAGATGCTTAAAAGTGCTTTAATATTTTTAGGTTTTTGAAAATGGAATATTATATCATTCGAAAAGTTGTACTTGAAGAACAGGGTTTTGTATTGGTAACCTTAGTTTGTAAACTGTACATTAAGTATTACTAAGTATTTTTGCTGCACAGCTTTTGACAGTGAACACAGGTTTGCGCACATGTACAAGTCTACAAAACTAAACACAAGTTTGCAAAACTAAGGTAACTAAGGTTTAAAGTTACAGTTACAGATACAAAGATAAATGTACAAGTTTACGCTGTGTGGTGGATGCCTATGGTAGCAAGTTGAGGGGAAATGCTAGCGAAGACTTTTATATTTTGCCTCAACATGTCAAAATCATGTTCTATTTCCTCTGTCACATATAGGCTTATAAGCCTGGACTTCACTGTCTGTCCATTGGTCTGCATTATGTTTCATCTTTGTAAGGCTACTGTTAAGAGCTGTTGTTTACACACCTAATATTTCACATGGGTTTTTAAAAATGGCATTTGCCGGTGTTGCACTGGCTCATGTGTTTGACCAATCAACATACACTTACGTTGCTACATGCTTGGAGAGAATAGTACCTACCCTGGTAGATACTATACCAATATAAGTAGGAGCTAAAAAAGTCCCTCAAAACGACACTCTTAGAGCTATGAAAATTCCCAGTTCCTGCAGCGTGGACACGATAAAAAATGGGAAGTTCCTCCTACTGCTCTTAGAACTATGAAAAAGTTCCTCTGGTCCAAAAACACCTTAACAGACCAGTTTTCAGCAATTCAAATCCAAAGTGATCACAGTGTGAAGCCATTTAACTATACTTTAGCACCAATAGTAAAGGAAATACTGTCCACTCTGATGATAATACAGTTTAGATATTTTTACCAACAATAATCGGAGCATGAAAATTTGATACTGGCACATTCCTACCTGTGACCTTCATAATTAAGGAGCACGTCACCCAGTGCAACAGCTTGGGTTTGGTCTCTTTAGAAGATTTGTTAACATTTAGAAAAATGAACATCACCAGCCTTTGTTATTCTAATATAACACCACCAACACTCTTGAAGTCCTCTCTTATCAGAGAGTAGAAGTGTCACATGTCAGAGTGCCCTGGCTCTGTGCATGCCCATACTGGAGATGTAATGTTCTGCTCTTTTTCACACAATATGTCAGCTTGGAACTTAAGTTGTGGTGTTAATACATCTTACACAGTAAAACTGTCATAACAGATTTAGATTTACCACGCTCTGGTCTCCTCTTCCACAGTTACATCTTCCCTCTCTTCATCTCTTTTCTCTTTGTACTATTCTCCTCTTTCTTCCTCATCACCCCAACACCCTCCTCTCACTGTATCCCCTTCTCCTCTATTTACTTCTACTTCCACCTCTCTGTCCTCCTCCACTCCTTCTGCTCAGCAGCTTGCCAACTTCTGCCTATACAGCTCTGATTGTTATCCGCCTTTAGAGCCAAGAGCGGATCTACAGGAATCAAAGGTGTCAGGATGTGGCAGATCTTTTCAATGCCACGATACACAGAGGACATTGTGTGGCCAAGCCAAAATCAATCTGGCTTCCATTCATCACCTAACCCTGTCTGTTTGGGGCTCTGGAGATGCCTTGTCTGTCTAAGTTGTCTGTCTGAAGGTCTGCATTTTGGCTGTTTGTTTACAACAGTTTTAGCAGTTTTTCTGTGTTGTGTTCAGGACATGCAACAGAGAAGCGGATAATGTTGCAACTTTTCAGAGGCGCCTTTCAATGTTACAGGCCATGAATATTTCATAATTAAAAGAGATTTCCAGTGGAATTTTTCTTTAATTCAGCCCTTACCTATATTAAGCCTAAACCTTAACGAAAGAGCTTGAAAACAGTCATGCTTGGCCAAAATTTCAATCTGGACGTGTAGAACTTGTTATATATATCCATATTGGCTGAGTGATACCAACATAAACATCAACACATTCACAGATATACATGGGCACCACTTTCTAATATCGCACCTCTTGTAAAGGGTGTACAAGTTGTAACTAGTGGCTTAATTAATCTTTACAGGCTACAGGTCAAAACAGCTTTTGGGTTGCCAGGTTGGGAAAGAAATCTTGGTTGGTTGGTGTTTATCCTCCATTGGAATGACACCTTCTTTGTGTGTTTTTTTTTTTTTTTTTAGCTCTCTTCTGATTTTCTGAAGAAGAGCTGCAGGACACTTGTATCAAAGCTATTGATTATAATTTATATTGCACATTATAACAAATGTTTATCAATTGGTGGTTTATTATAAAAAGTTAGGAGCATGACCTTTTTACTTATCACTTAACAAACATTTATAATTTCAGACTTCACAGCTTATTAGACATTTAAAACCATTGATTGTTTGTTGTTACTATAAGTGCATAAAGAAAAATACAATATTTATTTTTGTTAAGAAAGATTAATGATAGATTGTAAGTTTCTCACTTTGTAGTAAGTAAAAGTTAGTAAGTCATCTTCAATCACAAATGTTAAAAAGGTTTTCTACTGAACTAAAGAGATACAGCAGCTAAAAACACAAAGCAGGTAGAATTTTGGAGGGGAATAAACCAGACAAATGCCACAACCTGGCTATCCAATTTTTTCTAAGTAATATAGCATTAATAAATAAATAATTAACTTACAGTTAAGCCATTAGTTACAGCTTAAAAATCCTTTACACAGGATGCCTTATTTGAAAGTTGTACCAATATGACTTCATCTCAAGTATTTTGAGCCGGGAGAAGATAAGAGAGCGAAAATATATATGTGGAAAGAAGATATGGAGAGAATATGTCACTCAGCGTTTAATATATAGTAAAATAAACTGTGCATGGAAGCAGACACAATTTCAGTTTCAAAGACAGACAGATAGAGGAGCAGTGAGGGTGACTGCGTATATGCAAGCACTTAAACAACTTCATTTTGAATGAGAGAGACTTTAGATTGAATAGGTGAGACAGGTAGAGATGTATAGGGAAAAGTGCCATGGAGTGCTGCTACACTTCCAAGAGGTGTGATAACAACGCCTGAGGGGCCACAAAAGAGAAGGCAGGAGGCATCGAATGAAACCCTCTAATGCTATCTCTCTCCCTCCTCCCCCTCATTTTGCTTCCTCATTTCTCCCCCAATCAGTCGATGCATTTCCCTGAAGGTTGACAAAGGTGGCTTGTGTAAAGTTATCTCAGCAGTTAAAAAAAAGCATCACCTGAGCAGCAGCAGCAGTGTCTCTGAGGCCTATGTCGTAGCATTTCCTACATCTCAATCCTCCAAAGCCCACCTAAACCCC
The DNA here is from genome assembly GCA_029490765.1 of Euthynnus affinis. NCBI lineage: Eukaryota > Metazoa > Chordata > Actinopteri > Scombriformes > Scombridae > Euthynnus > Euthynnus affinis. The sequence continues at coordinate 11,311,859 of CM055842.1, forward strand.
ATCTCTACCCCTTCCTCCTCCTCCCCCTTTACAATCAACATCTCATAGCCTCTTTTAAATATTTTCTATAGTTAATCTGATAATGGCAGAGTTTCCCCAGCATATTTCAAAACTACTCAGTGCAAGATGTCTTCTCCATTTCCCATCGTCTCCTGGATTTTTGTAACAAAGGTTTTGGGCACTTGAGATGTTTAGATTCTCATCCATTATGCAACACCATCAGGGAGGCATCTGATCAGTCCAAAATTTATTCTGCAGCATGGCAGAGCACCCAAACATACAGCCATAGAGTCACAAAAAACTATCCTCAGCGACACGAAGAACAAGGAGTCTTGCCACAGCTCATATGGCTCCCACAGAACCCTGATGTCAACATCATCGAGTCAATCTGGGATTACATGAAGAGACAGAAGCGACTGAGACGCCTAAATCCACAGAAGAACTGTGCCAAGTTCTCCAAGATGCAGGAACAACCGACCTGCTGAGTGCCTTGAAAGATTGTGTGCAGGTGTACCAAGAGAAATTGTGCTGTTTTAAAGGCAAAGTGTGCTCACACCAAATTTTGATTTGACTTTGGTTTCTTCTGTTTACTGAACTTAATTGATAAATAAAAACTAGTCACAGCATTATTTTTTGAAGCATCCTCACTCCTCCTTACTTTTAGTGCCTAAAACCTTTGCCCGGTACTGTATATTCATTTTTTGCCATGTTTAAAATACAGACTTCACCATCCTTGTAGAACAAACAAAAACATATATATGTGACATTTAAAGTCACCCTCCATGCAAAAATATTTTTTTCTTCTTTTTCCTTCAGTTTGATGTTTGCATGTCACTGTGCGGAATGATGTACGTGCAGAGTTTGACACTGAAAAGCTGTTTTCACATTCATCTCCTGGAAGTGGAAAGTTTCTCTGTGAATCACTGTAAAATCCAATTTCAAGGGGTGGGCCTACAATGATTTGTGATTTCATAAACAGTTAGGAAGCCAATCCTGGTTCAAATATTTAAATGACACAAGTGAGATTTTGAAACCAGACGTCTCCATTGCACATATACTGAGAGTGGACTTTATTTTGAAGTAGGAGACATCTTGTGTCCAGCAGTTAAACTTTTGTAATGAAAAATATTTGCATGTTTATAAAGTCTAGCATTTTAATGAGGAAGAAGGAGAAGATGTTATTAAGGAATTTAACAGGACAGTTTTAGGGTGGGTTACATGCTCTAAATATTTCTTGTGAGCAGCAGACCACAGCGACCATGTGCAACCCAAAATGTAATCAAAGTGAGGTTGCCAGATTGGGTACCATCGTGACTATACAAAAACCTTTACTCTCACTTACCTGGCCTGGCAACCCATGCCAGGCTATATTAACAAATATAACTGCCATAGCAAATGACAAAACAATTTGTTGCAGTGGACTCAAACACTTATCTCCTTACACTTCTTCCTTTCACTTTCTTTGATGTTTTTCTCCCCACTCTCCACCACCTCCTCACCCTCTTTCTACTTTCCAAGACAGATAAATAGGAAATGATGGTGTCATCATTAGAGGGCCACACACATACTGTAGCCCACACACACATTTAATGATTAACAGCCACAAAAGAGCCTTTTGGTGTATGGAGATTGTTATCATTTGATGCATTAATCTCTCTCTACATTGCGCCGTCTCCCCCCTTCAAATCTTTGGGAAAAGGAATCACTTTTCTACCTATCTATAATTGAGGCAAGACAAAAGCAGCCTATATTTTATACAAGAATAGAGAGAATTTGAAATGATGCATTCAAAGCCACCCACCTTTAAAAGCAGGGACAATACGAAGACATGGAGACTGTGAGCTGCTATCAAAGACATCGCTTTGTAGTTTTATCTCTGTAAGTATGGTGGAAGATTCAACAGCATAGATATTATGTTTTAAAAGGTTCAAAGGCAGTAGGCAGGTAATGACAGAACCACCTTGAAACTTGACAGATGCATATCAGACTCCTTAATTATACTCACTCTATGGCAACTCTGTAAATTACAGCCTCATCACTTCTGTAATTATGTTATAATTAGACAAAAACAAATTGCAATATGATGGTAAATTGTAGGTTGCTAAATAGAAACTACTAATAATGTAAGAAATATGCACACTACTGTAAGTAGTCATTTCATTTCTATTACATCTAAAAATTGCATCAATATATATTGATTTATACTTTTGGAAGTCTTTCATGCAAATCTACTTGTCAGGTTTGGGACAAAACATCTGCATGTTACTTGTCTGCTCAACAAAATTTCAAATAAACATATTGTGACAAGCTGTTATTATCATTTTATGTCAACAGGTGAATGTGAAATATACTTGAGCTGCATAACATCCTCCCATAATTATGGTGATCATTTAAACATAATCGCTTAATAAAGAGGTAGTTAATTAAGCTAATTAATACAGGACTTAGCAAATGGCTCTGTGTCTAAGCCCCTGTCTTTTCATAACCCTCTGTATATTAAAGCATTAAGGATTATAGAGGAATGGTTTGGATCCAACCTTGTTCATTTGACAGCGACAAAACATAAAGACATACTGTTACTATAGTAACATATGATAAGCTCACACATTCAAAGCCAATTTGTCCATTAGTTGAGATTTTCATGGGCAGAAAAGGGAACAAAACTTGTTTTCTAAACATTTCTTGTAGAAGACAGAGTCAGTGTCTAGCAGCTTTGCAAATATAAGGTAAAAACGTTCAGCTTGTACATTTGTAGTCACCGAGGAATTCATGTTATATAAACATTTTCAAGCAGGACTTTAAATTAGTTTTTCGTTCTGTGGTATAATATATTCCATTTTGATTATCCACCCTGCCCACTGGCATATTTACACAAACTTTCCTGAACTTTTTCAACTGAACACCATAAAGTATAATTCTTTATATTACTTGTTGCTATAAAAAAAGAAAAAAAAGCACAACATATTTTCAACAACACAAGAAAACTCCTGACACCTGTGAAGTAGGTGACTCACAACAAAGTTGATATGACATTATGTGCTGGACCGCCGCATCTCCATGGTGATGGATGATACAGGGCATTGATTGGCGCATCAGTAAGGTGATCATGTTGCCACTGACATGAACCTCAGTCACCCCAAGGTCCCCCAAACTGCTGATGGAGGAATGAGTTTGCATGTCATAAGCACAATCACGCACACATACACATACACATACACACACACACACACACACACACACACACACACACACACACACACACACACACATTATTATTATTATTATTAGAACACTTTTACACTGTTCATACAATTACACTTGGTTACAAGGTAAATGTGTAACATTTTCTTTCAATCACATGTTGCTATCATTTACAGGACGTCCCTTGAGTAATTTTTTGCCATGACAGTGAAATGACTCCAAGAATGTTAGTCCATCCACCACTTTGGTCCACAGTGAATTATTGCACCAACTATCTGATGGACTGCCATGAAAATTGGACAAACATTTCAATGAAATTTGCTACAGATATTCAAGATCTCTAGAGGATTAATTCCAATAACTTTGGTGAGCCTCTTTTCTTCTAGTGCCATCAGCAGCTCAAGGTTTTCACTTGTTCTGTGATATAGCTCAACATGATGTTCATATGATATGTGCTATTCTTGTAGGATTCTGGTGATCCCCTCACTTTTTGCTGAGCATCACCATGAGGTTGACATTTATTTGAATTGCGTATTGTTATTTTATTGACAACTATTGGATGGATTGCTGTGAAATTTAGTACAAATATCATTGCCCCCAGATTGCTGACCTTTAATCTAGCAGCATCATTTAATTTTGTCTGATACGTTGATTTATACCAGCACGCATGCTACATTAACACAGTGTACATGGTATACATTACACTCATTGTAGATCAATAAACCAGCATTTTCATTGTGAACATGTTGGCAAGCTAGTGTGAGCATTCAGCGAAAGATAGCCTCAGAGAGCTGCTAGCATGGCAGTAGAGTCTTAATCTTGTTTTTTCTCATTTGGTTTCTCCTATTTGCCAGTCTAAATCTTTAATGTGTTTTGATTTTCCGTTGAAGTTTAGCAAGTATTTGCAACATGCAAATAACTCTAAGTGACAAAATGAAAACTTTACAATTTCTTATAAGATGGAAATCAAATCTCCCTTTGAGTTTTATTCTAGTTTGAGAACATGGAGAAAGCTAATGACCACAATCCTAGAAATGTTGAACATGTTGAAATTGCTGGTTAACCGCAAAGCCTGAAGGCAGCTCAATACAATCACACACACATGCACACACACACGCACTAGTTCAGACGCAAAGATGAAATAATCACTTTAATTTCACATCTCTCTCTTTCAGAACCAGATTACATTATAGTGTCTTTTTGATGTCTGCCCGGGAGGTTGAATCCAAGGGTTTGGGAAAGTTTTTATGATGTACTCCTTGAAAGTTTGGGGTCAAACATGCAGATGCAAAATGCAAGCTCTATTTCACCATGATGACTTTGCAAAGTGATTCACATCAAAACACTGTCCCTCTCCTCAGAACAAGTCTCTGCCCTCCCATTTTAATGGAAATATCTCATTCACTATAGCTCTTTTCTTCCATTGCATTTCATCTTTTTTTTTAGCTGTTCGTTTCATTTTCACTCTCATCATCCTTCTTACTGTCTCAGCAACATATTTTCATCGGAGGACCTAAGAGCACCTATGAGTAAGAGCTCACTGACAACTTATATCCAGCCAGAAAGTTCTCAAATCATGGAATCTAAAGTTTGCAAAAGCAAATGAATCCATCTTGTTCTTAATCCGTCTGGTACTCTAGAGGTTAAAGAAGCTGTCTGGAAAGTAGAAAGTTGATTTCTGTACCTTCTGTAGTTTGTGGAGAACTTACATGACACAAGCTATCTGAACTTTCTCAAACATAGACACACCAAGCAAGTACGAATGTGCAATGAACCAATGCTAAAAGAGAGAGACTTTTTTTTTTTTTTTTTTAAGTTTTTTTTAATCAATCTTCCTTTAATGGTGAATATATTTTTTTCTTTTCTTTAAAGTACTTTTTTGGGATATATTCTCAGACAAATACTTTAAGGTGGAGTGTGTATTTTTTTATCATGATGGCATAAAGTTTGTGACAATTTTGGTACTTTATTGTTATTATTTTTAGATTTTTCAGGCATGAGTTAAAGTATACCAGGAAACAGTAAAAAAAAAAAAAAAGTTTAAAAATACAGTATTGATGCTCAACATAACAATCAATACTTTTTGAACAGACTGTAGATCAGTGCGTCCAAGTGACATTTCCACATATACGGAGGCTAAAGGAGTGTTTAGCATTTTGTGCCAGTCTGTCATGGTTTCACTTTGTCTGAATACAAATTCACTGTGCTGTTTTTCAAATGGTGTCCAAGACAAACCTCTTATCTCCAACTTTCACCTTTTCCTTAGTTTAATAATTAACATTGTATTCCCCTGAAGTAAAATGTATTATGACCAGAATGTAAATTGGACTTTCTTTTGGCATTTCAGGAGCAAAGATTCTGATTGTTCAGTGTTTCTTCACCCTGGATATATGAGGTTTTCCCAATGCACTGGACGTTTTACATTTTGGAATGGCCTGGTAGCACTGGTGTAATGGGATCACAGCAATCTGGGCCCTGGAGTATCCTGAAGGCACACTCTGCCTGGTTAACCAAACACCCTTGAAAACATCCTGTCCACTTGTTAAATATGACATCCTGGCTGACTGACTTATCTACATGTGAACACATTTAAACAACACACACATGCACACACACACACACACACACACACACACACACACACACATATATATATATCACTCACTGGTTAGATATTATCTACTCACTTGCAAGCACATTTGCATGAATACGCGCGCAGACGTTCATTCATATTCAAGCACACTATCGCCCTCTAGATGGAAATGTTCACATTGTGGACTCTAAAGAGGAAAAACGAAATCTCAAAACAACGATTCATCAGCTGAAAGAGAGAAGGGCTGTTCAGATCTAGGTGCAAAATCCACCAAAATTATAAGAAAGGAGATGCACAGTATTCTTTTTTCTTCTTCTATGTTTTTCTCCTCTCTTTAGGTTCATTTTTCTCTCCGTGCATTAAAGAACTTTTGATGAACTCTGTTGTGTGTAAATAAAGTGGAGTTGAGGATCAAGGAGCGATGAAATGCAAACAGGGCTGCCTTGAAAAACAGACAGTTATTGGTCAGAGGCCAACACATACTACAGTACATTTTTGGTACAATATGCTTAAATTGTACCTTATATTTCCATGTTTATTGTCTTTAAATTATATTTGTACTAATGTCAAATTATAGTTTTAGATTGGCAATATGCCGTACAAGTTTGCTAGACTTGTATTGCACCTAATATACTTGACAATATAGATAGATAGATGTTCCCTCTGACCTCCATTGGTTTGAGTTCTCACCTTGCTGCTGTAGATATATAGAGAAGGTATGGTCAGCAGCATTAGATATGTTACACGTAAACGAGATTTGAAACTTTCAGGACTTTTCCTGAAGAGGTCATTCAAAAAGTGCTCTTCAAAGCTTAGTATTTAGTTACCCTTTAAAAGCTTCATTTTACCCAGTGTAAGTCTCACTATAGTTTAGTTTTGAGAAGTAAATTAGAACCTGTACTTGAGCTGTACATACTTTAGCGGGCAATTTTTGACAATATGTCTATATGTTTTAGTATTTGATTTGGTACAGTACACAGTGCTTTCAATGTAATCTATTATTTAAAAGAGTGAGACTTGTACTGAATTTAAGCTTTAATATATCTACTATAATATATAATATCTACTATATGTGATAGTGATAGCTATTTTGAGTCATTGTCTAAATATGCTTAAGTACATTCACAAGCACATTCACAGAACTTGGGGTTTAATATGAGAGTGGTGTGATTTAATAAATGATGCTCTCACTGACCCCAGTGAGTCAAGTTATTGCCAGTGTAGAGTGATACTGGACTAATCATGCTGCAAGGAAAGCTCCCACCTAATATATACTCTTATTTAATCAGCGTACGGAATTCTACTTAAGTCATGATATTCAGCAAGTAATTTTTGTTAACTAATAGTTAGACAGTATATTGTTTGAATGTGCTGTAATCTTGTTATCACAAGATTAACAAATCTATCAGCACAGCTACTTGGGTAATGAGAGAAATTGTGTTACTTGGGACTATGCAAATGTAATCGAAAAATCACATGAAGCTGATTACTTTCAGTAGCTGGCATACTGGTGTGCATGTAAATGTAATCAGCGATACTTAAGAGAAAACATGAGAGCTTCATTTAACTTTGATTGTTAAATACAACAGGAACAACAAGGCTTTTTGGAGGAAAATACAAATCCTGTTCTCATTACTAGTGCGAACACTAGTATTAGACTAATGGCAACACTAATGATAATGTTACAACTAGAATTATGATTATCCTTATGGTATTACAACTCACTGCTGTTACAGAAAATCCATAAAGGCACCAAAGATAGATTCTTGAAATTCTCTATAAGTAATCAGGTCAAAAATAGCATTACTTAATCATCATGTACTCTATAAACAGCAGACATACTGTATATTAAAGTTATTTCTGGCTGCGTTTCCTTCGCTCTCTTCTTCCTCTCTCTTTTGCAAGTCTGCCAGAATGCCATTGTTTCTCCCTTTTTCCCATCTTCCATCCCTTCTCTCTCTCTTGTTCCAATAAAGTCCTACATGCATTCTAGCTAGACTAACTTATCTTGTTGCGAATTCAGCGCCCAGGGTCAATTTCCCTCCAAATGAGAGCATTATCTGCGACAAGCTGTCCCCTGATGTAAGCCAGTGCCCCTGCCGGCTTCATTTGTTTCAGGCAGACAAACAGAAGGCTAGAAAGTCTCCCTGTGTTTTGTGTTTGCTGCCTGATTGCTCTGTCAGACTCTGTGTTTCTTTATTTGGTCTGAGGCATGATAAGGAACAACCAACAGACTGGAACAAGATGCCTCCGCTCATACTTAAACGACAGAGAGGGTATGGGAGAGAGAGAAGAAGGAAATGTATGGAGAGCTTTGGGTGGGGGGGATCAGATTTTGAGAAAATTATGTAGAAAAAGGCCTTTGATCTAAGGCTCTTTTCCTCTGACTTCATTTTTTTTGGTCAGTAGAGCTATACAAAGTGACACAATGGGATAGGTTTGAAAGGGACTCTTTAAATGATTTCTGACTATTATGTTATTAGGTGAATATAGCTTGTTCCTCCAGGGTGCAAGGGTTGCGATAACATATTACACCTACATTTGTAATGTCTGGAGAAAGTACCAAAGGGGCAATTTTGGCCCTAACCCTGATATACTGTCTTAAAGGGGTACTCCAGTGATTTAAGGCCCCTTTACATTGTGCAATTTTGGCCTGTCTGTGTGAGAGAAATGTGGTAAAACCCAAAACGAAGCTCCTAGATCACACTGTAAGACACGTCCACAGAAAACCAATCTGGAGTTTTGGTGTCCAAAGACAGCCTGACTGTCATAAATTTAAGACCAAATTCTTATAATGTAACTGCTGCTTTGTCCCACGACTACAAACAAACTAGGGATACATGATATTGTATTTTTGTCAATATCTGATATATTTTCCAACTCATTTTGGCTGATTACTGATGCAGATATCGATATGCGCACATATTTTTTTTCCAGCTGGCTGCTGCAAAAGCACATGCAATCATAGATTGTACTAAGTATGATCAAGGAAGACAATATATGAAAGAACTTAGGAAGACTGGAGTTCAGAAGCTCAGCATTAAAACTTTAATGAACCTCCCAAGTGGGTGGAGCAGCAGAGTTTTCTTAGACAGAAAGGATTAATGGTAGGATTTAACCTCTAGTCCACACGCCAAAGCAGAAGGTAGCAGTAATGCACCTTATATGCTGGTTGCCAACTTTCATTATAAACCAAAAAGAAGAAGAAGACATTTGTTCAAACAGTAGTACATCCTGTCAGCTGAGGTGTTTCCTATCTGTGCAGCTGAATACAGCAGCTTCTTGGCGTACTCTTTCACCCTGACAGTCTGGTGCTTCCTCTGCAGGCTCCCTTTCACTCAGCTGCCTGACAAACCGACTGCTTCTTCTCACTTTAACCTGAATAACGAACCAGGGGTCATTGCTCTGATTGGATCCACATAGTGAGCCGGAGCTAGCTGGGAGGCTAGCAGAGCATTAGCAGTAGCATGGCTGGAGGGAAGCACAGCCAGCTAACCTCCATGTGGATCCAATCGGAGCACCAACCCCTGGTTTGTTATTCTGGTTAAAGTGAGAAGAGGCAGCAAGTGTATCGGGCGGCTGAGGGATGCCGTTCCTGCAGAGGAGGCACCAAGACTATCAGGGTGAAACAGTCCACGGTGGGAAGCACAGCCAGACAGTAGAGGGAAAGGTGACGAATCAGCAGAAATGTTAATTTCAGGCCGATGCCGATATTTAATTTTGAATCCTTTATTGGCCGATGGCATGCCGATATTATCGTACATCCCTAAAACACACCAATCAGAATATTACATGAAATTACACAGAATACACTGGCCTGCATGACATTGCAGGTGAAGTTTTTTGAATAAAGTTTAGGGGAAAAACACACTTGTTTTCCTGAATACCTTTACAGCACACGAAAACCAAAATGATGAAGGTTAAACCAAATGACTTTTGGCATTTTCAGAACATCAAAGCTCCACAGACAGATGACATGAGCTGATGATCTGTCTCTGCTTTCATTTACCTTTTTATTGCAGCACTAGGATTCAGCATATGTTCATCTCACAATCTGACATGCCTCATATTGATATCATACAGTCTGACACATATTGCAACCAGGATTAGAGGAATGTGACATGGAATAAACGTTCTTGTCGCACAGTCTAAAGGCACCTTCAGTTTCACATTTGTATAAAGTTGGGGGAGTTGCTAGAGACAGATTAAATAGGGTAGGATAGTCATTTTTAACCATGGACCATACAAGAGAACACACCCTCTTGGGTCTTGATGGCGCCTGGTTAAACACCAGACAAGTTTAATAAATTCAGCAGATATCCCTCTGACTTTGGCTGCATTTGTTGGCTTGAAGATCATTGAGGGGGGAATAAGTGAATGCAGGGACAGATGACAGAGAGTGACTTGCTGTTTGACTTCAGGATTATTGGCCTCAGTCTGAGCTTTAGCCACGCTGGGAGGCTGTGGAGAACAGTTTTGTCATGTGAACATTATCTATGCTTGTCATCGCTCTCCACAGCCTGTGTGTTCACCCAGCTGATAATCTATAAATCTGAAAACATCACTCTCAGAAGCATCAAAGTGTGATTTTTTTCCTCCAACTTGCTGATGTTTTAAAGCCCCCAAGGTTGTAAAATCCATTACATGAAAAGTGTGAGAAAGGGTTTAGTAAAATATGTATCAGTAATCTGTTCATTAGAATACCAGAATCATCACTTCATTAGGCAAAACAAGATGAAATAAGAAAAAAAAATGAGAAAGAGTGATGGAGGGCCTGAAGAAAGAGAGGAGAGTCTAATATGAAAATACTGAAATGGTTGGAGGCTCAGTGTGACAGTCCATTACTCTTCAGGATTAGTTATATTGGTATTAGAATATAGATCTAATCACCTCAGTCAACTCAGTTAATTAGTTCAAACAGGTGTCATGGTACACTGACTACAGTAAAGAAAGACACAAAGCAAATATTAGCACTACACACACACACCCTAAGTTCACTCCCTGTGACATGCAAATATGCAAACTAAACCATTGACATAAGCCCATTTAGAATTTAGTCTGCTCCATCCAAAAGGGAGAGAAGAGAACTCAAGAACCAACATCCTCTTATGCTTTTTCAACATTACCATCAGCAACAAATCCTCTTGACCACAGTCTCATTAGTTTATGGCTATTATAACAAGCTCTTGTGAATAATTTGACAATGATATATAGTGTCCAAAATTGCTAGCAGCTTTACAAAAAGAAAAAGAGCCGAAGTCAATAGGAAAGACAGGTGTGAGGAGGATTTTCACAAAAAGCAAGTTTAAAATATTATGAATATTTTTCGTATTTGTAAAGTATTCATAAAGGAGGGAAAAGGAAATGGAAAAAATGAAAAAAAAATAAGTCAGCAGAAAGGCAGGAAAGGGAAAGGAATGGGAGAGAGGAGAAGGAAGGACTTGTGTAAAGCAGTGAGGAAAGGAAAGAGGAGAGGATTGAATTGATTGGGTGAATGGCCTCAAAAGGAGGTGAAAGAAAGTGATGAGAAAAAGGAAAAAATAATATATGGGGCTGGAAAACAACAAGGTTATGAAAAATGTGTTGTTTTTTTTTAAACAAAAGGGACTCAAGCAGGAGGCAGAGAACAAGAAGCCAGACATAAAAATCTGAAAAAGCAGACAAGTGAAAGTGGAAGGACAAAAGGAAGTGGGGAAAGCAGCGAAATCAGGTGAAGGAATTGAGAAGAAAGAAGAGCGGAAGGATGGAGTAAAAGAAAGTAATAAAAAGATGAGGCAGCAGAAATTGGCAGGCAGGCAGGAAGGGGGGTCTGGATGGATGGGGTGTAAAACAGGTGAAGAAGCAGAAAAAAGGAGAAAAAGGATTAGAGGAGAACGGAGTGAAAAGGGGCTGCATGGAGGAGGGAATGGAGAAAGTGACATGGATAAAAAATATTTGGAAAAATGAAATACAGACAGGAAACATGTGAAGATCTGAAAAAGAGTTTAAAAAGGAGCATTTCAGATAGAAAACACCAACTGAAAGAGAGAAAGGTGGAAAAACGGGAAAGGTGTGTGGGTGTAAGGGAAGGACAGACTAGAAAGACAAGCATGTGGGGTGAGAGAAAATAGAGACTGATGGTGTGAGAGAGAGAGAGGGAGAGAAAAAAGAGGGAGGCAGAGTAAGGTATATTGCAGGACTAAGTGGCCAGAGCGCAGTCTGCCAAATATAAAATCAATAGACACTATCTCAGTCCGACCCCCAACTGCTGAATCCATCAAAAAAATTTAACGATTCCTCAGTAAAAGATGCAGCGAGGCAGCACGAGGGAACCTGAGTGTGAGTGCAGATTTATACTGAGACGGGGTGTGTGTGTTTTTTTGTGTGCAAGAGTGTTTGCATGTGTATCCTGAACCAGAGAGGGAGCTTGTGTGTGTGTGTGTGTGAATCAGCTGACCTCACTGTCAACATGACAGGTCTATGTATCTGTTTGTGTGTATGTGTGTGCATGTCCAGAAGTGATAGTGTGCATATCTGTGTGTGTTTTGTACCTCAGTGTGTGTGTAAACTGACAAGCGGTTTATGCCAGAAGTCATTTCCAGGTACATAAGCTAAAACGTCGGCGCCACTTTATGGACTTGCAATTGTGTTGATGTTGTCAAGGTCTCTTAGTCCGCCTGGCACACACACACACACACACACACACACACACACACACACACACACACACTTAGTTAGCTCCCCTTGTCTGCGCCACAGACAAGGGGAGCTAACTAAATGATTCACTGCTTTGCTGTCACACCATGCTGCTTAACACACTGAGGCGTGTGCACACACGCATGCACACACACAGACACACACACTGCTGACAAGCTGACTAACTGGCTGTGAGACTGGTATGCTAACACATGGCCTCTTAGCTGCTGCACACTATTATTGGGAGTGAATATGCAGGACATGAAAGAGAAAAATTAAATAAAACAGAGAGGTGGATGTGTATTAAAGAGAGAAAAAGGAGAGAGGATGTTCTGCAAAGAAAAAGAGAAGAGTGAGTGGAGAGGCAAAAAAGGAAGGTTAGATGGTGGAAGTGAGCAAGACAGATGGAGGGACAGGGTGAATAGAGTAGAAAGAGAGAATGAGTGATAGAGAGACAGAGAGAGAGAGGAGTGTAAATTTGCATAGAGGTGAAATTGAAGTAGCTTTGAAAGGCAATTCAGCTAAATCAATTTGAAGTCCTCTACTGAAGGACTAGAGGGATATCAAAATAACTCTCAGAGGTCTACACACACACACACACACACACATACACATTACATTTAGATACGTATAAGCATAAACATGCACTCTATGCCCTCAGTTTTGGGATGATGGTTCGCTACAATTTCGGTACAGCAGAAAAAAAGAAAGGTAGAAAATAACATTTTGGTCTTTTATATTGAAAAATGTAAACATCCAACAATGGCTCATTGGCTGTAACTGAAACAGTTTGGTTGTGCTGCAGTGGAAAAGGTAAACAACCTTTCTGTTTCCAGCAGGGAGTCAGGACACCTGCTGACAGCTGTTTTATGCTGATTTATGGTATGCTGATCTAACTATCTAGCTAGTTCAAACTAGCTCCAAAACAATAACATGCTGTTTACACATGTTTCAGTATTAACCCAATGATGTCATATATAATATTATATATGTTGTATGTAATATATTGAAACATTTAAAGCCATGTTAAAAGTCCATGTAACTGAGGGTTACAACTGCCTTATTTGAGTTGGATTTAGTCTCTTCCTTGTGTGTGTTTGATGTTTAGATTCCCTATCTGTTGCTTTATTTCTACTTAAACTGTAATTGGGGTGCTGTCTTGGTCAGGTCTCCCTCAGAGAGAGTTTTCAATCTCAAGGGACTTCCTGGTGAAATAAAAAATATCAGTCAGAGGGACCAAACCACAACAACTACATTTTTCTCTCTTAAAACTGGTACTCTCAACATGCTGTCTGACCACATCAGAAATCAAATGGTTTTGTCATTGTTCTGAACATTTTCACTCAAAGGCAGAGTGAGAAGCTGACCATCACAGTGAGTGGAGGGGGACAGGGAGATGCAATATTATTTCACTTATTTCACTTATCTGGAGATAACAGAGCAAATTTTGATAATAGTGTTGCACTCAGTCATCTGATGGCAGCAATGGTAGCCAGGCTACCTTGGCTAAGGCAGCTAGCATACACCCATAAGCATGGTTGATGCTAGAGCGGAGGGATGGAGGAGATTTCGGCATGGAGGATTTCATCTGTACCTGACTGCACTTGCGTAAGTCAAATGTCAAACCAAAACATGAAATTTGATAACTCCACTGACCTAGACTCTTGTATTAAAGGATGGAGGAAAAATCAAAGACTAAATTTATTACTTATACTGTGGACCAGTACTGTGAAACTATGTTGTAGCAAATGATGTAAGAAATACTCAGATCCTTTACTTATGTAAAAGCACAGATTCAGCAATGTAAAAATACTCCATCACAAGTAAAAGTCCTGTATGAAAAATCCTACTAGAGTAAAAGTACATAAATATTATCAGCTTGACATAGTTAAAGTATTGCAGTAAAGTAGTGATTTGGTCCCTCTGACTGATATATATATCATCATCAGATTATTAACATGCTGGAAGCAGCATATTACTGTTGTAGCTGCTGGAGGTGGAGCTAGTTTGAACTACTTTAAGTACAGTAAGCTAGTTTAGTTCAGTGGTTCCCAACCCAGGGGTCAGGCCTTTCCAAAGGGTCAACAGATAAATCTTATACCATGATGGTTCAGGACGAATACACATACTGATATATCCCTAATGTAATTCAAATTATATATTCAAAAGCATGTATGTTATCTCTTGTGAAGTATGCATAAATGCATACTCACATGTGTGAGTATGCATTTATGCACATATGTATTTGCCCAAACATATATGCACACATTATAAACACCAGATCAAAGAGTTTGTCTCTTTGAATCCAACAAGTGAATCCGAAGCAGGAGAATGTTGCACAAAACTAACACTAATGCAAATTCAGTGCTGGTAATAATGCAAATTGGTGAGCTAATGACCTCTGTTTAATCGTAGTTGGGTTTTATTCTCCGTCATCTTAATTAAAAATTCTTACCATTTCAAAATTGGCCATTACTCCATTATTCTTTCCCTGTGTAGCTATCATGGACCACACCAAAGGAGCCAAGATTCAATTGTCTTGTTCTACAATTCAGTGATTCAATTATGACTCAATCTATGAGAATCAATCTAATCTAATCTGCAGAAATTATTGCATCAAAGTTATTCATTGGGGCATAGAAATAAATTCATAAAAACTCAATGTTTAGGCAGTGACTAGCACAGTTGGAGGCGCTCATTGGTACCTCAACAGTGACTCATGGGTCATAACATGAGACTGACATCTTTTGTTGTCTGTAGGTAATGTGGCACGACAAAGTGGAGTCATAGCTGGAGCTGAGTGGGAGGGTGAAAAAAAATCACAAACGATATAACAGAATGAGGGAACAAGTTATGACCACAAGCCTATGCCCTATATAGTAGGGTGATAAAATTCTGTTCCAGATGTCAGATATACATCGCCCTGTCACATTCAAAGCATCCTGCCAACTTGCTAAAATTGCACTGTATACCAGAAATATTGCCCAGGATCTGGCAATATGACCTGTTGACCTTGCAAAACTGCATTTGACACGTCTGCATTTGTCAAATCAACCTGCCTACCTTGTAGAACTCCCCTGCATATGAGAAATATCACCATCTCCTTCAAAACATAGCCACTAGAATCATCCTGCATGTCAGAAATTTTCTCTCCCAGTTTTGCATGTGAGGAACTATTTAGTCTTGCTGATTGTATTATGCAACATATTCATGTCAAATCTCTGAACCAGCTACACCAGAACAAATGCATTTGCATTTGCATAAACACTTGTTGTGTTTGGTGATCAAGTGATTCTGATTGGCTGATGAGTTGTGGGAATTAGTGGTATCAAAACTACAGCAATACTCATTTAGCCATCCCTACATCACAAGCATGATAATACCCGTTTTCACATCCATTTTAATACCACCAGCATCATTTGATTGTCAGTCAGTCCCCTGGGAGAATAAATCATCCAATTAACATTGAGCTAATGGGCGGGATTTTAATTAGAGCTGTCAACATCCCTCTTTCCCCTCTCTGTGTTATTTCAACAGCCATTCATCTTTTTTTTTTCAACACTCATTTTGTTCTGTTGATTGCTATTCCACAGGGGCTGTACTCCGACTTCCTAATGCATAGACACACATGATGAAACACTCTATAACTATGCAGCCACCACTAAAAAGCACACAGTCACAAGTGCACACACACACACTGGTCCCGACAAGGTTGGTATTTATACCAGAAACAGTCCCTGAGAGGTAACAAAAATGTGCACACGCACACATGCACACACAGATTAGTAGTGAGGAATGAGAGCTGGGGGAATAGAAAATATAATGGGTTGAAGTTGTAAACAGAGAGACTTCATGTCAATGTATCATACTAAATTCACTGCAAGCTATTTCAGTACAAATCAACAGGGAATACTTAAGCATATAATAATCTGTGACCCTTTCATATAAAGAGATGCCTATTTTACAATCAGATATTCAGCCATTACCCAGTTTATGAAAGCTTTTATATTTTCTGTCGTAAACTCCAATGGCAGGCCTATATTGAGGAACATCCTCAGGAAGTGATGTATGGTCAATTCAATTAAATTCAAACTTTATTTCAGACTAACAAAAGGGTCTATGACATAGAAAAATAAAAAAGTACACATACAAGATAAAACCATGACAATTCACTTAAAAAAAACAGTTCATATTTAGGCTTGCCAGAGTTTTCTGAGCCTGGATGAGTACCAACAGCAGCTCTATCCTAGGGCTAGTTGAAGCCTCTATGATGCTGTTCTCTGACTCATTCAAGCAACACATAAAATTGTACATCAGATGTCTTGGAGTGCCTCACATGTAGGAACACCAGAGAACAGAAACAATTGACTGGCACTATGCCATCTGAGGGGTATTCCATCAAGCTGGATAAAGGAAAAGCCTAGCTTATTCGATAAGCCTTGCTAATTTAAGTGCGAGTACCGTTCCATAAAGGACTGTGACGGTATGGTTTTTTTCTTACTGTGGTGAAAAAGCAACGTATCCCTGCGGTACTTTACTCTTTACTCCCATGATGAGCGGCTGGGGCACTATTATTGCCTACCCCAGGCTGGTGCTGCGTGCACACTGAAATCGTGATGGGAAAAAGAAAGTAATTTTCTTTCAATGAAAACTGTAGTCTCCTCGAAGCTTATGACAATAAAATGGGGGAGATTAAAGCTAAGGAAAGGATTGTCGCTCTCTTTGCTTGTTTTGCTACCAGGGAAAAGAAGGAACTTGTCATTAGCGAAAGTCAGAAGCCCTGCACACGCTGTGTTTGATACATAAACATACACAAATCAATTAGATGGTAATCTGCATGAGAAGAGCGTGGTCTAGACCTACTCCATGTAAAAGTGCCCAGAAATGACTTTGTGTTGTGATGTGGCGCTATATAAATAAAATTGAATTGAACTGAATTGAAATAAAGAAAAATATGGTTATAATAATCATCCCCTTACAGTTATATCTGACCCAGACAGATTAGATCACTACAAACAGTTTTCACGGTACTTATATCCTTCTCCAGTTTCTTCATCTCCAACTGTAACTTATTAATTTTTTAAACTTTCAATGTTGCTTGTAAATGGACATCCTGCGAAAGGGAAAATGTGTCAAAGAGTAGCTGATTATGCTGTTGGTAATGGTAATTTATAAATTGATTCTACTAAGATGCCTACAAGATCATTTTAAAAATACATCTGATTATCTAGCCTACTGATAACATAGCCACAATATGTGATCTGAATATTATTTTATTAACAAATAAAGATTAAACAATAACTAGGAGATAGCACTGCTTTTCACTTTGCACATCTGATATATCCTGCCAGTCCATGGGACTGAACCAGCAATCTTCTAAACACAAGCTCATATCTCAAACCTTTAGGCCAATTCTGCCCACACAAGTAGGCGTGTATAATTTACGCATTTAATCTGTCAGCAGTGTTTTACCAAGCCACCTCCCTCACCTTGTTGATTGTGGCAGTATTGCCCTTTGTGGTAATGACTCATTTATATATTATTTGTGTAGTTTCATCAGCAGGGTTTGTTCTGCTGCTGTAAAGAACGCCGCTCTAGTTTTTGCTTCTTTTTGCAATGTAGAATTGTCTTTTCAACAATCAACTGTTCCGAGCTGGTTATGTGCTCTGTTCTCATACACAATGCAAGCTTATTTAAGCCTGACTAGAGTTACCATTCCCTAGACACAGCTACGTTGTGTTAGTGGAACAACTTACACCTGACATGAAAGTTGACAGTAATTCCAGCCAGGCTTTTTCAAATAAACACAGCTTTCTTTAGCTGCATTTATGGAATACCCCTCTGGGAACCTGAAGCATCAACCTCATAGCATCATTGTAAGTCACTATGAGTCTCTGCATACTGGCTCTCCTGTAGAAACACCAAAGATGAGCTGTATTACCTTCAGTAATTGCTGCAGCCCACCACTATATGGACTAAATATTACCAGATCATCAGCATACATAAGATGATTGATAACAGAGTTTCCAACAAGACATCCTCAGTTACACCCATTAAGTTGTTTCAATAGGACATCCATATACACACTGAACAAAATAGGAGACAAAATTCCACCTTGGCGAACCTCATTACCGGGGCCGATATAGCATTGCCCAATTTAACTCGCATTGTTTGATGGGCAAACCAGAAGACTTATATTCTAAGTATATACTTATATAACTTTTCATGATTGATTTTGTCAAAGGCCTTGGATGCATCAATAAAACACATTATTACAGTGAAATTATGGCATCCATGGTTAGCAACTATTTCCTTTAAAGCATACGTACACATATCAGTGCAATGTTTTCTCTCAAAGACAAACTGATTATCAGTGGTGAGAACAAACATTTCCAACCTTGTTGGCAGGATTCTTTCCAGCACTTTAGAGAGAATACTGGCAAGGGCAATAGGTCTATAATTATCAATGCTATTTAATTTACCAGCCTTATCCTTGATGACAGGCACTAACAATACAGAGGTGATAGAATCTGGAAGGACACCATGAACTATGAGACCAGTAAAACACATGGCAAACAGAGGACAAAGCCTATGACTGGTCATAGGCTGGTTATCATCTACCATGAAAATGGTATCATTAACATCTTCTGACCTTCTGATCTCTGTCATCAGAAAGATCAACATTTTCAACTACAGAAGTAACTACATTACTTTTAACTCGGTTGAACAAATTGCAGTAATGCTCAAGCCATACCTCAACTATTTTGTCGGGCTATATTCACCTTTAATGTTGGATGGTAAGGAAGTTTTACAATCATTCATAATGCTGACCTCTTTCCAGAAGTCATAATTATTCTGCAGCTTCCTGGTAAGTGAGTCAGCTCTCATTGTGTTCCCGTTTCAATAAAATGAAGAGCACATTTAAGTCTTCTATTGTTAAGTTTTTTATGTTTAGGCAATGACCCCTGGCTACGCCTTCCTGAGTCTGACCAGAGTTTAAAAGCTTCTCCGGTTGCAGCTTGTCACTCAGCCACAAAATCTTTCCATCCAGGTTTACTGTTTTCCACCTTGTTCTCATGTGTTCTGAAAAGGCTACCTAGAGGCAGTATGACCTGTCACAAATATTATACATACATGGCATGCAGTCCAATACCATTATGTTGTTTTTTACAGTTCATATTAAAACACATTAGAGCAACCCTAGGCAGGTCAATATTATTTAACAAGTTGTCAGTTACAATGGGATATTTGTTAATATCCTCCTTAGTTAGATTTGTCAGTTTCCCTGTATTAACATCATTATCAGTAACAGCCAACATAGGTATATTCCCAACATTTAAAGAAATAACAACTGGCATATGATCAGAGGTGGCCATCCCAAAGTATATCTCTATATTATCCAGAGAGGCATGAGCATCTGGTGTACATATACAATGATCAAGCTAAGATGTTATGTCATATGGGTGCTGTCATTACAGAACTACAACAACTGTTTTGCAAATATAGAATTGCTATCTGACAAGTCAGCGTTAAAATTACAAATTCATTGTTCTCAATGAAAGAACGAACCAATGCTAATCTGTTCAGAAATTTATCCTCAGACTCGTAAGACTCATAATGTGGACACATATTCATGATTGTTGACTTCTTATCATGATTAATCTCTGACCCAATAGCCCAATCAACATTAAGTCTTACACCTTCACCAGTGGGTCAGATTTACTATTCTGAATTACTGCCACTCCACCAGGTATCCTACCTTGGACTATTTTTTGTGCTGAGATCAGTGGTGGACTCTCCAGTACCATGAAAGTCCTAATGTAGTGTTCAGTTCATCCAGTTCTTGTTTGGCAAGCCAAATCTCTTGAGGGCACAGGATGTCACACTCTTCCATAAGTGTGTTGACCGCCAAACATCTTGTTTTATCTGCAGCAGTGTGCCCTACATGCAGGCCATGTACATTGTATGTATACCACAGAAATCTTACTTTACCTTTTTTGTTCTCTAGAGGGGATATACTGCCAACTGATCCCTGCCCCAGCAGACTTGAGGCACACCCAAGTCTCATCATTAGGTGGTGGTGCAGAATTCTGAGAGCTGAGGTTTCGCTCTGGAACAAGTGAGACACCAACTGTAGTGTCTCTAGGCCAGCGTCTCTCATAGTAGCACCGGACAAAAGACCCGGTTGGCCAGAGCTAAGGATCATACATTTCTGCTACTTTCAGCAGTGACATGAAATTAGCTGAATATAGTATGTGCTAACTCAATCTTTCAACACATATCCTCCCAACCCAGGATAGTTAGCTTGAACATTTACAACTACCACGGGTAAAATGGTTCATTGTCGCGGTTGAGACAAGGAGATAAATTCAGTAGCACCAGCCAGATCGGCTGATTTTCATCTCATCTCTCTAAGCAGCAACTATACACCACCTGCACATATATTCACATACAGAGCAGTCTATTTAAAAAGTCTGTTTCCATACATCTAATACATGAGCCAGAAGGCAAAGCTCTCAATTTACCACTTGATCTATGTTCCAATCCTCACCTATGATCATTAGCTTTGGTAGACTTTGATACACCTAATTGATACTGCTCATACTATCTGCTGCTGCTAACTGCTCATAAGTTGGCACTAAACACTAAAAGGTGGCTGCCTTCACTCTGCTGTTGAGAAATCCTGTTAGTTGGGTGGCACCTACTGGGTAGTAGCTGGTGCCTTCCAACTTCATCACCTCAGTAATTTATATAGGTGTATAAAATCAGCTTAGTTGACTATTTCACTGCATACTATCAACAAGGTACAACAATGCTCTGTAGTGAGACAGTACTGAAAGTTACAGATTTCAGCTTGAAAAGACAATTAAATGTAAAAATGCAAAAATGGGCAAATAGATAAAATGCATATGTTCATAAACTTCTTTAAAGCTTTGTTAATTGATATTTTGTGGCCACTCTGGGGCAATGAAACAAGCTAATAATAGAAACATCTGGCACATTTTCACCTTATAAAATTGTTGTGATAAACGTATTAGGAAACAGATGCCTATTTACACATCCACGTTTCAAAACTTCAGAACTACTGGAAGTCTGTCGAAGGGCAGCTTTCTGGAGCTGGCCTATCTGAATATAGTGGGCTCATCAGAAGGTGGGCCTTAAAGAGACAGGAGCTAAAACTGCCAGTTACATTACATATTGAGGTTTTTTTACCCTAAGTAACAGCAGAGCCCTAGAATAAATGTAGACTTGGAAATATGCATGAAAGATTCCCTTTAATATACACAAAAACACTGATTACTGTGGCTTTACTGCTAGACAATTTGATACATGTCATCCAATCCTCAGGTACAGGAGTTCTTGTTTATTCCCATTTCAGGGAGATTTAATTTAATACTCTATTAATCCACACATTCATTTGAACAGGTTTCCTTTTCCACCACACATTTCAGATCTTGCAGTTTACATCCCATCTGGTCACAAAAACAAAACAAAAAAAAAATGTATCTGTATTTCAGTCCAATAATACATTTTATTTGCCTGTAACTCTTTCTAGTAAATGATTTGTGCAGCCCTCCCAGCACCAGTGTTATGGCATCTGTAACTATAGCATGAGGCTTCAGTGCTGTTGATTGGTCCTCTCTTCATGATTGACTGTTGAAAATGTTTCAGTTCAGCACAGAACATTTTGACAGTATGAGGTTGACAACCAGTGCTTGCGTATTTCATCATAATTATGCTAAATAGCTGTCTTTGTGGTTGCAGTTAAATATTTCTTACAACATCTTTGTCACTGAGCTCAACCTATTCAACGTTCCCACACATTTTTACAAAAAAACCATTCACTGATCACTCTAGCAGTTTCAAGACCATCACGTGTAGCATTGTGTTTACACTACAATTGTAGCTCTATCAGCCAATTTAAGCCTACTGCAGATAAAATGGTATCTGCCTAACAAGAAAATAACAAGTAGCAAGAAATAAAAATAATGGAAAGCAAACAATAAGCGCTTGACAACAATAAGCTCTTTCATTACTGTTGTCACTATGGCATAGTTTGTCCACTAGATGGCCACTTTGGCATTTCCACTATTGGCAACACACTAATCCTTGAGCGAACTCCCTGAATTGCCTCAAAGCATCAGAGCTGAGATGACTGCTGACAGAGCAGAACAGAGTCGGCGTTTGTGGTTCTGTCACATGTCCTCATGGTATGGTGCTCTTTGCATATGAAATACATTACTTGAATGATAATAAACCATTCCCCTCATTTTTACTTTTTGTGTAACTTAAATAAGCTTCACAGAAGCCGGGTCAGCCTTGGCCATGTCACATTTTTTGTCATCTCCTCCCATCACAGCATAGTACTAGTGTGTATATGTAACACAGCTGGCTACATCTGGTAAAATTAGAAGGAATATTAGACAAATGTGAGTACACTGAGACACGTAAATGACAGAAATGATTCAAACACCTCCTGTACCCCTTCCTCTTGGTGTTTGTTTGTTTGTTGACATTTAGTGGTTAGAAAATGCTTTCCCATAGATTTCATTGTATAGATAGAAATAAAAGAGTGCTGGTAAATGGATAAACTGGATGAATGAAGATTAAAATCATAGGTGACAAACTCTTGTAACTGCAAATGGATTTATCCCAATACCTATTATATAATTGGTTAAGGAGGTTAACAGCAATGATAATATTTCCAGTTCCAATTCCATTTAATATACTTTATTTATTTTACTTTTTTTCAATTTAAATCAGGAATGATAACAGCATGAAGATAAATCACTACAGATAAAAAAATAAATTTGACTTTGGTGCAGACCCCCAATATAAATTTATGGGAATGAGCCCCATAATTGGTCACCAGCTAAACTCCTCATCTGTTAACACTCTGATGCCAGATGAAGTGTTAATACTGGTGTTGATGAGTTGGAGTCTGGATGAGGGCATCTCCATCAAGAGGTGAATGCGGCTGCTAATTGAGGCGATAAAGGGTAAGTGAGAGGAGTGAGGCCTTTTAGACGTACATGATTGGATGAAGTGAACAAGGAAGGAGCTGCCTCTTTGATGTTCAACTGATAAGATAATAGAGGAAAAAAGGGAAGTATATGAATGGATAGGAGCCAAGAGTTGCGGCTTAGAGGAATCAGTGAGTAGCAAAATAAATTAAGTAGTCTTGATTGAATTTATGCTAAACTCCATTCATTTTCTCTACTGTACACAAGACGAGTTGTTAAAGATCATGAAGTGGCCTTTTCCTATTTATTAGATCTGAGGAGAAATATAGAGTACATGATCCATACCAAAGTGGTCTGTGATAGTTAGCAACCATATGTAGATTCATTGACTAGACAGCACAGCTATACACTACAACTAATCATTCTTGAAGGTGCAGTGCGTAGAATTTGGTGGCATCTTGCTGAATGGACTTGGCAGAAATGGAATGTAATATTCATAAGTATGTTTAATTATTGTGCATAATTACCTAAAGATAAGAATCATGTTTTCGTTATCGTTTCGTTAGAATAAGCCCTTTATATCTACAAAGGGAGCGGTCCTGCCATGTTGCGCCACCATGTTTCTACAGTTTTTTACGTTTTTCGTGGGTTTGACGGGAGGGGTATTCAGTCGGTTACAATCTGCAGTTTCACCACTAGATGCCACTGAATCCTACACACCGGTCTTTTAATAAAAAAGCCACAGGAACATCAATCCATCTGAGATGAATACCATTATGAGCCTGTATTGTCACTGTCAGTTCAGTTTTGCGATCAAGCACTGTAAAATTATCATTTTTAATACTGAAATACTTTAAATCTGTATGCCATAGCTACAGTCTTACTGTATTTTTTTAAACAACTGCATGTTGACTAGGTTATGACAAAGAATGAGCAGGTTTCTGATGGTTAAGTTAGTGTTAATGTTTGCTCCCAAAAAAAAGCTGGTTTGATAATAATATTATATTATTAAATATATATATTAAATATTATAATATTTAATATATGTAAGGGATTAATAGCAATCCCGATGTAGATGCCTACAGCACTGGTCTTAATTCATGGATGGATCATATGTGTTTATATTGTTATACTGTGTTACAATTTCATTTAGCAGATGCTTTTATCCAAAGCAACGTACGTCTCAGAGTTAACACAACACAAGCAAGGATCTAGTCAGGACAGAACAACATGAGTAAGTGCCATAAAGCTAAATTCAAATCCAATAGGACATATATACCAACAGACAGTACACAGTGCACATTATATTCCCCACAGTAACTGTATTTTTAGGGACCGAGCCCAAAAGGCAGAGGACTACTGTAAAACAGGAGTCCTTTGCTAAGGGCGAGAACCCTATTTTATTTTGTGTGTTTGTTTGTTTGTTTCTTTATTATTACGCCACTTAAACCCTAAATTTGACACCCTAAACATGCTCATAAACTCACTGAGTATTTTTCTGTCTAGCTGGAGTTACTTATTGTCTCTACAAACCTGACAATACACTTTCCAATCAATCTTTCAAAATAAAAGCATACCAAACTTGTAAGAAATATCCCTCATTTTTAAAAGGCAAAATTATCTGATCCCAACAGGCCCGAGTGCCAGGTCCTGACCAACACTGCTTGCAGCTTTAGTTTTTAGTTAAATTTAGTTTGTTCATTATGCAAGTTTAGAAGAAATTGAATTACATCCAGTTAACTTCTATTTTACCTTGTCTCATTACTGAATAATAATATTGCAGTGTTTATGTTCTTTCATTCACTCTGATAAAGAGCAGTGATTGTAGCAAGCAGAAGGTTTGCAGTGGGAAGTGGTCTCAGACTTTTGGATCCACTGTATATACTGAAAAGTGTTCCTTGAACTTGGTTAATATTGTTTTCAGTAACACACAAGATAGAGAACACACAAACAACCAAAGCTGACCAATCATGGTTCTTGTCAAACACGTCAGCTATGGAGTAGCCTATAGTATACTGCAGGCCCTTTACGTAGAACTATGACCACAAGTCTTTATTGGCTCAATTGCTATTTTCCCTCCTGATCTGTGTGTCTTGTTTAAATACTTACATTCTATTCTTTACAGGCTCCAATACCACTGCAAAACATGTGACTTGGCAATCCACTGAATTGAAAGCAATTCAGTGGATTACCAATCCACCACAGGAGGAACCACATTGTTCCTACTACTGGCGATGAAGACTGGTTAACTTAGCTAGTGCTGCCAGCACAAAGATAAACACACAAAGGAACAACCAATTCCAAAACCAGGGGAGAACTTTGGATACCTTGCACCAGTGCCGCAATTCTCTCAGTATCATTTGAATACTAATTGAAATTTCGCTTCCCACAATTCCCACTCCAATTTGACTATTGCCCCTGGAGGCAGAGGAGAGACCTGCTGTTGTTCTTCACCCAACTCTGTCACCCTGCAGACAGTCTCAGGTGCAATGCATTGGCAGTCTGAGAAATATGGTGAACCTTGCCTGACTTGGTCTGTCAATGCCAATATGGAGGTTAGGATTTTAAAAATGTTATGTCTTGCTGTAAAAGAATATTTCTTTAAATGAATACAGGAGTTGTGTGGTTTGTATTCATCTCAGTGGTGATTTCAATTTGCTTTCCCTGTGCTGCTCAGCCAGTGACACCACTGGAAACAGTCCCCACTTAAACGCACCGTCTTTGCTCTCACCCTCTCTGCCAGCAACTCACTATCCTGACAAATGCAACATTAAAAATGTTTACCAGTAGTTTGGCACTGCTTGTGAGTGCATGTATGCATGTGTGTCTGGCTTATTTTGACTTTTTGTTTGCGTGTGAAATAATTTGACAAACTGCTCCCTATATTACCATGAAAGTCCTGGTGATGACAACAATAACTGCAACCATTAACTTGTTCCCCTGCACTCTCTCTCTTCTCAAACACACACACACACACACACACACACAGATGTACAGTGGATACCCATCAATGTGCATTTCTGCCAGTAAAGCCAGCTAATCTGCTTCAGCAGCATTTCATTATAGTGCTGACACACTGAGTGTAAGAGTGTGTTCAAGTATGTGAGTGCTCTTGTGTCTGTTGTATATGTGAGTTGTTCATATGCGAGACTCTGTGTGTGTCTTCCAACTATGTGATTCAGTATGTGTGTGATCCCAGTATCTGCCTAACATGTCCTTTTGTGTGTGTATTTGTGTGTGTGTGTTTTCTGCCCTGCTCTGTGGCCTTTCTGTTAGAGGAGAGATGTACTACCAGCTTTTAAATTAGTCATGCATCACTGCAGGCATAATACACACAAACACACTGGGGCAAGAGGCGCACACATTGGGATGACACATAGACACCATAATGACACACACACACACACACACACACACACACACACACACACACAGTGCTCAACGGTGAATAACAAAAGAGATAGGGATAAAGCCTTGAAAATGCACGCAATTTAAATGGTGAGAGAGGAGGACAGAAGCAGAAAGAGAGGTAGAAGGACTAGGGGACTACAAAAACAAGGTGACAGGAAAGAGGGTGAGGCACAAAATCAGGAGAGGAAGAAACGAGTGCGACAATGAAATTGGTTTAAGCGAGGGAGAGTAGATGCAAGAGCGCTACAGGAAGAGGAGACCATTACTATCATAGCAGTTCATTCCAGTCCAAATACAGTTACATGTTCATGGTTATACCAGCTTTGTACACATGCAGACATATACACATTAATGTACATGAAAATATCCTACCTATTATTGACAATGGAACCTATGAGCACGTGTGTGTTAATAAAGTACCAAAAAATAATTAGAACCATTTGGGCTATAACTTTTTCAAAAAGTTAAGTTCAAATGAATTTTAACTTAACAAGCAACCCATATACCATAATGTGTCTGAGATAAAACATACTGTGACTGTCTTAAGCATACCTGGGCAGCTTTTTATTAATTAGCTTAAGTTTACTGGTAGTATTCAAAGAGCATGGGATAGGTCAAGATTAATCTTAAGAACACTCTGCTGGATCACAAGGCAAACTACTTCACACTTTAAATTTTGCATGCAAACAGGTCATTGCAGTTTGGATATCCAATTTTTACAGCTCATATATCAAACCATAAAACCATAAATAACTATTTCACTAATGGAGACATTACACAGTCACTGTTCTGCCATGTGCTAGCCTTCTCTTTCCTCTCCTTTTTACTTTGCACCACCCTCCGTATCACTTTCTCTCTTTCATCCATCCTGCACTTTTCACTAAATCCAGCCTACCTTTCTTTCACTGCTCGCTGTCACTCAGAAGACTTTCTTCTACTACTGATACTACTAGCACTGAAGTCACCCAGTCAACTGGTCAATTGGCTGGTTGACATGCTCTTTTCCAACCAAATTCTCGTTGGTCAGACAATTGCTGGTGTTACATCTGGATCCATCCTGGGTGCCGCGTCCGTAGCTTCTAACCCCTGAAAATTTAGTGAGTGCAGTTGTTGTCTGTGGGGGTACATAATTGAGGGGTGCTAATGCAACTTAATGCTGGTTGCCACCCATTTTTTTTTGACCACTTGATTGGTTGAAGAGTAGGTACAATTTCAGTCAATCAACATTTTCTTTGGTTGACTATAGCCCTAGATCCATTTGACCATGAAATGCAGACTTGGAGGTAGGCAGCCCATGAACTAGGACACAGCTTATAGCTCTCTCTGTCCCTTTCGTGTAAATTCCTCTTCTCCCCTTATTTCCTCACTCTCTCTCTTTTTCCCACCCTTGACAACTCAAATTAAAGCTTTGTGACTCTGCCTCTGCTTCATCCCTTACAGTGAAGCTTTATGTTTTTCCATAAAAAAATTTTCTTAAGTCTCAGAGTCAGAGGTGTGTGTGTGTGTGTGTGTGTTTGTGTGTTTGTGTGGTTGTGTCTGCACGGCTGTCTTGTCTATTGGATTATGTTGGCACCTATTTTAAGCCCAGCACACATGGAGGAGAGAAAGTTCAGTTATACAAACATCGGTCTTGATACCACCATGCAGTCACCTTGAAATCAGATAATCCTGGAGACAGAAGTAATAAAAGAGAAAGAAATATTCCTATTTTTCTTTTCCCTTTGTCTTTTATTATCTCTTTCAATAAGAGGTACCCAAAAGATGTGCAAGGGAAGGATGAGAGAAGGCAGAGTGAACAGAAAGGTCAGAAAGGTGCACAAAATAGCTTTTCTGAAATGTCCTTTATTAAAATGAATATAACAGTCAATGTTTTTAACTCTGTAGTGTGTGCTATCTGTGATTTTGAATAGTGTTTATTTTTTCATTTACATTTTTATAGAAATAAAAGGTTTGGAAGAGAAAACGAGGAAGATGAGATAGACAAGATGCTTTTAAATAAGGCTATATGCCAAACACTTGCAATCTAAATGTAGCAAAAATCACGTACTATGAGTCATAAAGTGCAAGTAAATTTAATGACGCCTCTGGACACATGCTCAGAGATATTCCTGCAATAAAATGGTGTTTCGGGTCTTTCAACATCATACACACTCCTCCAGGCGACCCATCTGTGGCTGATCGGACCCCAGCTTGTGTCCAGATGGCCAACTGCTCTGTCCCCCTTGGTGCTCCTCTCTTGAGCCACAGCCATCTTCAGACTCACTCTGCCGCTTCAGTAGTTTTACGGATGGCTCTGCCTCTTTCCCTCAATGCCCAAAAAGCTGAAGGCCGGGGACAGAGATCAGACTACAACGCCCCTGCAGCTAACATCTACTGGCAACCTACAGTAGCTCTCCAGTTTGCCTTTAGACATTCACTGAGCAGCCCACATACTTTGCAAGATTCCTTTCAGTGACAATAATGATCTACCCAAGGCACTTTGAGCTTCAGCGGGGCAGCCTGCTTGGTAGATTCTGACAAGGCAATGATGTTCTTGAGGGTGAGTATGCTGAGGGAAATCCAGTTGTTTCTTCGGGTCAGGATTCCTGCAGCTGGTCTTGGCTTCTCAGTCGACTGCAAAAACTTTGCTCTATCCTGGTGATAAAGGTGATCATTTGATTTGAGAGGTATAATTAAATATTTCTGCATCATATATTTCTCTTCTGCAATAATCTTCAAAGCTTGATCATGCTACCATTTGTATCATTCTCCAAGTTCACTGAAACCGCATCCACAGATGCACTCCAAAGTTCATTGTTTGGAGCATGAGGTGGATAATCAGGTGTCCCTGCCTATGTTTGATTGGCTGGAAACCATATTGTACATCAGCTAAACCTAGGTCATCTTCCTCTAAAATGCACTGACCAACACACTTTACTCTCTCGTTGTCACCACCTAGCTGCTGTCTTGGTTGCACCTTAGACTCAGCTTCATGGCTTCATGGTAGACCAAGTCGTCTTCCGAGGTGATCGCCGACCATCTCCGAGGCCTATTTAACACACTGCCAAAACAAGGACAATTGTTGCTGGAGGTGCTGCAGGTGATTAAAACTTTGGATTGTAGCTATTTTGCAATTGCTGATATAATTATAGTATATATATCCAGTATTAAATTATTAGTAAAAATGGAAAACCTTGACTCAGAGAATAACAATGGTAGATAAACAGTAGAGTCAAATAAGATAAAAACAATATGAAAAGAGAACTTGAGAAAGAGGAGGGAGAGAGACTTTCATAGAAGCAGAGGGAGAGGAAAAGTGAATTATTTTGGCAAGCAGAGAAAATCACACACTCTAGACGCCCTCAGGACATTTACCTAATACAAAGACTGATGCCAAGGTGGGTTGGAAGGAGAGGTTACTGTGTATTTATATGTGCGCTGAGTCTGAAAATATCATAGCACAACCACAGTTATAAGTGCTTTGCACCAAAAATGTCATTAAAACAGAAAACACTAACACACTCTGGGATTATCAATGACAGTGATAAAGCATGCATGCTTGTGTGAGAGAGTATTTAAGAGTGTCGATGGATTGTCTAAGGACTACGATATTATTACCTGTTAATTAATGAACCTAAAGACAGGCTGTGTCATATTATACAATAGCAAATATGGTACATTTTCTAAGTATTCAGATTTAATTTCTTACACGTAGGGTTTTCCCTGTATTTTTTGAGACAAAGGTGACAAAGATGGGAGAATGTGCATGGCGTGGTGTACATGGTTTGTGCAAGCACCTTTAAGGTGTTGTATGCTTAAGTGAAAAAAGTCACGATTTTACAGATGCAGGTGTCCATTGGAATTTAAATTTTATACTAAGATGCAACAAAAAGATGAAAAATAAAGGTTGTGACAAATGATGATAGTGTTCATCTTAGAGGCCTGGGATGATATGCTTATATCCCAATTTCATATTATCACGATACTTGGGTGCTGATTTGATCCAGAATTGATTCTCGATTCAAAACTGATTCTTAATTGAATGAATAGAAAATAGAGCCCTATTTTCAGTCTCTTGCCCCTGTATACTGTCTTCCAAACCATTGACTAGTGTCCTTAGTCCACTGAAATACAATATGAAAGACAATTGGCAGATGGCAAAGTAGTCAGCCACCTTATTATTTTAAAAAGTTAACCACATTAATTAATGAATTAATTTGAAAGCATCTCACAGTCTCCTGCCTGTATGAGAATAACAAACTGAGGAGGGAGGCGGAGTGCTCCACTGTGTTATTAACGTCATGTCTCCAGAAGGGGAGAGTAGCCTTTCTGCTGCACCGTTAACTCTGGGGAAAGCCATCACTGTCAGACACTGAGCAGGCGCAGGGTTTTTGAGATGAAACAGACTGAGCTACAAGTTATTTTATTCACATCAGAGTGGGTTTAAGTTGTTTAATTCTGCAGTGTGTGTTGGTGAGCTGGTTTTGTTTGTTACTGCTGATTGCTGCTCCACTCTGTTAACATTAGTGTCGGAGTAGCGGTGTAGAACGTTCACAATATACTTCATGTTTGTTTTGCAAAGGTAATTATTTAGTCATTAAATCAAAATATGCTGTCCGGGTGGTGCACTGCCCTTGCAGTTGAGTTCCACGTTTTTTGTTTTGTCAACATCACATGCAGGAATATTCAACAAAGGCTGCGGCCAGTAATACAAAGACCCACCTTTGAGTTAGACAAGCAGGGAAAACCCTGTTTATGCCGCAGCTGGTGTGAACTGCACTCTCATCCTCTAAATATATTTATTCATACACCAATCATTTATTTAAATGAAACACTACAATTTGAACTTTGTATGTGAACATGACAGTGACAAAAAGTCCTCTCACATGCAGTTCTAAACATGCAGTTCACATCAAAGTCATGGCGGTGAATTGTTAGGATGCTAAAATGTCACATTATAAATGTAACTTAAATAGGTGAGAAAGTCTCCACTTAAGATGAAATCTTTTGTGGGCAACTGTAGGCCACATGGGATGGTATAGTTCCAATAATAACCTATTATGACCAGTTATGTCAAAAGTGACCACAAAAACAGACTAAATAAAAGTGTGCTTGCATGTTGTTTGCATATGTTGTACCTGAGAAGATCTTTTAACAACAGCAGGATATTAATAATTTTATATGCACACAATCATACACCTACAGAGGGCCCCTGCCATGTATAGCAGCTGATTAAGTAGAACACGCTTCCACTTTGATAACGACACAGAATTAATAACCCTCAACAACCATTACTGTGGCTTACACATGCACACACACACACAGACAAACACACACAAATAGATGCACACCCACAGGACAAATCCACACCCATACGCCTATTTTAAATTAGCATGCTAACAACAGTAAGCGTTCTCCAATCAGAGAAAAACCACAGTATCCAGCAGTACCATAGTGTTTCAATCAAGCTGCTTCTGTGTTTGAATTCATTACTGGTGTATTAGGGTGGGGTCTCATGAAGAGAGAGAATAACAGAAATACAGAGACAGAGGGGTGAGGGGTGGAAAACCAAAGACAAAAAAGGTATGCGCTTATGTGCATTTTAAAATTACTGTATGTATAAAAAAATGTAAGTGGAAATGCCAATCATTTGAAAAAAAAAGACAAAATATTGTGCCTGTAAATACGCAAAAAAGGTGGCAAAGTAGGCATATCAAGAAAGATGTTATCAAGGCTGACGTAAACAGGTTTTTCTAATAGACTTTGATGTCACACTATCTGCTTCTGTTTATTCAACTGCACCAGAAAGCCCCTCTCAAAAACAAATAAGAAGAGCATAAATGTTGGTGGTGGGAAGAAAGAGGCAGACAATGGTGGTGGAAAAGGAAAGCTAAGAGGTCAAAAGAACGAGAGAAAAAGACCCAAATCTATAATGTGAAGCTGTGTCAACATGGCGAGCAAATATGTACAAATATCACTGATATACCTGCTGCAATGTCGAATTACATCCTGCAGATTACCATGTCTACTGTCAGATCAATGCAACACACAGTCAGACCTGGACAGTTTGAAACCAAGCATTCAAGAAGAAAGAAAAAACTGTAAGTAGTAGGATGTGGACTGACCTGAGAGAAGAAAGGAATGGGGAGCAGGGGATAGACGTGAGAAGTAGACCGAGACAGAACCTCAAGAGAGTATAGAGGAAGATGGAGAAGGAGAGGCAAAAGGGTGAGAATGGGTGACAAAGACAAAAAAAAAGAAAAAAAAAAGAAAATTGTGTTGATAAAGAGACAGAAGGAAAGAGACATGGAGAATGGAGAGAGAGGAGGTGGTAGGGGTACATGGAGAGCAACAAATTAGCAGGAAAACAGAACAGCGTCCTGAAGGATATCAAGTGGTAAATTAATATTGTTTCCAAATGCCGAGGGATCTAACGTGACAAGCAAGAAGAAAAGGGGAAAAGGAGCACAAAAAAAGAAATGGAGGACAAAGGAAAGAAAGGCGAACAAGCCTCAATAACGTCAAGATCAGTTGACTTAACATCATTTGAATTTGCATAAAAACCGATTCTTTTCATTTGAAGAGGTTTCCAAGCTGAGTAAAAGGTACACAAGGGTGTGCGCATGTGTGTGTAGGAGAATTAAAGTGATGTAGCTTAAGTCTGAGAAGGCAAGTAAACACAGACCAAAGACAAAAATTTGTATTGCAGGTGATCAAAGCACTTATGAAGAGGAAAAGACATGCAAGGAGCTAGAAGTACGACACATTTTCAATAAGAACTTTGCTAAAGTAGTAGAGAGTTACAACAGATGGAGAGAGAGTAACAATGACTTGATGTTGAAAAAAACAACAACTGATGAATCAACTCCATACAACCAATGGACTTGTTTGTCCTAAACTGAGCCTCTCAGACAACCCTTCCTCTCAGGTTACATACAGCACGGCAGTCCCTAACTCAAAATTGAGCTTGTACAAATTCAAGACAAATATGATCTCTTACAAGCATATACTGTAGCTCTGCATCCTCCCAGAAAATACACAGAAAGGAACATTGGTGTTTAATTTTGTCACCTTGCAAAACATGTCTAGTTGGTCAGTAAAATATGGTGTTGAGTATATGTTGAGACAATTTCGATTTCACTGACTAATGTTTCACTGATTGTTTTACTTCATTTCACTTGTTGCAATGATGCTGAAAGTTAGATCAAACACTTCAGTAATCAAAAAACAAAAAAAAAAAAATCATGGTATACTTTGGAAAATGGGCTACACTGATGATAAGTATGCATGCAGTGTAGTACATTAACTCGAAAAGCATAAAAGCTGGAAATGCCCTTTAAAATAGAGCACATTGTGTCTTTGGATGTTCACCTTATTCCGCTTTTTTCAAAAGCAGTTCTTTTATTGTAGTGAATAGGAGAGCGGGCACATGGTGGATGGAAAGTGGCCACTCTGTTATGCATAATAAAAATCTTTCTAAAGCTGGGGACAGTTCAGCTTTTACAGATTTAAATATGCTGACTTCCCTTTTTTAATTATTAGGCAGCTGGAGTGAAATAATTATACAGTAATTGCAGAGGAAAAGTTGGTTTAATTTATCGTTTGATTTATAATGAGTCAGAGTTGATCTCACTGAATAATCTGTGGGAGTTTCTGCCAAGAAAACTCACCTTAAACTTGGACATTGTTGGACCCTGAAGGTGGAACCTATTGGTCTACTGGTTGGATAGATTAAACTGTCATTTGAATGTCTAAGTGCCTAAAACCAGATTGTGACAGTCAAATTGTCAAATGGGAAAGCTTCATCCATTTTAAAGTCTCTGTGTCTCTCTGCTCTGTCAACACTGTCAAGATGGTTTGCAATTGGTCAACAGAGCATATCTGTGTCTCAAGAGTTCACCAAAGTAGAGCACTGCACAAATTTACTTGTACTCCACAAGCACACCCAATGATCACTGTGATTGCCATAAATGCTGGTGTTACTGGGCTCTAACCAGTTTAGTTACATGTTGTAATCTAAACCCCGGTGGTGTGAAAGACATGGGCCTGAGCGTAATTAAAACCTATGCATGAAAATGTGCATCTACAATACCACTGACAAAAGCGGTATGTCATTAGCCCAGTGTGCCTCTGTGGTTCTTGGCTTAATGTCCCTTTAACCTGTGTGTTTCAAAAAGACTTCTCTCTAAATGATAAAATCAATGTGGGTAGACTGCAGGGATTTATTTCTTTTTCTTACATGAATTCTCCATTATCCATTTATCTTCTAAACACTTTGTCCTGTTCAATGTTGTGTTACTCTCAAGTCCACAGAAACACATTAACGCCTGATTGGCAAGTCTCCACCTCCTTTCAATCAGTGTCACTACTTCTCTGCACCACAATAATATATCACCAAAACCTTCACTGCACCTGAATGAAAAGAAAAGCGGCCCACACATATTTTATCATAACAGCACAACACCTTCTTACAAATTTCCAGCACAAAAATGTGTTTGAGCAAGCAAATGTTCTAAAAGCAGCCACCAAAATGTAGCCTAAAGATAGCAGACCTGAGGAAACAGAAAAATAGAATATCACTTTCTCCTCTGTTGATCACCTTTTCTCTGCTGGTGTAACAAAACACAGAGAAACTACAGAGAAATGAGCCCTTTTAAAAAACTTTGTTCCACCTCAGGGAGTTAGAAAACAAAGGAAAGCCTCTGGAAGCAAAGGCTTGATGTCTTGCTCAAGGACACGTAAGTAGGAAAAGAATTTCCAACACAGGGACTTGACCCAGTATCCTACAGTAAAAAGCTAATTTTTTGCCAAGCGCTTCACCTCAGTGATAGAGCAGCAGCGCCCAGATATGCCACTTCTGTAAAATCCTTGCACAACAGAGTTATTTCTAATAATTGTGAAAATGACACCAACAGCTTTTTGATGTGCATCCATTTAAAATTAGATAATATTTTAGGTAAATATAAATAAAAAACATAAACTGTACTATGTTTCTTATACCAATCTACAGTACTGTATAATGTACTTGTTTTCTATTCTATTTCTATGTTTATGATTGACATAATGATGGGGCTAACAATCATGTACTTCGGTGCACATAACAGTAGCACTTCATAATGAGCAAGGTCTAACCTGGTGTTCTACGAACTCAGCAAGGATCACAACCTAGCATCTCCACTGCAGCAAACCTATATTTTACCACATAAGCTAAATTTATAGCACAATTCACAGAGAGATGTTCGGAACCAACTGACTGACCTTATCGTGCCACATATCATATAGACCTTTTTAAAAAAATAAAAAAGGCAAAATAAAAATTTAATTCATTTTTAAAATAATTTTTGAAGGCTGCTTTTCCTTTCCTTAGTGCTGTTGTTTTTCAGCATTGCTGTCTCCTTTTTCTTTTTTTTCACTTGACATAGGATCCTATTTGACTATATAGATGAGACAGTGTAATTTTGTTAACTGTATAATCACAAGCCACAATAACAACCCAGGGAATTGGAACTTCATCTACTCGCACACATGATAAATCACTCTAGATTAAGACGTGT
Source organism: Euthynnus affinis (assembly GCA_029490765.1). NCBI lineage: Eukaryota > Metazoa > Chordata > Actinopteri > Scombriformes > Scombridae > Euthynnus > Euthynnus affinis. The sequence goes on from CM055842.1 coordinate 11,348,236, forward strand.
GAAATGGAAATAGTAATTGACAGCCTTGTATTGTCGAAATGTTATGTTGGTTTTCAGATGGTTCCCAGGGGTCTCATAGGCCCTTATAGGCTGCGAGAATTTGCCAATACCCAAAGGAATAATGAAAAAGAACATCACACACTGCTTCTAATGCACTCGTGTATTTATTCCACAATTTCAGAATATTTCCACCCTGGGATAACTATTGGAGACATTGAAGAGTAAATGAGCGTAATATGTAATTGTGAGGGAGAACTGGCAGATATCAGGATTTATTGTGTGTGTAGCTCTCTTTTTTATCAGGTGAAATAATTAACTGTGTTGAGGATTTCTCATGAAATACACCATTTATTAAAAACTAAAAGAAAAGAAAATAAAGAAACTTGAACAGTCAAAAAAGTTCATGAATTCAACTGAAGCCCATGTGGACATTTTTGAAAATTCTGCCTACCAATTATCACAGATTGCCTTGGCTTAAAGGTTGTATGTATCAGAATATAAAGTATACTGTAATTATATACAGCTTGAGGCATATAGACAAATGCATATATGCATACAAACCTGGGTAGACACAAGAGTGTTCACCTCTGGAGTGTCAGGGTGTATAAAAATACAAAAAAGCTATTGAAACACTTGATCATGCTATTGAAACACTTCAAATTTAAAATATATTTTACCTGACTGCCTACCTACTTCTTATCAAGGCAATCAGTGTTTGCAATCAAACCTCAGAGGAACATGTGATGTTGTATTTTAGTATACAGATGCTGCTTGTATACAGAGCTACACTTCCAAAAAGGAGCAGTAAAGAAAAATAAAGGATTTAACATAAGGAACATACAGTAAGTACGGTATATGTTATTCAGAGGCTGTGTATGTCAGCTGCTGTTGTTGGTGAGTTGTAATGTGAGAGCCTTCTCATGTTCTCCAGGGCACTGTAGTCTCAAGACGTCATGTTTACGTCCCATCAACATTCCATCATCATGGAGAGCTGTTATCCCCATTGACCCATATATGAACACACACACACACACACACACAGAAACCTGGACCTTTAAGGGCCACATACACATAAACACAGAAAAGACACACACTAAGCACAGAAAAGACACACACACAAAAAAAAAAGAAATGGAAGACATCCACAAAAGCAAAAAAATGAACAGAAACTAATAAATTCCCACAGTGGCACTCACCTAAAACTCACACAAATTAAATGCATATATTGCATATTCATGCATTCCATTTTCATATATAATTCAAGACTTGCAGTTGTAAAAATCTAACTCACATAAATGTGCACAAAGGCTCTCTCACACTCACACACAAACACACACTGACAAATCCGACAAATCTTAAAAATAACAGACATTGGAACTAGTTAAGAGGGGTTTAAGGGTTCAAGACGGTCTTTGCACTTCTGACCTTACTGTACAAAATGCAAGTACAAAGTGTTGAGAAAAAAAATGTTTTTTTCTCTCTCACTGTCACTTGAGGCCACCAAACTACAAAATTCAACTTTACACCTTTCCAGACCTCAGAAAACATGTTTTTAACCTACTAATGCTGCTATTTGTATTTGATCCTGCTGCCTTCAATGACAAGATATTCTTCTATTGCTGACTCTGTCTCCTTGCTCTTTTCTCATTTGTTCTCAGCACCTCTCTGCTGCTCCCTCTTCCTCTCCTATTGTCCTCTCGTCTGAACACTGATGACTGACTTCCCCCTCCTGTACTTTCCTGTCAATTTAAGACAGCTGCTGCTCTTCTCTCCTCGTCATTCCCTGCTTTCTCACGTCACCTAATTCTTCCAAATGTCTCACTCCTACCTTATTTTCTCCATGCATTTATTTGCCTGTTTCTCTGTGTTCACATTTATTGGTCCATCTCACTCTGTTCCTATTTATAAGGACATAGTTATCATCTGATAACTCAAGATTTAACTGTAGTAGGGATACAGAAGGTTTCAGAGCAAATGCATGAAGGGCCTCTACTTTATGGGTACAGTGACACGTTATTTTAAAGGGGCCATATTATACCCTTTTCCCATAAGTTAACACAGTTCCTTTGGGTCTTAATAAACTGTATCTGACATGCTTTGGTCAAATTACCACAAGCAGCCTAAAAAGCCTGAATTCATCCCATTCATTGTGGTGAAGGGACAATGTATTCAAATTTGTATTTGCAACATATGCAACATTGCTCAAACATCTGCAGTGAAATTTCCAGGTAAATCCAATTGCAGACTTGGTTGGTGTTTATTAAAACACTACACATACATATCCACACAGTTAGAAAGCAACTTAGTCCATATTTAAAAAAAAAAAATCACTTGACATTTTACTTGTTCAATAAAATCAGCAAGAAAAGTTTATGATGTAAACGTAACTCTTAGCAGGTATGCATGGGTCACACACCATTAGTCACTTACTTTTTCTCCCTTTCTATCTATCTCAAACACACACACACACACACACACACACACACACACACAGCCTATTAAGAGAAAGGTCAATTGTTGCAAAACAACAAGCTGCTTCAATAGGTAGCACACAGAAGAAAAACAAATTATCACCTAGACGCTAAAATCTAACCAGCGGGGTAATAAATTCACTTCTACAGGTACAAGTTCACTCAAGATCCTCTGTAATTGCAGTAATGTCAGACTGCAGTGTTACTTATGAATTCAATGTTCGATGTTTTCGGCACATAAAAGCCAGGTTGGAAAAACAGAAAACCCGACAAGAGCTGTGCTTCAGCCCTAATTTATAATTTTTGTCATGACATAAGTGACTTTAAGACAGATGACAATGATTAAAGATGAATGACAGATTTTTACATATTCTTTGTAAACCACTGACAAGAGTTCAAGTTTGAAATAGAGGTACACAGCAATTTTATCATAATAACTCTTGCCTTAATATTTCCTGTCTTATGAGCACATATTGATCTCCATGAATGTTAAATAGCCTGTGTCTGAATGGAAACAGATGCAGCTGTTGTGCTATTGAGTGCCAATATCAATAACACTGCTTTCTGAAAGGTTAGCCTGCTAAAGACTGTGACAAATGTGTCAGTGAAGAATCAGTCCAGTTCCTCTGATGTTTTCTGCACAGATTTGTGTCCACAAAATCTGAATCTAATTCACTGTTAGCGGAGCGGGGTCAAGGCTTTGTCTCTGTGTGACAGGACAGATTAGACATGTGTTTGGTATCCTGCTTTGGAGTTTACAGCAGCACAATTCAGAAGTTTAATTATTAATGTTGTTGCCATTGGATTCAGATACATTCGCTAGCGTGCTTCTAGACCTCTGAATTGTTGGTACAGTTTGTTTCCCCAGTTCACAAGGTAATTGTCATTTTTTAGGTTAAAAATGGAGACATGAGCCAGAAACATAACTACAAACATAGATATGCATCTACATAGGCGATTGTTTCTGAATCTGTTTCCATGTGAATGGCTTGCCACCCATCACCAACTGTGGTTTAGAAAGAGGGAAATATAATTACCACTATTTCCTTGGGTGTTTTTGAATTTGTTCTTTTGGTTAGTGTTAAAGGTGAGTCATGATGGAAGGAGACATGAAGGAACAGTGCTGAGCACTGGGAAAGAAAAAAATACTTTTTGTTTTTCTTTTCAGCTCAGGGAGAAAAGACTTTTCCACACAATGAATGACTTATAAAACAGCTGATCACATGACGCTTGATTGAAGCAGAGCACCATGCAGGAGAGTTTCTGAGTCAGTCCCAGTGATGGGGATGGAGTGAATAAATACAAATGGGGCGTTTATGAATGGTAAAGGCACAATAAGTGGACAGAATCAAAAGCACTGACTGTATGACTGAGATGAGAAGGGAGTGAAGAGTGGAGAACCTGACAGTGAATAGAGTAAAATAAAAGCTCAGTGTTATCGCTGAACTGAAGTTAGGACTTTGAATTGGGTGCTCAGCCTCACTGTTAATCAAGCAAGCTTCCAGCTGTAATCAAACAACTCTGAAAAACAGCATGGCATCAAAAACTTTTTTAATTAAACCATCTGCTCTCACACCTACATCCAGGCACACGAACATCCCCACATACACATGATGCTGGTGTGTTACTATCACTGGTGTTACCACTGTTGCTGTCATTATTATGATTGAGTATTATTGTTGTTATTATTATTAATATTATGAACACAGTGTGAATATGAATTGACATGCAACTCAATACCTAACCATACTCAGAATGTCTGTGCCCTTTTGCTGGAATACATAAGAAAAGCATCAGTTATCCTCTGTCACTCTTCATTCTTGTTCCATCTCCTTCAGCCACTGAGCATGTTTTCATACACAATGTGTTGCAGATAATGACTCACCTGGCAGTTAGTGTTGAATTCAGATATGTCATATATGTCCATGCCCTGTCTAGACAGCCATTGTGAGCATCACCTTCGTATATTTTTCCTGAATCTTTCAAATGATGCTCCATTCAAACTCTTATCTTTTCATTTTAAAGGCTTACCTTGCACAGGTTTTAAGGTAGGTAAATAAATCTGTAGTTTGCTACTTCACAGGCAACAGACTGTGGTTGGCTTCACAGTGGTTAACGTGTATTCCAGAAGTTAATAGGACAAGACATTGTTTAAAATGTTTCCATATTTGTGCCAATACAATACCTGACTTTCAGCACAGTTACTACAAACAATACTTTTTTCCCCCCCGATACCTTATTTTGAGGAATATAAACATGTTCTTTTTTCTATGAAACTTTTAATAAAATAAATTAATGTGTTTGATGTTGTCTTGATGCAAGGCAGCTGTACAAAAACCTCTTTAGACTTTCAATCAGGAAATAGCTGATCGAAGGAAAAGTAAACAAAACAAAGAATCTGACCAATCAATGTTTTTTTTTGTTTTTTGGTCAGTACTCAGAAAGAGAAGATTCCTAGACACTGCTACTTATTTATGGATTTAAAACATTTGAAATAATGTGTTAAAGGTAGAATTTGTGATCGTGGAGAAAGATTGTCGATATTTGGACTAAACACCCAAACAAATACACCCCACCCTGCTCCTTGTAAATGTTTGTATTTATTGATTTGGTAAATAAGTTGAAAACACATACAGTGAGATATTTGTGTGATTTAAGAAGCTGCCTTCTCAGATTACACTTTACTAAATATGACAGAAACAGACTCAGAGCCAATATAAAAAAAAACACAGAGGGTCTCTGTGAGACTGTCTTGAATTCAGTGTGGACTGATACATTAAATAAAAAAGAAGCATATCTGTTACGTGAGAAAACATTTGTGAATCGGCCATGGCCTCTCTCCCCATCCTGCGCATGAGCGCAAGCAGACCGTGAGGACATATTCACTGAATTTGACAAAAAGTGTGCTGGATTAGAATCACTGACTCTGTCTTTAATAAATGAACTTCAGAAGTGCTGGCAAGCAGATTTGATGGAACTGTTTCTCTTTCTCCAGATTTTATGCAAAACGAACAATCACTTTACAGACAGATATAAAAACAGTACTGATCTTCTTATCTAACTGTTAGTAAGAAAGCAAAAAATCAAACTTTCCAAATGTCAAACTTTTTCAAAAAGGTCAAAATGTATCAAAAAATCTAAAGAAACCTCTCACACTCCTGCAGCCAAATCAACTTCTAAGCTGTTCCTCGATATGCTTGGTATCTTCCAAACAACGGTAAGTTTGCTGAATAATGGCTTCCACTTCACTACTCATGCACAACCCTCTCTTCTTTTGTTCAGAGGCTCTTAGCTGAACTACAACTGCTCTATTTGTACATTTTATACTCGGCAACTGAATACATGTTTTTCTGCAGTTTAGCAATGAATACAACTCACAAAAATCTGTGAATTTTGTTCCCAATGCTCAAAGTAAAAATAAAAAGTAGATTCCAAAAGGTAAAAAAAAAAAAAACTATGTTAACCGTCAGTTTATCTGTTTTCTGTTATTCTCCTGCCTCTCTTTCTGCACTTTCCCTCAGATTTATTTCCCTTTTGTCTCTTCTGCCCTCCCTAGTTGAGTTTTCCTCTCCCTGTCTCTCCCTCTCTCAGTACAGAATCAAATTCACCACCCACTGCAACACTAGATGTAACCCACCCTAATATTTAATACTCGCAAAGTTATATTGCGTTTTATATTCAAAACTCAACCTTGCCCACAATTTCCCAACTCCTTAAATCAGTGGCACTATGAGGGGGGACTTGCTTGTAAATGCAGAAGTGAAATAGAAAAACCTGGCAGAACTATTTTAGAGCATTTTAGGAGGTAAATACGTATAAAAGAAAATAAAATCTAAGAACTAACATGTCCATTTAGTTTATGATGCAGTGTCCAATGTGATGTTAACTCACTAGTCCTTTTAATCATTTAATAAATCTTATTAAGTCTAATAAGTCTTACAAAGAATGCTGGCTTAACTCCATTGGTTAGCCGAGGGATGAAAGAAACCTCTACGCTTGTCTGTGTTTCACAAATTGCATGACATTAAGTCACGTTTTACGAAAGTTGCAGTCTTGCAAAAATAAATATTAGCAATTTTCTGTGATGAATAACAATGAACAATAAATATAGTGGTAAACAAAAATGAAATCATAAATGCTTTTACCTCATTATCACCATTACATGTTGCAACCCAGCATGTGCACTAATTAACACAATGAAACACAATGTGAACCAACAACCAAACAAGCATAATATCTCCTGTAGTGTCAAACTGCCTTAACGTTTCTATTTGAACATGGTTTGAATTTGGAAACAGCAAAAGAGAAAAACACAGCTGTTATTTTGTCATTTCAGGAACTGTAATTTAACATGTAAATTAGGCCACAGAAATCCCAACTGGTGCCAATTCTTTATACACGTTGATGTTTTGTGGTGGGTAAAAGAACAAACAACTTCCTCACATCTATTGGCTCATCAAGTATGTCTTCTCTCATAAGGGAGATCCAGCATTTTGGTGTGAAACCCCTCAAAATGTATGTCACACCATGGAGACACACTGACATTACTGATGACATTTTAAAATGCAAATCAGCAAATGACTGGAATCTCATTTCCTACAAAGAAAGACGGAGGTCAGAGGGAAAACATCATTTTGGATGTTGTGATCACAAAGAAGAGTAAGTTAATTATTTCCAAAAGATGAACATCATAAAGTTATTACTTTAACCAGCATTTGCTTACATTTGCTCCTCCTTTCTCATGCTGTCATGGTCCTGCTTTATCATTTTTGTACAATGACTCAGTTGCATAGAAAGGCTACACTGACTTTATACTGTGGGGACGTGTTTGATACAAATGTATTTTTAAAAAGTAGATGTAGTTGCAAGTATTAGCTTTACAACTTTACATTATACACTAAAAACCTGGAAAATAAATGAGATTAGAAATAGCCTTTAAAGATGCAATAGAAGTACCCATTTGTACATTTTAGAGTGATAATTTTTGATGCTGTATATAAATAAAAGCATTCAGTAAAAACAATAGAAAAATGATACGCTGTAAAGGAAGAAATAGCAATGACATGAACACTCCTTTGTAATGAAATATCTGGCCTGCCATCTTCTTACACAAACATAATTTTGTACGGTATGTCTGCATTAGAAACTCATCGCATATAGAGAAGCCATGCATACAGATTGGCAAATCAATAACTTCCTCTTGGGTTGCCATTTCAAAGGCCTGCTTGGAATCTAATTTAAATCGTGACTTATGTTCACATCAATACGCATGTATAATATACTCCAGCTTTATTTTCAAAAGGTGTGTGTCTAATTTAACATCCTGTGTGAGTGTGTACACACATACTGTACATTCTTATACACTGTGCGTGTGTGCTACTAATATGTGTGTCTATACGTGCATGACGACTTTAGTATATGAAATTGTGCAGCTACATTTCTCAGTGTATGTTGGAGTGTGAGTGCTTTGCTTCATTATAATGATCTGAGGGTTCTGAAGTCTCAGAAGTGAAGTTTTTCATTACACATGCTCGCACCAGGTGACACACACAAGCTCATTCCAGTTGTGCGTGTGTCTGTGTCTGGAAAGCGTTGCTGTTGATTGTACCACTTGGCGACAGCTGTGTAGGGATGGGGTTCGTACACTGAAGGTGGAGAGGCCAACCAGAAGACAGTAGACAACAGCCAGGGGAAATGCAGCCATGGTTGTCACCACCACCACATACTGTATACATGCCCCATCTGCAATAGAGCTTCTGGGTCCAGGACAGGACTGTTCAGACACTAAAGATTTAACCATTAAATGAGTGGACATCATCATTGGATTTCAATGACTAACAGAAACAAAACAAAAAAGCGTGTGTGCTTCCAGCTGTCAGTTGTGATGACACCCTGTCACAGCCCACAATAATGGCCCACACTATTCAGTGGCACCTGCCAGTCGAAGAATGCACCCCTCACAGTCTCTGCCCTTATCCCAACAAAAGATAACACCGCTTGACATTTCAAACTAAGTTTAAGGGAGGAGAAAATGTGGCAAACAAGGGACAGTTGAGAGGCAGAGATAAATGATAATAACACACTGCCATCCAAATTACATTTTTTAAAGAATGCTAATATTATCTTTAGAGAAGATTTTTGTTCAAACAAGGTGGGAGCCATTAACCCTTAGTGACCCACCATAGACCTATTCTTGTCTTCTTTATTGGGGACAGGGGATCTTTAGGGGGAACTAGCAGGTCAGGTCAATAGTATGTGCCACATGGAAGTTGTATACATCATCTGAAAGCTAGAAACCTGAAAATTAATTTGCAGCTCAGCACTATGTGTCAACTTTTCTTGTCATAAATCTGTAATAAACATTGTGTTGTGGTTAGGCGCCTATTCAAATTCTTAAAGTTTAGTGTGTAAGGGTTTAGAACATTATGATGGAAGTATATGATGGCCATTCCCATGCTCAGTTATATCATATCATAACTTGTTGCAGCAATTTTTTATTTGATACCATTTGTTACACAGATTTGGTGCAACATTTGACCATTTTTGACCACTCGAGAATCGGTAAAAATGGTCAAAAATCCCTCCAAAATACCACATTAAGACACCAAGACCTTGAGCAACAGCATAGAAAAATTCATGCTGTGAACTGGTATCAAAAACTGACATTGACATTTGGAGATTTCTGTAAGAATTGCATTTTACTGTGATTGGGTGGCAAACATTCTGTTGTGAAAATTGCTCAGAAACACCTTTATTGTTAATATACCTAGGAAAGCCATACATACTCCAAATAACCAGGGTCTTTAGTTTGTGGTTGTAAAGTTTCACGATGCTGTGATTATCCTAAAGGTCACAAAAGGTAATTTTATACAGTGAGGTCAGATTTTTAAAAAATGATCTCACAACAATGAAATGGCTACTATGGGGACTAACACCATCACACATGAATACAATTGGGCTAATTGAATCCAAAAGAGTCTCATTTTTCCAGTCATACCTAATTTATGCAATTTTAAGAATGATTTGGGAGCCCAGTTTGCAGAAATATTCAAAAACAGCATTTTTGGAATAGGCGAAAATAACAACAAATAACATAGAAGCCATTTTCATTCAGATATCTTGAGGTGAGAGGTCAATGGACCCCTTTAAAAATGGCCATGCCAGTTTTTACCTTGCTAAAGTTTAGCCTAACTTTGAGGCCTTGAAGCCTTATTCAGCCTCTTTCCCAACAAGCTAGCATGACACAGTACCAATGGATGCCTTCGGTGGTCTAGTATCATATGATACCAGTATCTCCATTCTAGCTTTAAACTGAGCCTTGCTTCAGCCTCTGAAAGACAGAGCCCACAGGTCTCTGAGGGTTAAAAGACTTTTGTGTATTACCTCTCATGAATATTTATAATTCATACCACTGATAGATGTGTGTAATATTTTAGCTAGCTGCAGGTATAGCTTTTCCAGATTTTAAAAGCCAGTATTTTGGGCACAGCACCAGTTGTCTTTTTCATGTCATGACATTAATATTAAACATGAACAGAAATAAAACAGTTTCAGTTTGTTAAGTATATTTTCAGGTAATTCTCTCAATTTTGAACTATGTGATGCTGACAGGAAAAAAAAGAAGTTCTCTCAGTTACTTCAACTGGCTTCAAGTGTTCTTGGAGCCAGCATACTGCATGACAATTTTCTACCACTCCATGTTGCATTTTCAGTTGATTTCTAAACAAACTGTTCCTACAGTAGTGTTCCACAGGAGGAAGTTATTGTATTCTCATGATGTATGTATGTGTCTACACAACAGAAATGTCAATAGAGTGATGTGTGAGAGGATACTCCTAATTGTCAGCTACATTTTTTACTCTCTCACTTAATGGCACAGCCATGTTATGAATTTTCAGAGGCATTTTTGGCACAAGGCCTCATTATTTACTGACCCTGCAGTATGTTTGTGTATGTGTATGCATGTCCAAGCTCTCGGGGGTAAATAAACCATTTACCATTGCTGTTCTGAGTAGAGGAAAATAATCTGCACTCTCATTAACCTCAATTTCCTCTACCGAGATGGCTCTAGCCTGTCATTATTTAAATTATAATTTTTTTCTTAAAGTATGCCATCTCTCCTCTTTTGATCAACAAATCAAAGATGAAAGGTTTATCCATTGCTGTAGTGATGAGGAGAATTGTTGCCATGGAGATGATGGCTGAGGTGAATGTTTGCTATTGGAACAGGTACCCGTGAAGAATCGCAGCCTTATATTTCCTATAATCTTTTTTGTTGCAAATTTCAAAAACTGAAATACATCCCAGAATGTGTGAAAATGTGTTAACTGTCACTGCATCCAATTTCTCACTTACAATGCACTAAAAGATTGCAACTTCTTTTTTCTTAGCAGTTTCTCCCAGTTATTGAGGCAAAGTTTAGCAATAGTTCTGCAAGTAATGAAAACCAATAAAGCAATAGGCAGAGGAAATGGAAACAAGAGTAATGTTTAAAACATAGGTGAAAAAAAAAGAAGGCATATGTTGCACAACTGATTACCTTCCGCAGTTTAAAAGATGTGCAGAAAAGTTAAAGTCATATTAGCTTCTAGCTTTGGCCATGCTGATCAAATATGATCAATATTCTGTTACTGCATTGCATATTTCTTGCCTAAAATGTTTTCAGAATCATACCTTAGTGTACTGTTTAGCTGTAGATGACAATGTTTGTAACGTGGGCGCCATGTTTAAATGGCAGAGCAAAAACCCAAACACCGCCTAATTCGCAGAACGTCATCCACCAGCTCGAGTGCTTAATGGTCCGATACATCAAGATCCGTCGTCACCAGTATGTGTGTGTGTGTCTGCATCATGATAGTGAATGCATACCCAAAATTTACCCACCAGAGCATCTCACACAGAGGCTGTGACACCAACCCGCAAATACAAAGAAAAGCAACAGATCCATTTTACCAGCCTGCACGGTGTCTAGCAGCTAGTTAGCATGGCTAGCATTGTTAGCAAAGATGTATCATGCTGTATATAGCCCATCGACTGTATAAAATATAATAAATAATAGTGATATGATCTGCACTGTCATTAAGGTCAGGAGTATTTTTAATCATAAATCTGCCTTACAGGTCATTAAGATTCATTAAGTTTTAAGATATGTTGTGCAAAACTCCAACCTGTGTGGAAGTACGATGTAAGTCAAAACAGGGGTTCTCAACCTTTTAGAGCTTAAGACCCACATCAATTTTTTGATAAATGAAAAAATAAACAAAACAAAACATAACATGATGAAAAAGACAAGTCAATAGTCAAGTGTAATATTGCGATTTTACAACATTTACCAACAAAATAAAGGATATAAACAAAATGTATTCATATTGTGACGCAATTTGCTCTAAAAATAAAAGAGTTAATCAGTTCAGTTCAATCCAGTTTCACAAACATTAAAGAAAGACAACTTAAAACTCAGCTCCGGGTTTTCACTGCAGATCCCCAGGGCTAGAATGGCAATGACCTGGCAGGTGATGTATATTTCGATCGACAAAATATTAAGATGCGTTTTATTTTTATATTACAAGATCACCTAACTCTCCAAAATAACAACAATAAACTAACTAAATAAAATTAGATAGCCATTATTTATAGATATTTTGTTTCAAAGCCACAGGGCGTCAGGGCAGAGGGTTGAAAGAGTCACATTTGGCTCCGGAGCCACGGGTTGATGACCCCTGGTTTAGAGTGACCATATTTTTATTGTGAACAACAAACACATAAATGATAAATGAGTCGGATGCAATCAGGACAAAACAGATAACACCATGTTACTTTTGTCCCTCCTCTGTCTATGTTGACTTTATCCTGGCTAACACCAAAGACAGGCTTGTATGATAAATTAAACCTTTACTGATACTTAAGATACAGATTAAGATTGGTCTAACATATGAGATACATGTACAGTTTTCAACAAATAAACATTAGCTTAAAAACAGAAAACACTTCTGTTATAATAATATATAATACAAAAAAGCAGAACAAACTGAGCAAAGGATCCAACAACACTAAACTTAAAAACCAGGACTTAAATACAAACTGAACTCATGAAACAACAAGGAACAAGTGGCAAGGCACAAGGGCAGGCTGGGAGCTGACTGGCTAGGGGAGTAGGGCAGGGCTAAATGCAGGGCAGATGTGAAGGGAAAAGCAAGCTGAGGGAGAGTACATGGACATAGGAGGGAAACACAGAGCAAACAGAAAATATAAAACCTGGAAAACACAATAAAGAGTCTCAAGAAAGTTTAAAATGTCAACAATGCAACCACAAAAATAATCTGGTCACTAAACAAACTCTTCTTAACCTCGTGAAGGCAAAAGTATTACAGATTATGGGTTGCTCAAAAATCAATCCATTCATAGATGAATCTTTGCTTTTTGCTTGGTCTTCTGTGTGTGGGCGTGCGTGTGTGTGTGTGATTTGACAGTTATTGGTAGGAAATATCAGTGGCAAACCCTTTGAAAAGGGCTTTACTGGTAAAATAGCCATCAGATGGAGAGATGTCTGATAGATAGATAATCTGTCTGGAGAACTTCAGATAACTGGCTGTTACACTTGAAGAAATATTAAAAAACTTCTGTGTGTGTGTCAGATAAGATTTTTTTTTTTTTTGGCAGACAGGAAGTAGATGTCAGAGATGAGAAAACAGTGAGAGAGAGAACACATGATATTCAATAACCAGATTAATAAAAGAACATGAATCATACACATCTGAATTAATGGTACAGGAACACAGGCATGAATATTACCCTCTGAGGTGGTACTATATACTGTTAACATTATTTACAGTACAACAAATTGCTGTAAAAATACCGGAAATTTTATAGTTATGTACTGTTCTTCGCAAATACAGCTGAATACCCTACATGTTGCTTTTGAGAAACAAAATATTAACAACAAACTATTACAACAACCTTCCGTTATAAAGATTTTTTTTTTCTTTTTTACATTAAGTCAGATTTGAGATTGATTCTGCTCGTAACTCATCTAAGCAAAACCATGTTGCATCACATCCCACCGCCTCATTTAGCACACAGTCAGTATATAGAAATTTTAAAAATAGGCATAAAATATTAATAAATAAAAAAGATAAAAATACGATTTTCACCCCAACTTAACTAAAAGTCAATGCTAGCTAGCTTGATCATTCACATTTGTAATCTAATCAAATGTCCAAGGTAAGATGTAGGCTCCATTGGTTTGTTGTAAAATCTATGGAAGGGACTCCACTGTACCATTTACCATTTGTTGTGGAGCTATTTCATGTAAAAAGTTTTGTAAGATGTGTCATGCTGCTTTTCACCCCTCCTAGGGAGGGAGAACTTGCTTATTATTAACTATAATTGTTGTCTGCATCAGTTACGGGTGACAAAGTCACAATTGGACTTTGGATGATCAGAAGTGAAAGCTTCTGGACCTTTCCAGTTGCCTCTATCAGCCCTAAATTTGTGCACTTTTGTGAACTTTTTGTGAATAATATCGGACAATATTGGACAATGATAACATATCACTACAGGTCACTCATCAGGATAGAGAAATGGTCAACTCACCACTTCAGAAGCTCTCTTCCTTCCAAAGCCACTATTTGGCCAGACAAGGTTTTCAAATGTAAACTTGTAAACGATGTAACTATCAAGGAGAATGTGGATAGGATAAACCTCTGCTGTGGTACTAACAGATCTGTAATCCTGATGCTGTGCTCATTATAAAATGGCCTATGCTTATATAGTGCCTTTCTAGTCTAGTAATAAAGGCTACCATGCAAGGTCAGCTTGCTCACCAGGAGGATCTAATCATTCACACACATTCACACAGCCATTGGCAGCAATTTGGGGTTCAGTATCTTGCCCAAAGACTTGAGGAGCCTGAGAATCAAGCCGCTGATCTTACGATTAGTGGATGATACGTCCAACCTCCTGAGCCACAGCCGCCCCAGCAGCTGGAGACTTCAATCAGGCTAACCTTAAGAAGGTTAATGACTGTCGTTACAACAGCCAAGGGGACTAACGAACCAAGCGGTATCAATGATCTTGATAATGACCCCACAGAGGTTAAATACCTGGGACTCCTCACCAGTCAGTTAGAACTGAAGAGGTCCCTTGGATGAGAGGCAGAATGTCTTCAGGAATCTACATCAAAGTCCAGTTGCCCTTATTTAACCCTCCTTGGATTATCATGAGAAAACATCTAAGAATTTTTATTTGGTGACTACGATGGGGTTCCGTATTAAGTATAAATCATTTACTAATACATAAATAAATAATAAGCTATACTTACTACACTTATCTTAGATTTTCACTGGTATCAAACTTGAGATGGGACCAAAGGCCAGCCAGCGGAAGTTGGTGTCTAAGAAGTCAGGAAGCTGATCCAGAACAAGGCAGCAAATATAGTCCTCATATGGCCCCACTTGGAGTGGGTCTTTCTGTAGCCCACAACACATCTCCACACAGGACCTCACTTTCACAAAGGAATAGCCCACACTGCAACCAGATGTTCATGTTGTCATTTTAAGGTAACACGTCTCAGTATTATGTTCTGTTCAGTTCAGTATAATTTCGGCCAGTTGTCTCAATTGTGAAGTTCCAGGTTTGTTCTTTAATTTGCCTTCTATTGCACATGATCATAACTCATGAAAGATGGATACTGAAGGCAGGGTACATCAGGTATCATATGCAAGTTGTAGACAAATTGTTGAGAACCTATTTGACATGATTAATTGTTTTTATAGATTGTATTTTACAAAAATTAAATTACTTAAAATGTGTCAGTTACTAAATGTGTTTGATACTGCATTAGCTTTAATAAATGCCTAATACTGTAAGGCCATTTCTTGTCCAAGCCATTTCTGTACTAGCAATTTTCAGGAGTTTTAATGTAATGTAAAACTTTTAAATTAGCTTCTAACAGTGCTATACTGTAAATATCACATTTTACAGTACTTAAGTAGTATATTTTACAGTAATAACTATTTATGGATATTACAGTAAGAATACTAAAATAACAATATAATGGCAACCAAACAGATGACAGTATTATACTGTAAAGTTTATATTCTATATAGCACAGTACTGTAATATTTTTTACAGTAATAAACTGTTGTAGACTACAGTAGGTAGTCACTTTTTTAACCTAAACATATTGTCCACAAACATAAACCAGCAACTCTTTACCTGGTTGTCATTTAGTAGCATTCCAAATAAAAAATATATTTTTTAGCAAGTTGAGAGTGTGACTCAAAATACATTTGATGCCCATTTCCTTCTTGAATTGTGAATAATCACTATTGTGTTTTATCAGCGACAGTGCCAGACATTTATTTCTGAGAAAATGATGCAAATAATGACTTTCGGGTTACTCCTCTGTCATTTACAATTTGTTATAGATAATTCCATGATTATTTTTCTTTGGCTTTCTGTCAGTTTATTCACTCCCTTCATTCCCTGTTTCAATAAATTGCCATGAGTTTTATTCTTCTCTCTTGCTCTCTCTCTCTCATTCTTTCTGTCTCTCTTGGCAGAACAGTCCAATGTCTTTGTAGTTCATAATTACCCGCCATATGACACAATCCTTTGTTAATTTCAGATTGTGATAATTGTCGCTACATGTTGCTGTTGCGGGAAGTCTGGTACGATTGGCAGTCATAAAGTCAATTCCTTTGACAGCCTCCATGAAATAACAACAGACATCATGGATATGAAATCTGAGACCACCTGCTTTGTTTAACAGCATTTGGAGAGTTGCACAGAAAGAGAGCTGGAGAAAATCCTCCAAAGCAAGAACATTTTTCTGGTCCATTCCACCAGAGCTGTCTTCTGGTTCAGCTAATATCTATATTAGGGGCTAGGTTAGGTGTAGTTGTATTGAAGTGGAGAGTCAGATCAGTGTAAATTTTTATAATGGTCTTGGTGTGCCACTCATTATTGTCACCAGAATGTGACTCTTTAGGTGGTGTTATATTGCAACCATATGCTGGGTATTGAGTAATTAAACATACAGACAGGAAACAAATTAAAGTAAAAACTGGTACAAGTCTGAATGCTTGACCCCTACAGTGAAGGGATGTGGTGACTGTGTTATGCTCTGGGGGACATTTTGCTGGCATGGCTGTTCTGAGAGATAACCTTTATCCTATGATGAAACATTTCTATTCTGATGAGAGTGGTCTCTTCCAGGATGACAATGCCCCAATTCACCTGACATGAGGGGTCACTGAATAGTTCGATGAATCTGAAAAGGATGTGAGTCATATGCTATGGCCTTCACAGTCACCAGATCTCAACCCAATTGAAAACATATGGGAGATTTTGGACTGACATGTTAGGCAGCACTCTCCGCCACCATCATCAAAACACCAAATGAGGGAATATCTTTTTGAAGAATAGTGTTCCTCAGCCTTGGCATTGATTCTACAAGTCTCTGGAACTCTTCTGGAGCGATGAACGAATCATTCAGTGGCCCCTCATACCCTATTAATGGGGGCATTGTCATCCTCAAAGAGACCGCTCACATCAGGATAGAAATGTTTCATCATAGGATAAAGGTGATCACTCAGAACAGCTTTCTGTTGATTTGCAGTCACCCTTCACTCTAAGGGGACAAGTGGACCCAAACCATGCCAGCAAAATAACCCCCCATACCATAATAGAGCCACTGGATCCCCTCACTGTAGAGGTCAAGCATCCTGGCCAGTACTGGTTTTTCCTTTAACTCTTGAACCACCAACATTCCAACACCCCTTAGAACCGCCAAGAGGGGGTCATTTTTACCCCTTGTTGCAACAGCGTCAGCAATCACAAAAATATCATTTTTTGAAGCAGTTAAGTTGTTCAGTATCACCAGTTATTTAAATCAGTAATAATCAACAAAACTATTTAAAATTCAGTTTAAGGGGTTTATTAATTTTACAATTGCTTTAAAGCTATTTCATTACAGATCTAAAACACAGTTTGAATTAATCAATAAACTGTAGATTACAACAAAAAATAAAATAATTAACAGATTTAAATAATTTATTATTTAAAAATAAGAGGAACATTAAGTCAAAGTTAAAAACTTTGGATAATAACGTGTTGTTTTAGTTACGCTGCTGGGAATAAAAAAAAAAAACAATAACAACAACAGAGCACTCGCTATTTCCAATTGCTTTATTTCAAGATTGAAAAATCCATATACGTGTCCACAAATTACAAAGTCATCAATAAACTGTAGGCTAAAACAAGCAAATAATAACAACAAAATAATTAACACATTTTAAATAATGAATCATTGCAGAAGATGAAAACAAATTTTGAATGATTAACATGTTGCGTACTGAGAATAAAGAAACAGAGCACTCTCTCACAAACACAAATTTTAATATGCAGCTCATTTATGCGACATGCAAATTCAACATTAAACCAAATGACAAAAATATATTTTGCAAAATACTATACCACACAAAAAAATGTTTGTGGTTAAGGAAACAAGTTTGACTGAGACCCTGTCCATGGGTCTGCAGTTTCAACACCATTGTCTGTATCCTCTGGGAGCTGGGGAAAAGCTGGTATGCTACTGATGTGCAGTTGTCTGATTGTAGTGCACACACACACACTACTTACAATCTGCACACACACTGTAGACTCTCACAGTGCCCTGTCCACACACTGCACATAGGCAGTTCATGCACATTTTCGTTGTTTTGTTTTTGTACATTTGTATTTACACTGCAATTCTTCCTCTTTTCTTCAGGCATGGTTGGTAAGATAGGCCACTGTGTGTTGACCTTGTGATGTGCTCATTGCATAACTGCTTACAGAGCTCCAGGATGAACACTCCCTGGGTCATAATTGTATCCATGCAGCTCCGGTACTGGACACACATGTTCATTACAGCCATGTCCAGCATATTGTAGAAGACAATGACTGGCCATCTTCTGGTAGCAGTTCAGGCGGAGTATTGCATCAACATCTTGTTCAGCACATCAGTGACCACCGAAGATAAGCCTTTATTTATTATTTATTTTCCAGAACCAAACCACAACATTAAGAATAAATAATAAAAATATAAGTAAAAATAAAAATAAAGACCTCCGAATGAGTGAATATGTGAACAGTCTATCAATAAACATAAAGATATTCACACCTTTGTTTCATTCTGTTGTAATAGTGCACTTTCTCAGGCTTGTTCATGGTGCTAAGGATGCAGACATTCATAGATAGTGAGCATTGCCCTGTCGCTCTGCATCACTTTTGTCTCATGTAGTCCAGTTTTCTGGTGTGCAGACGGAGGCAGTGACCTTTTATTACTGTTGGTGGTGCCAACCAGGCTGGTGTTTTTGGCCAGGAGTTTGTGGACAAGGGGGATTGATGTAAAAAAGTTGTCTGTCATTTCTCCCCTTCCCCAAAAAAGGCTTTGTCAGTTTCAGAACCGCACTCTCCCCTAGGCTTTGCGTTGCAGGGTAACTTGGATCCTTCCCCAGATAGGGATATCCACATAGCATGTATTCCATCTCCAAATCAGCAGCGAGCCAGAACTTTATGCCGAATTTGTCCAGTTAATTGGACATGCATTGGGTGAAGGGGCAGCATGACTTTGTGGGGAATAATATATGTTCATCAATGGTCACTTCTGCCCCTGGTTTCTAGGAAGTGATGATTTTTTCAGTTAGCCTATCCCACACCTGACTGACCAGAACAATACTCTGCCCAGAACAAACTGACAGTTGGATGCGCCGATGTTTCTGGTAGGTAGTCCATAATTTCCCTGTACCTGTTCCTTGACATGGTGGTGCTAAAGAAGGGAAGACCCTATTCTTTTGATCACGAGTCCTCCACATCTGTGTTCCTCCCGTTATGCACTCCCCTGGTTAGGAGAAGTACAATGAACGCCTTCAGCTCAGCCGGGCTCAACTCCCAGCCTTCCGCTTCACACCTGCACACCTCTGCCACCGTACAGTCACAGATGTGCGGCAGCATCACACAATTCATCAAGCATAAGAATGTGCTCAGAGGGTCATCAGTGTTGCAGCATGCATGTGCAGTTGGGCCAGCTCCTTCTGTCAAGATGTTTTGTGACTGCGCTCTCCCAGTGCACGGTCCCGGCTGCTAGGTGTCTAGACAGTCACGTCCTTGCCATTCTCATATACCTCCCATGGATCCGATCTATCTATCTATCTATCTATCTATCTATCTATCTATCTATCTATCTATCTATCTATCTATCTATCTATCTATCTATCTATCTATCTATCTATCAAATCTAGCTAGCTTTAGCTTGTGATATGGCATGCCTACTTGTCAAAAACAATGGGCGTCGCTAAGCAACCGACAGTGGCGTGAATGTTGAGAACAGTGTTATACAGCGGTTTCTATGAGAGGTAAAAATGACCCCTCAGCGGTTCAAGGTATAAATGATTGTATTTTTTTTCCTTTTCATCCCACACCCCCATAATTCTCTAGATGATTAATAAAGTCATGAACTGAGAGATGCAGTTTTTTTTTAACATACAGTTACATACAGTTGAAAATGCCAGGGGTGTAAAAATAATCCCTTGGCGGATCTAGTGTTAATTTGTCACCTGTCTGTATTTACAGTGGTAGAAAGTAAGTACATTTATTCAGGTACTGTACTTTAGTATAATTTTGAGATACTTGAATATTTACATTTTATGTTACTTTATACTTCCACTCTACTACATTTCAGAGGGAAATATTGTACTACTCAACTGCATTTATTTTTATTTTCATTTATCCAATATTTCACCAAAATCAGAGATTAGAGAAAAAGTCCAAAAACTGAAAACTTTTGTTGTTTGTTTGATTTGTTTTTTCTTCTTTCCTCTGCCATTAATCATCTCACAGCCCCTCAGATTTATCTGGTGACCCTTTGGAGGGGCCCCACCCCTAGGTTGGGAACCACTGGACTAGTGGTTAAACTAGCTCCAGCTTCAGCAGCTACAACAGTAACATGCTGCTTATACACTGATGCTCCAGTGGTGATAATCTAGTGATGTCGTATATAACAATATGAATTAAGGGATCCTGCTAACATTTATGTACTTTTACTTAAGTAGGATTTTCCATGCATGACTTTCACTTGTAATTGATTATTTTTACATTGCTGTATTGGTACTTTTATTTAAGTGAAGGATCTGAATACTTGCAATGAAAGCACACTTAACCACACACACACACACAATGCCCATGGTTTCAATAAAAGCATTGGTCTATCACATTAGTAGTCTTATCATTTTTTACTTTTTATCTTGTTCCCTCTAACGACCCAACTGCATGCCTGTATAGATCTACACCTTCTGTACATGTATATACTCATAAAGTGTGTATATTTTCATTTTGGCCTGATTGAGGATCACACTACAGTTCTGTGGTGCTTTTCAAGTAACCCACCCATTTCAAGTATCCATTGTTAATCATTCCAAAACTTTAGAACTGAAACTCACTGGAGAAGTGGTCCCCATCCTTTTTGGCTTGCAAACCCATAAAATATGACACTGGGTATTTACAACCTCCCACTGCAGGTTGTATATTACTATAAGTAGTGATCAGTTCCACCAAAGAGTGTTTTTTTCCATGGACGTGAATATGAAAACTGTTATCCACTATTTATATGAAATATAGGATAAGTAAAATATTGGATAAATTTAAAGACAAAACTGATTTTGTGCACAGAAATATGTTTTTCTTCTTCTTTTCTTTCTGGCGGCCCAGAGGGTCCCAGGGTTTCCCCAGGTTGGGAAACACTGCACTGAGGGAAAGGTGAAATTCTCAACAACGAATGAGGCAAAAACGTTGATGTCAAAAAACTAACTTTGAGCACATTGTGTTCTGTGCTCTGACCAAGCAAGAACTGTCATATAACAGATGTATACCTAAACACATTCAGTTTACCATAAATACACATTCTATGTTTGGCCACAGAGTAAGGGGTTAAATTCCTTGATCATGGGATATTTGTTTGTTACGTAAAAACATAATTAAACACAGCCACCAGGCTATCATTGTGTTACCTTGGAGAATGATAATTAACACAATTTTGTGAGATGTGGTTCAGTCGAATGCCATAAACTTTTCCTTTTAGAGCTAGACCAATAAAGTTGCTGGGGCAATATATTGTCTGATATTATAATTTTATATTAATTAATATAAAATATTATCTCATTGCAGATATATTGGCGTCTGCATATATTTCAGCTAATAATTGCAACACAGGAATAGCAGAGATACGATATGTTTGAGGTCATTTAGAGGCTATGTATATATATATATATATATATATATATATATATATATATATATATATATATATGTGTGTGTGTGTGTGTGTGTGTGTGTGTGTGTTTATGTTTAAAAAAAGACAAACCAAATAACCAAATGTGACTGCCTACGCAATTGAACAGAACCAAAGTAGTGAAAACGTCCTTGCTGAATACCTGGGGACTTGAATTTAATCTCAAATGATAGAAGAATATTTATGTTGACGATGGAGGGCTTGAGGGACAAAATATCTCATCTCACATTTCAAAGTTTTTTATCTGCCTCACAGCATTAAACTGTCTGCAAAACTTCACCTGAATTCAATGTTGTACTCTGGGAAAGCAGGAAAGCAGCTTGTATTTGGTAAAGCAGCAGTGCTGGTCTCCAAAACATCTGCAATACCATTCATAACTCCACTACTACCAAATGTTGACTTGACTGACAGAAAACCTGGAAGATAGTATATATATATATATATATAGTATATCAACCAATCAGTTAATCTTTACATCTCTAGTACAAATAGTCTACAGAAACCAATCATTTGCAGAGGTAAACAGATACTATAATGCTCTGCTTCATTTATTCATTCATTCATTTATCCTGCAAACTGTCAAATTTAACATGAAGAGCAATATTATAAACAAAATACTAGCTAATTAGTGTCTACTATTAATTTGAAAATTAGGACTGTGCAGTAAAATGCCCATCTGGTGTAACAATCATTAAGGTTTATACAGAATACAAATCTAGTGAAATTCATAACAACCCATGTAGCCCATTTGGTAGCATTTTGTCATGTCACCTCCTTGTTTGTGAAGCAAATCTGCCCCACTGAGGAAAATGGATTTAGGGAGCTCTGGTGTGAATATTACTCTCTGGGAGAATAAAACTGAACAGCCAACAGGTGTTGTTCAAATAAAAGAAGCATCGGGTCTGATCATGTGTTTCTGGCAGCAAGACAGATAAGCCCAAAAAGAGACAGTCTCTCACAGCGGGGCTTAGCCATGCATCTTTAGACACACACACACACACACACACACACACACACACACACACACACACACACACACACACACACACACACACACACACACACAGAGTTACACACACAGAGTTACACATAGAGTAACATATTCACACACATTCACACAAATCTTGAACACACACACATGAATATAAGCAGAAATTCTCCTATATTTTTCTTTCCTATCCACAGCTTCTCTCTCTCTCTCTCTCTCTCTCTCTCTCTCTCTCTCTCTCTCTCTCACACACACACACACACACACACACACACACACACACACACACACACACACACAACTGTATTAAAATGATGTCCTGGCACAGTGCTCTCCTCTCCATCTTGGTGATGGTCTCATTTTTATCTCTGTTCTGGTGATTTATAGGGCCAACAGGCTGCTATTAGTTAGCTTAAAAAAAGTCTGTGCACTGAGAAATACCAGTTTTGATTGGACCAGACATGTTCCTCCACCTTCTTACTTCCTGCAGCCAGCAACATCCAAAACACACAGCACTTACATACAGCACACACACACACACACACACACACACACAAACACACACACACACACACACACACACACACACACACACACACACACACACACACACACACACACACACACACACACACACACACACACACACAGATATCCCTAACCTTTTTCTTCCAGCCTCTTGTCATGTCTTCCCTCCAGTCTCTAGGGGAAGAATTTAAGTATTTAATTAGAAATCATGTTAGTTGATAAACCTTTCACATCCTGTATATCACAATGGCCAATAAACATTCAGGCTTTAACATGTCTATTAGTCAGTGTGTCAGTTGTTACAGATAGCAGAAAAGAGATGGTTTTCGCACTCTATGTGTAACATGAATATTTAAATTGAGGGATTTTGATGGCCTGAGAGATTCAACCTATCAGACCTGGCCTTCAGTAATCTAAATCTCCACCCGGAGGGGAGAAGCTCAAAGCTCAAAGGATGAAAATAACACTGTAAAATGACTTAAGCCTTTAGAATTGCTCTCTTATGGAAAATGTGGGACAGGTGAGACAGTTTAACACCAATGATCTTACTGGCCACTTTGCCTATATGTTGCAACTTGTTGAGAGATTACTAAGGAATAATAGAGAAAGTGATGACTTACTCTACCATGGGGTTGTAGAAGGGCATAATTTATTTACTTTACGCCCCAAAACAATTGAGTTTTTGAGGAAGTACAGTTGTTTCTGAGCTTTTTTTATTTATTTATTTATTTTTACAAATTGCCACTGTGTGGTCATTGTTATTGATAGCTTGCCCACTTTTTGGCTGCTCATTCATGTGGTGAAAAATGAGAGAGAAGCTGCATATCAGTCACGATGGGTAAAAAGGACATGGATTCAGTGACAGTTTTATTTTTTATTTTTTAACTTTAATTTTGTAGGTGTTTATATACTAGGTTAAATATACTTATACAATAAATAGTATGTACTTGATGCCATCCATAACAAGCACAATACAGTAAATAACCAAAAGGGAAGACTGAAATATATACGTAATGAACGAAGAGATAGATAGAGATGATTGAGTTGTAGAGAAGGGAAGACATTAAGCAGTGAAAAGAGAAAGTAAAATGAATACAAGAGAGGAGGAGGGCATAACAGAACAAAAGGATGAGCTGTATAAAAGGATACTAAACAGGAGAGATGGAGTGAGAGTAAAAGAAAGACAGACTGAATAGAGGGGATAAAATAGCACAAGATGACACTGAAAGGAGATGCAAGAAGATTGAAAGAGGGCAAGAGGGAGGAAAAGCCAGGTAACAAATAGATAGAGAAAGAGGGAGAATGACTTGGAATCACAATAAAAAAATAGGTAAAGGCAGACAAATACACACACATACAGCAGTATAAAAGCTGTTAAATCAATCCATCCAAAACTGATGTACAGCAAGACATATGTATAGACTACAGACAGAGAGTCAGACATGTGCACCTTAAACAGACAGAAACAGACATATAATCACACAGACTTTGCGGTGTCACGGCCAATTCATGCTTTCTGCGTTCCATGTCAGCAGAAAGTTATGGTGTTGCACATGTACCATGTACATGCATGCACACGTGATTCCATTCATACTTTCAGTGAAAGTTCCACAAATATGCACTGGTAAACAGGGTTACATTGTGATTACATTCCACTTTATATTTTGAGTAAAGAATGAAAGTGATGCGAAATCCAGCTACTATTGTTTGTTTACATCGCCTCCAGAGCTCACCAATTAGATTTGAGTGGACTCATCGGGAGGGGGGCCTTAGAGAGGACAAAAAACTCCTTATTTAACTCACACTGGTCCTTTAAAAAGCCCCTAAATTCAGCCTGTCTGAAACAGGCCATTTTAGCCCCTGTCTCTCTCCCAATGAGCCCACTCTGTTCTGATTGGTCAACTTTTGGAAGCTGCACTTTGGGAAACTTCTGCCGGCTCCAGAGGCTGGTCAGTGTTCTTTACTTAAAATGTCAGCTTCTCCAATAAATACGTACATGTTCAACTCAAAATCCGATTCAAAATATGCAAGTGAATGACAAACAATGCAAGTGAATGACAAACAAAGAACACCTTGGAACACCTTGGAAAAACCTTAGCAACAACCTTAGCAACCAAGGCTATGGAACAGATGGCCATTTATGGGCATGAGTGAGGAGCTGGTATCAGCTTGTTGGCATGGTAGAAAAAACACAAAAAGGGCAGGTTGACACCTCGGCTTTTGACTTGCAGGGAGCATTTCTACATACATTAATCTCATGGAGTCTAAGGAGTTAAATCAGCCTGTTTAAGACAGAAACTGAACTGAGGGGCTGCATAAGGAGCCGGCATAAGATTAATACGATTTTTGAACTGTAAATCATGCAAAGCATATCAGTGTCTCAGAATATGCAGTAAATATAGACGTGAAAATGCACATGATACAGTATGTCCTCTTTAAAGCATAGAGAGAGAGGTAGGACTGATTAGAGTGGTTGTTGTTTGGTATCTGAACAACAGAATATACAAAGAAAGGTTAAGTTAACAGTGAGGCACATCACTCAAGGCAAACTATTACCATCAGTAATGTTGGTGAGAACCAAATGAATGTTGATGAGAAACAGCACTCTGGACACTGCACAGATATTCATGTTTCATTTATTCACTTATTTTAAACCAAAAGATGCCAATAGTTATCAATTTAAATTAGTCAGTTCCTCTGTGCCAGTAACCATTCTTTGCACCATAAATATATTTGACAATTTGTGTGAATCCTATAATGTGTCAGTTAGGAGAAATGAATGGTCTCTGTCACAAACGCTCACTGTGATCTAGACTGAAAAGACAGTATGTTTTAACATGAGAATCTTGCCTAGTGGTGCTTAAAATACCAGCACTTCAACTAAGCAGTTTTTGTTGTTCAGCAGTCTGGAGATTTCCATTCATGATTTATTTCCTCTTGCTCGAAGACCTCTCAAATGCCCAAATCAGAACTCTCTCAAACGCTTTCTTACAAAGGGAATTTTACCACTAAACCTTGCAGCGTTAATAAAATCGTGCTCCCTTTAATCTACACAGACTTTTCTATGAGGTCTGTAGACTCTTAAATAGTTTGACCTTCTGTCAGCCAGTATGTCTAGCTGTCTCTGTGCCTGCCTTATTACAGTATCTGTTTGTTCTGCCAGTCCATCTGCCTCTCTGTATTAGTGTTAGGCCTATAGTCTATAAAAAGGTGCAGTCCACCCAGTAAAAGATATCTATTAAATATAGCCCCATAAAAGTAAAAATAAAAAGGCAAGACCCCAAATCTTCAAATGCTTTGTGTCACTGCCCACCAATGTCACTTGAGAATGTGCACAATCATGTGCATTCTTGTATGTCACTTTTCTTCAAGGGCACATACTAGACCTTGATCAGGCAGATTTGAAGAAAGGCAATGACAGGGGAATGAAAAAGTGAAGGAGAAGACAGGAGAGTAATAAAGGTGAATCAAGAAAAAAAGAAAAGCTGTTGGCACAAACCTACTATCAACTTTTTAAAATACTGAATGACTTTCATTTCAAACAACTCATCCATTTTAGAGAAAAACATTCCCTGAAAAATACCCGTCAGCATTTCAAAAACATAAACTCTCTTCTGTGTTTAAAAACAGTTATTTGCAGGAACCAGTGTGCATTTATGGCAACAAACATTTTTTTCAACAAAGAATCCTTTGACTAAGTGACACAGCAATTAAATGATCATAACAATACAAGTTATACCAATCATAAATATCACAATATTCACTAAAGAAACACTGTATGTCTATAAATTGTTATACAAGTGGTGTAGTCTCTTTAAGAAATAGATCAGTGTGTAGGAAGTGCACATGACGCGCGTGTGGTCGAGTGAGAGCGCGGCTGCATGTGGCGGTGTTAGCGGTGACCGGAGCAGAGAGAGAGTTAAGTCAGCAGTTTAGGTGTGACAGTATAGTACAGCGTATGTAGAGTTTGAGCTGTTCTGACAGAAAATAAACGCTGCAACTCCTTAAGATTGAAGCTGAGTTCCCATTTCTTGCTTGCTACCTGTTGTGGTGACTTCGGCCCTAGAGTAGTAAACAAAGTCTCCCCTGTGCTTCCTGACCACGGTCTGGAAACTGAAGCAAGAAAGGTTAACACTGTACTAATCAATAGTTTTAAACTGACAAATAACTCATCACTCAATTTCTTTTGTTGTTCTGTTTAATTATCATCCAACTGTGCAGTTCCCCTCAGCTCTCCAGACCTTTTAACATCTTTCAGGTAATTATTTTGGTTTTACAGCCCCCAACT
This sequence comes from Euthynnus affinis, assembly GCA_029490765.1. NCBI lineage: Eukaryota > Metazoa > Chordata > Actinopteri > Scombriformes > Scombridae > Euthynnus > Euthynnus affinis. Next base: position 11,375,841 of record CM055842.1, read on the forward strand.
TTACTATTTTGGTTCACTCTCACTGCTCTCATCAGCATTGTTTCTAGTGGCAGCACTGCCAAATGAATGCTAATATATACATACATACATATATATACATACATATACATATACATATCCACTGTCAAAATCCTCTCAGGGCTGGGATTGAAGTGCTGCAGTACAAAGTTTAGCAGTAAAAAACTAAGACTTTGGATTAGTATTGGGAGAAGTCAAAGCTGTTTTCTTTAGATTGTTGTGCACAAATAAAATCTAATCAAATATGGTCTCGTGTGTATGGTACTAACTGACTAACCCACCACAAAGGTAAAATTAGAGTTCTGCTTGAACGGACTCTGTCAAGTTTGATCGTGTGTTTGCGTGAGCGTGTGTGTGTGTGTTTGTAAGGTTAAGATGCAGGTTGCTTCACAAGCTGAGGTCTTTGAAGTTCATACACAATGTCAGCACAAAGGATGCACGAGTGCTTCTGTGTGTGTGTGTGTGTGCATGTGTGTTTGTGTGAGCAAAAGGTGGAGGTGGGCTGTTTGTGTGTGTGTTTGTGTACTGCAATGTTAGCACGCCCTTGGTGCCCTCTCCCCAATCAATCTAAGCAGGAAGTGTTGGGTTAGCCCCGCCCCTCTACCAGGGCTAAGCGAATTAATATTAATCAAGCATTGATTAGGGCCTTAACACTGACCAGCCATTATTCACAACAACATCCCTTGTTCTATTCATCTTTTTCTGTCCATTCCTCGATCATATCCTTTTTCCATCCACCTTTCCACCTTTCCATCCTCTTTTCCCTTTCCAGTTCTCTATCTTGCTTTCTTTGCCCGCTGTCTCCTTCATCCTCCTCCTATCTTCCTTCCCTCTTTCTTTCCCTGCCTCACCATGTCTTGTGTTTTTATTTTCCATCTAACAAAATCCATTCCTCAGGTCTCACTCTTTTTTTCTATACATTTTCTACCACTATCATTTGATTATTTCCTCTTTTCATCAATTCATCCATCTAACTCTCCACACTCACCATTCTCATTCTTTCTCTATCTTCACTCCTCCCTCCTCCTTTTTTCTCCCTATTATTCTCCCTATTTATTTACTCCATTCATCCCACCTTCCCTGCCTTCATCTATCCATCCTTCCTTACAATCCCTTGGAGATACAGAGCCAAAACCTTCAAGTGCGAGAGAAAATAAAAGGGAAATAGTGAGAAAAGGAGACGAAGGCATACTGAATGAGGGAAGGTGAAGAAAGAGATGGAGAGCAGGACGTGGGCAGCTCAATAAAACACAATAGGCCATTGTTCTGACATGACATTACTCACCTGGGCAGAGAATAGAGAGAAGAGGGAGTCTGGGGGTAAAAGAGAAAGAGAAGACAGAAGATGAGTCAGAAAGATGGAAAGAGAAGGCAAAGGCAGCATAGAGGGGGGAAAAGTACCTGAGAACATGTTGGAATAAAGGAGACAACAATATCAGGACAGCCAATTGACTTTTCTTTGTGTCAACTTTCTCTTATGATTTGTGTATCCTACAATTAACCCTTACTTCTACACAATCTGCTTACACTACTAACTTGTTTTGCAGAATCACATTATCAGGTATGAGGAAGTGACCTTAGTGGAGGCTTGGGCATATGAAACACAGGACTTTGATACTACAATTCACCATGTCATCATAGACTTTTCCAATATTTAACCAAGACCACTGTCTTGTCTACCCAATTGCCAGACAGGAGAGGTTATATTGGACAATTCTGCCAAAACTCCAGATTATGATTAATGACGACCTTTCTCATTCAGCAGTTTTTAGATTCTCACTTTCTACAATATGTGCAAATGGTAATTATGGTATGGGTGCAGTTAGGGAAAGAGCATGGTTAGAGATAATAAAAAAGCAAGCATTAATTGCAGGTCTGTGAAAGAAACACAAACTCTAGCACAAAATTATGAACGTCAGCGTTAGACATAAATTGTGAGGTTTGGAATCGTTCAAATGGGACATTAATCTCTAAATCTCTCAATTGCTCAAAAGAATGATGATCTGATTTAATGTTAAAGGATGTATAGAGGAATCTTGTAAGTCATGCTTGTAGTAAGCAGGCAAATGTCATTTACAAAAGACATTTACACTTTCTTTTCAATATCTTCCACATGTATAATTTATATAGACAAACTCACAGGGATATGGAGCCCCAAAGTTTTAAATATTAAATACATAAATGAAAAGTTACAAAAAAAAAAAAAATATATATATATATATATATATATATATAGAGGTAGGTGTTGAGTTTGCTAGCTTAAGAGAGGCGGGAGGTGTTGACAACATCACTGTCAGACTCAGAAAAAAGACAGTTCCTCTTAAACATACATACTTGTGTCGCACACATAATTATATTGACATAACCCAAATTAATTCAAGTAAATAGAATGCATACAGTTTTTTCAACCTACCATCTTTTCAATAGCCTAAAGAACTGTATTGTTACAGTGCTGAACTTCTTTTACTTTGATCACATCAACTTTGTCCAGCTGTAATCAAACTTTTTTCTATTTCTCAAGGGCATTTTTAAATGGATAAGACGTTTCCCTTTTTTCCCTCATACCTTTTTCTGCCAGCAAAGTCTTGAAACGCTTCTCTAAACAAAGGTGTTTGTTGCTATTTATGCTGCTATTGTTGGTGAGAGTTGTGTTTTTTTATTAGTTTGTAAATGAAAAATCTGTCCCGCAATCCTCTGAAGTCAAACACTGAAATTATTCCAAACAGATGGAGGCAGGCAATCGAGTGGCTTTTCTCAGCAAAGAATGGCCTACCAAAAGGCGGATCTGGTTGATATATCACTGACAGATCATTCTTCTTTTGAAATTCAATGTCCGACCAGATTTGATTTGCTCGAAACAGGTGCAATTCAAGCAGTCATTCATCAACACAAAGGACAAAGAAAAAGAGTGGCAGTTTTGGAGCTTCTCAAGTTCAAAGTAGACCAACAGACCACAGAAAATAAATCTTTCAACCCAACTGTCTCTTAATAGTCACTGTCGCCAGTTTTTGTCTAATTGAAGCAAGATAACAATCTTTCCCTAACTTAAGTTATGCAGCTTTAGTTTTACTAACACTTAAGTTCTCAAGGAGAGATGTATTATCAAATGAAAGTCTATTTGAACACATCAGCAATAAACATTTTACAGATGCATTTAAGATGAACATTTTGTGGAATATCTAGAAAATATCATAACCAGGCAACATTATTTTTGAATGTCACAATTTGCAGATGATCTAATTAATTATGTACCCAGATAATGTACATGTAATCAATTACTGACTCAAACACAGTTTCAAGGTGTGTTTCAGACAGAAAGCTGAGTCTAGCATCAATCACTCTAATTTATCTGCTGGACTATTTATGTTTATTAACAGCCAATTATACTGACCATACATTAGCATGGATGCCAATGGGGAAAAAATCCCATTTCCATCTTTTCCATTTTCCAATGGAAAAAAACCTTTCATCAATTAAAGTATAGCTTTTCTCTGCTACCTGTGGAGATGGAGTGCAGCTTAGCCCTGGTCCTGGATGTTTTAGAGCCACAGGGGAACTCTACCTTGCACTTTATTATAAACCTAAATGTTCTTTATGTTCTTTCGTTTGTTTTTAAAGCTCTAGTTGCTAGATTGGATGTACTATACTGGCTTGCTTATTTTATGCTGCAATACCTCTAAAATTCCTTCTGTAATTATGAACTTACTGATGTTGTTTCAGTAGGTCAACTTTTCATGCGCTTTTCTTTTTTTCCACTCGCATCCTTTCTCAGGCTCATTATGACATTATTCACAGAGCATCTCCCTTTCCATTACAATTATACTGTTGAACTTTTATTTAAGTCAGCTATGTATGAGTTTCTAAAGAAAATTTTTGTTTGACGTACCAGACAAATCATATTCTTGCAATAGAAATAGTCTTACACCTAGACAAGTCAGGAGAGGTCAAATAATTATTCCATAGACCTGAATAAATGTGGTACAAAATACACAATTATATAGAAACACAGACCACTGGAATGAGATACCATTCAGCATAACCTAGGTACCTAGTGAGGACAAGTGTGATGAACAACCAAGAGTTTTGCCCAGGCAAATCACACTTGCCAATAGTGGCTCAGGCCCCATTTAGATCTGGTATTAAAATTCAGTCTACACCTGAAAATCTGTTTTGAAAAAAGGTAAAGTGGACACGCACACAGTAGCCGACACATTAAAATGTGATTGGCTCTTAGCCAGAAGCATCAAGGTGTAAATATAAATCATACAGTGTCCAGTTAAAAATGATCTTCTCAAGGGATGGAAACATCATTACCGCATGTAGACATGGCACCACTGTGGGTGGAAAGTATTAATGAACAAACTTGTCCCTGTTATATTGGTGTTAGTGGTTGTTACAGCGCTATATAACTGAGGTGCTGTAGTCCTTTTGTTTGCATTTATTAACACTTCTTGCCAAGCGCCTGCCTTAATATATGTTTTCAATTTAGCACTGACAAATGTTGGATTAGGCCTATCCATTGCTTGTATTCAAAAATTTCTAACCTTGGACTAAATTGTTGCAACCCAGGTTAGCCAAACCTGTGTAGATGAGAATAATAGAGGCAAAAGATAAAATTATTGTCTATTGTAAACATTGATCACATTGTGCAAACAGACTTCCTGGCTCAACTTTGTCCTACCTTACTTACTGTAGTCTTGTCTTCCTCTTTTTGGTTTGATCTACAAGTAAAATGGCTTAAACAGCCTTCATTAATGTTGGTTTGTTTACAAATTGTCAGATCATGTTTCATGTTTCTTGCTCATTCAGACTTCCCAGATCTTAGCAATTACTTTGGTGAATTCTATCATCGTGGATAGAAATAATGGTCAAAATCAAATAATAATAAATAATAATAAGTTGTAAGTAACTGTAGGTAGCTTTAGTTTGGCTTAGCTTTCTATTGGTAGACTCTAAGGCTAGCACATGCTGTTTAAACCCTCTTACAGAGCAATATGGCTACTAAAACTCAAAATTGAAATTCATGATTCATATTGTGTTTGGACCAATAAAAGCTGTTTTGGGAGAAGTGCTGTAAGACTTTGTGTGGTATGTGACAGAAACAGCGCTCAGAATTAAAATAATATTAGGATTGATAACAAGAAAGAGAACACTTTATACTCTACTTCTACTACTTCCACTATACACAAAAAAAAACATATACAGAATGCAGATGACAATATGTAAATACTAGTTCTACACACAAAGGCAAGATGGAGTTGTTCTTTACTTGGCTACAGTGTGTGAATACATATATTTCGATAGGGGATAACCATAATTCAGCTACACAAAAAAAGCAACACTTTTCCAAACACTAAAAACACCTGGACCTATGAAATACATAATGTCTCGGTACATGAATAAACTCTTGCAGTGCAAGCAAAGAATATGCTGAGGGAAGAGGGAACAATGATTGTTTCCACCTTCAGCCTATTTGGTAGTGTCAGTACTCTCAGCCTAATGTCAGTACTCTTAGCCTGTGAAATGAAATAATTCCCTCTCTTTGATAGGAAACCCAAAGCAGATACAAACTTTTCACTTGGGGGGGAAATTATTTGGTCCAGAAACCATTTCTTTGTTCACTCATCTGTACCAAAACTTTTAGTTGTCCCTGCTCATTTTGAGAGGGAAACCAACAAGGAAAAATAAAGTTGTGCTTCTCTGCACAATCGAAAAACACCGGCAAGACACAATCACTCAGGTGGAGAAAGAGAGTGGGAGAGGGAGAGAAGGCAACAAAAGAGACACTCCTTTTTTTAAATCAGCCCACTTTCACCTTTTGTCATTCACTTTTTCTTCATTTTCAAATGCTTTTCATCTCTTGTGCATGTTTCCCTTCTGCTGCAGCAAAACAATATCAAGCGATTTATAAGCATGGCTGCCTCGTAAAATGGAACCTAACATCCCATCAGTCCCTCCAAAGGAGGAGCCTCAAACTTCTTACCCCCCAGCCCCCCCATATACATACACATATCTTAAGACAAATATCACATGAGCATACCAACAGATATATACACATCTTTTTTTCTCTATAAGACCCTACTTGCTTTAATTTTCACAAACACCCACACATAACCTTGAGATTTCATTTTCACCTCATCTTAAAGATACAACTCTTTATGTCGACCTAGAATTTATGCGGTCTATTCACAATTTAATTGGTTTAGGTAAAGAGCAGATCAGTCTGCGCAGCTATAATAGTGTTGTAAACTAACTTCCACTTATGCAACAGAAAAACTACAGTCTGAAAATCAAATAAAAACCAAGCACATGCAGAGAGGAGGAGGAGGAGAAATAGAAAAATACAGTAACACTAGCACCAGATTGAGAGAGATGAAAACCCTGAAAATGAAAGAAAGCATAAACGCAGAAAATGAAGAAGCAAGCAAAGACTGGCCCCTCAAATAAGTTTGGAGGTAAAGAAAGCAGTTCCAGTGGTTGCTTCCTGAAAAGTAGTTTGGCTGCTTTGAGACGGATGGTATCCCAGGACCAAACACTTACACCAAACACCGTTACTGTGCCATAATTGTAAATTCATTGGTGTTTCTGAGGGGACGGGGGGTAGATGGACAGACAAAGGAACACCCATTCAAAAAAAATGCAGACCAACAAACAGCTAGTGATAAAAACAGGGAACAGGTTGCAGGGCTTTTAAATACCTTATAATTGTGCAAGTTGCAAGTCTTAGTTCACTTGTTTGTAGAATATTTGTAATTACTCTGATGGCATAAGCTTTGTCTTGTAGAAATATGAGTCTTGAGTCTTGATGAAAATTTCTGCAGTCTGTGTATAAATAACATTAAGGTCTATAGTTGCAAAGTTTTACAGAAAGATTGGAGCATTACGGTAGAGGGTTGTGGTCCATCATTTGAAAACAAAGACACAGTAGACAATATGTTAAATAGCTCATTGTACTTGACTGGGTGGGTTTTAAAAAATGATAATACAAGTTTTTTCACAATAGAAGACATTTAAACACCTTGACACCCCTCTCTGCACTGAAATTACACCAGCACAACAGTAACATAGCATTTTTATTAGAGATAGTTGTGTCTGATAACATAGCTGTCATGTTCCCACACTCAGCAAAAGCCTGAGGCTGCACCCGCCTTGGACTATGTGTCGTGGAAATTTGATTGCAAAATGTTCAGAGGTGGTGTTGAACACAGTTTTTTTAGATGACAGATGATTTGTGTAATTCAGTAACTTCAGTCTTGCAGAATGTAGTGTCCCCAAAATCACTTCACATGTCAGTGGTCTCCTGTTTGTTGTACTACAACAGTACTCAACAGAGGATGGCCCATTTTGGTGAAAATAAGGATGTAGCTTGTTGTCTCTTACCTGTCCTCTGGAAACACTTCTCTTTCTTTAATGTGTGATATTTTGTTAATGTGTTGTGGTATTTTTAGCACATTTTCTAAATGCTGCACATCTGTTGCCAAATTGATGAAGATGTTTTCTTAATTTGATTGTGTTTTGTCTATTTGCATGTGTTATTCTTAAGCTGCAGCGCGTCTGCACTTGTAGGACACCATACACATCAGCAAAATAAGTAGCTGAGACAAAAAGAGTAAAAATCTTTTTTTTTTCAGGTAAAGACAGGGACCTTAGATAGAATGGTCCAGGGCCACCACATACATTGATTGTCTATTTGGTTGAATGGCCATTTTTTGATTGGATCAATAAAGGGAAGTTTTGCATCTTTTTACATATGCAACTAGGCTCACAAAGTTTGATGAGATTCAACAAGATGATGAGTTAAAACGAGTTCCAGGGGTTATGTCTGTGTGTGAATGGTGTTCCTCAGCCTTTGCATTGATTCTACAAGTATTTGAAACCCTTTTGAAGGGACGTACACTATTCTTCAAAGAGTTATTCCCTCATTTGGTGTTTTAGTGATGGTGGTAGAGAGTGCTGTCTCCCATAGGTGTTCAACTGGGTTGAGATCTGGTGACTCCAAAGGCCATAGCATATGATTCACATCATTTTCGTGCTCATCAAACCATTCAATGACCCCTCATGTCCTGTGAATTGGGGCATTGTCATCCTGGAAGAGACCACTCCCATCAGGAATGAAATGTTTCATCATAGGATAAAGTTGATCACTCAGAGCAACTTTGTATCGATTTACAGTGACCCTTCCTTCTAAGGGGAAAAGTAGTCTCAAACCATGCCCGGAAAATGCCCCCTACAGCATAGCAGAGCCACCAGATCCCCTCACTGTAGGGGTCAAGTATTCAGATCTATACCGGTTTTTCCTTCAATTTGTCACCCATCTGCAGAGACCCTGCACTCTGCCTGTAATTTATTTCTTTCTTATGTATTTGGGACGCTTCTGAGCTGCAACCTATGGGCAGTGGGTATATAGCCCCCAGCTGCTAACAATGCACAAGGTGTGAGGTCGAGACTCGTAGCATAGCAAGCAGGTTACATCGCTGTGTTCTCCATCCTCTGCTGTGTGCTGCTCCTCTTCTGTGTCTGGTTGACCGACAAACACACATGCACAGCAGAGAGTGGGTAGGTTTATTAGTGATTTAGAACATAACGCTGTGAACACTTTATTACTCTAATGCATGGTTTCTTTCTTGCCAACACTGCTCCCTCTCTTCATTCACTCTATAGTTTGCTCAACCACCTCTTTCTCTCTCTCATTTGGCTGGGGAGCAGGGGCCAACTTTAAATGCTGTGCGTTTACAAACTCCAATCAACAAATCCTGCATAGTATACCTTTATTTCCCCTGAGATTCACCCAAGAGACTAAAACCTATAATGAATTTATCCTAAAAACAAGTATTGAACATTTTGCCAATATTTAAACATAATGTCATTATACATCCTGTGACATATTCCTTTATTGTGATGAACATGGCTGTGTAATTTAACCAGAAACAATTACACTGACATTTTTCATCAAAGGAAAGTAGCTCCATCTCAAGCAGATAGCACTTGGCATGTGTGAAGACTGTGTTTTTGCACTGCTTTACACTTGCTGTGTTCATATTTAAGAAATATGTCACCCAAATGTTTGTTTTTGTTATGTGTTTTTGAAAGTTTTTGGTAAACAGTGGCATTTTGTGACACAGAGGTATAATCATATACCTGCACAGAAAATACTTATTTGAGGCCAAATTCATTGTAGGTGATAATATAAAGATTAAACAAAGGCAGAGTTAGAGAGAGATGTGTGGAGAGAGAAAGTCCAACCCAGAAAAGGAAGAAGACAAACTGAGCCAAAACTTGAGAGAGCCAGGATAGGCCCGCCGCACAAAGCATCGCTTGTCTCTGTCAAAGCAACACGCTGGACGACTGTGGGACTCCCGGGGGATTCAGCCTGGCTGTGAATGTAAATAAGGCTTACAGTATCGAGGCACAGAGGAAACCTGAAGGGAGGATGAGAGAAAAAAAGCAAGTGTAGAGAAATGTCAAGCGTAGCGAAGAAAAGTAATTTTCACCGCGAATGGTCATGTAGGGATGACTCACACACACACACATACACACAGAGATAGAGGGCTGATGCTGGGATGTAATTTGTATCAGCTATTTGTAGGACCACCAGAGATATACAGGTACAAACATGCATATACACAAACATGCACACACATTCATGGACAGAAGTTAGCGTGCGTGCATGCACATACACACACACACATACCCACACACACAGACACACACACGCACACATGCACCTGCAGCTTAAATCCACAAACATAAGCACCTGCAGCACACATACATTCAGTAAGATGTCATTAATTCCCGTGGGGAAATTTGTATGCACCAAAATTCATACTTAAATAAATGCATTCACACAATGACACAAAGGGAAATCAAACACATAAATTAGTGCTGACCGATAAATTGTATTTTCATTGTCATCACGCGTGATAAACACATGACAAAAGACTGCCTGAAACATGATGAATAAGAAAAATCATTTTATTTGCATGTGCCATGCATTCACACTCAGCATGCAAACAATTGGCCAATCAGAAGTCCCAACTAGCTGTCAGCTACCCTCAGATTAATTGGTGTCTATTTGGTGGTGCCTGCAAGGTTAGCCAGCATTATGGCTAATGAAGGAGAGAAGGGTGCACCTTTTTGAAAATTAACTCTAGCGTGTGAGCATTTTAGACTGTCCAGGTGTTGCACTGCCCTCGCAGTTGTGTTCCGGCTTTTTTGTTCCATCAACATCTCATTATTATAAATTATTATTATTTGTTTATGTATCGCAAGTAATATCATCATCGCAATACTGAAAAATTGTAGCACATATCACAGATTTTCCTCATATCTTGCAGGCCTACCACAGATGCAGGTGTGAAGTCACATGTGAATGCATGCACATGCTCAAAAGCAAAGCCCTGGCTTCAGAGGAGAAAAACAAGACCACAGTAAGGTGTGTGTGCGTGTGAAAGTAGTCATACATCAACAAAGCTGGGTGGGAGGAGGGCAAGGAAGGAGTGTCAGAGGGAGAGGCAGGAGGTGGAAAGAGAAGTGGAGGGTGGAGAGGGGAAGGGAGAAGATGGATGGTGAGAAGAGAGAAGAGGAAAGGCAGGAGTGATGGATGACAAAGTGGCATGACAAGATTCTGTATAATAGTTACTTTGTCTTACTATTAGTTATTTTGCATTCAGCATAGAGGAGATAAAGGCTTGTATACTGGGTTTCATTTTTTCTTCTTCTGTAGAAATAGACACAGAGTGTAATTATACATTTCTTGAGACAAAACGACAATGACATGACATGACAATGGCTGGAATTATTATTGCTATTTTCTCACAAGGTTTGTAAACCATGGTCGTACTTCCTTTAAACTTTTACTTTTTTGTGTAGCCTATGTAACATGTAAAATGTAAAATGTCCCACGTTACTTCACTGGTACTTTGTATTTCTTGTTATGAAATCTTTATCTCACACACATTTACTGACCCAAGTGTCTCACACACAGAGGCACCAACACTGACAGGAGCACCAACCCGCAGATGCAAAGAGATGCAAAGGACCCATTTTATCAGCCTGCACAGCAGCTAGCAGCTAGGTAGCATGGCTAACATCATTCATGCCATACTGTGTTTAGCACATAGACTGTATAAAAATAAGGTGTAGCCAGCGTCACAGTGTCTCCAGTTTAACAACATCGTGCTAGGTAGATAACAGGTGTGTTTACAGTGTTTGTGTACTCTTAAAGACATCAAGGTGTGGATATAAAATCCCACGGTTAACGGGCTGCTAGCCTAGCATGCTAATCCTATGGTCTCTCTCTCTGTAATAAACAACTTTGTTATTATAGAGAGAGTACAGTACCGAAAAAAGGTACTGTAACGGTACCAAATTCCAGGTATCGGTTCAAATGTGAAAGGAACTCAACCCTAACGGATGCACTTTCTTTCTTTCACACACAGGAGGCCTGGTATTATAATAGGGCCTACTGATACAAAATATACACATCCCCTTACTCTCATCTTTCTCTCATTTTACAAGGCTTTCTTCTGAGTCCAGTGCATTCATTGTCCCAGCTGTACATATCAATGCTTGGGCTCACGATGCACACAACAAATTTATTGTAACACATGGTCTCTGTAGTGTATTTCCAAGACATTAGAAATAACTGGCATTCTGCCTTCCTCTCAGTGAAAAGAATCTGCCCATCATCTTTCCTCTAGAACCATACATTTTCCATGTCCTTTCATATGAACATGCTGGCAGGCCTGCAAAGTGAACGTCTCCTCTTTATTTACCTACAGAGCATTTTGTAACATCATACCAAAAAGTCATGAGCACACCATACACAATCACTAGCATTCCAACAGCTGTATGTTAAATTCCTACAAGTTATGTTTCTGCCAAAAAAGAAAAGTTCATGTAAATTATTTGCTTATAAAATTGTGGAATGCATTCCAACCACATGGCAACATGCTAATGTTGTTTATTCCATATGCCAACTGCATTTATTTCTGGCCAACTCATTGCCAAGCCTGAATCCTTAAAGTCCAGTTCCTCAGCAAACTGGCACTGTAGAGAGAATTACCCAACTTTGATATTTTCCCTGGCACATGGTAAAGAACTCTTAGTTCTTTATTAGCTTAAAGTTACAGAAGACACTCGAACCACACTTTTGGATTTAAACTACTTGACCATGAATTCCCTCATACTAAAATTCATTCCCTTTGTTGGAACCATCTTACTTCTAGCTGTGTGACCAGTAGACATTTAAACAAATGACCATGAGCAAAAATTGAACATAAATCATATTTCTTCATGATGCAAGAATATCAGTTAATGAAATGAATTAACACCTGTTTGCATTCTACTTACATGACCTCAGGTATGTTTCCAACAGAAAAGTGTCAGTATGAGATGGGATTGTGTGGGAGCTCCACTGAGGTTTTTTAAATTCATTTAAAGGTTTTGGTGACAAGGTCACAATATGTGCAGAATGACGATGAGAATTTAAATATGCTACCAGCATCTGTCACTCTCACATTCTTTCAAGCTTCTTCTAATTGTTCCTACTCCTTTTTTAAAATTTCATTTCACTGTTTTTTGTCTCAGTTTTTGTGCCTCATTTGATGTCTCCATCTTTCTATTTCTTCTCTTGTTGAATCTCTAGTTGTCATTAAATAGAGCGGAGTTGAATGGATGAGAAGCCATTTAGGGCTCTGAGTCTCACTGAACATGTCATACATCACACACCTACACACGCACAGAGAAACAAAGACATATCCATTTTCTAGCGCACACATGCACAGATACTGTACTCACATAGCTTATTAGTACGGGCTTAAGCGAACACACACACAGACACACAAATGCAGAGTCATAAATCAAGACAGACTTTGCAGGACTCTTAATAGGGGAGGTGGGACAGATGGTATAGTGGGGTGGGTTAAACAGGCATATACCTGCTGCCGCGGTGTGTGTGTGTGAGAGAGAGAGAGGGAGAGAGCATTAGTTTAATAGCTGCAGGACTGAGCTTGTGGCTCACATCTGCTAGTTTGCTGGTTTGAAACAAGTCAATGATAAACAGTGAGAGACCTTGGTTGTATTGTGTGTGTGTGTGTGTGTGTGTGTGTGTGTGTGTGTGTGTTTAGTTGTATAGAAATAATAAGGTTTTGCAGCTCATCTTGTGCCTTGACCTCTGTGTTGTTTTGTGTGTGTATGTGTTTATGTATCCAGGAAGTGAGCCAGTGGATTTAATTGCACAGCAATGGTGACTAAACCATGTTCATGTGTGTGTGTTTGTGTGCACTTTTGTGTGTATAGTGTGTGTGCACATTTTATTTTGTGTTTGCGAGACTTGTGTCACTCATTATGTGTGTGAATCTGTGTGTGTAAGCCATGAGTAATGAGGTCATTAGTTACTACGCCATTGACACAGAATGCAATTTCAGTGTCTGAGTGTGATGTGTGTGTGTATCTCTATCTAGTACATGTATATCTGTGGGAAAATGTGTGTGTAAACAGTGACTAATGCCACCATCTATTAACACCATGATCTGTGAACAAGCGAACAGGCTGTCATTCGTGTGTGTCTATGTGTGTGTGAGTAGTGGGATCCCTTAGCCTGCAAGCTCACTAAGAGCTGTGGATCACCAAACACCGCATGAAGGTCACACAGCGATTAATGGGCCATGAATTACACTAGGCGTGGTGTTGTGTGTCTGTGTGTGTGTTTGAGTGTGCACCATTTTGTACAAGTGACTGTCTGTCTCACACACAAACACATTTACAGCGCACTGTAGCAGATCTGTGTGTGTAACTCTTACGAGCTAAGTGAAAATTGAACATATGATCACGCAATTATTTCTGTCACTAAGGAGAACAATACATTTTCTTACTCCAGGGTTTCTGACAGTCAGGCATCATGGATTTTTAATAGATGTATTTTAATATGTTTTCTAAACTAAAATGTGTTATACAAGTAGCATAGCTCCTTTAAGGAACAGCTCAGTGATGAGTGTGTGGTCTAGAGAGAGAGACAGAGTGCGTGTGTGTGTGACAGTGAGGGTGCAGCTACCGGAGCAGCCCGTCTACCATCCGAGAGCAGGCTGAGCAGGCGTAGAGCAGGAGAGTTTCTGCCAAAAACAAGCATGGACATCCAGGGACACATGAGGGCGGCTGCTCGCTGACAGCTACGTGTGTTTACAGCAGAGAGCAGGAGGGAGGACAGACGTCTCACTCTGCTACTCTGTGCTGCGACGCCCCCCGTCCCTCCTCCCCTGCTGGGTGTAACAATTTTCTGGCGGAAACCCTGTACTCCTTATTGTGAAAATATTGGTGAGACATGTTCTTTTAGGGGTTCATTTTGAGTCAAAACTTGATTTAAATTAGTGCATCCCACTTGGATTACAAGGGTGTATCATAGTTGCCAAGGAGTCTAAGACACTGACCTTGTAGTTGCAACATGATCCAGCCAGGGATGTCATCCCTCTTTTCTCTCTACTCCACATTACCCATCACTTACATATATACATACTGGTGCTATCAAACAAAATAATGATAAAAAAATATAACAAAGAAGTAAACAAGGTAGGTATTAGGTTAGGTTAAAAGTTAGTGATTAGAGCTAAGGTTATACTGAAGGAAATGGACACTTAAGGTTCTCACAAGAGTAGTAACACAGCTGTTTGTGTATGTGTGCTTGTATACAAAACTACTGCACTACAATAAACTCTTTGGAGGTGGTCATTCATCAATTTAAACAGGATAGATAGGCAGACCGGGATAGGTCAGTTTCCTAATGTACTTACAACGACCGCATGGTGTCTTGTGTCATTTACAAGAGCCTTGCTGCTCTGCTTTTATTTTTGCAGAGCAGCAAAGCCTGCAAAGGGAAAGGTTTAGTTCAAATCCAGTAACAGCTCCAAAACAAAACTGACTAGAGAAAACAAACAAACAAAAGCATAAGCAACACTTTTTTGTGACATTAAAGCTATACTGTTGATTTGCTCTTGTACAATGTGCTTAGCCTAAAGACTGTTTAGGCATTGCAGGTTAGTTGTAACAGTGCACAATCACCACAAATTAGTGGGCTGAGAGAATTCTTTGATCCCTTATGGAGACATCTTAGAACTTTGTGGATTATACCAAAAGTAAAAAAAAAAAAAAAAAAAAATAATAATAATAATAATAATAAAACGTGAACATCATACAAAACATTGTATGATTGTACCACATTATTTAAATTATTCTAATGATAATTGTGTCCTAATTAGAACGCAAAACCTGCAAATGATTATTCATCTCCTGACACTCCAGTAACTGCAGACTTTTTTCCCCCCCAAAACCTTGGAAAGTACAGGTAGGATAATAATTGTCCACGTCTGATCAACTGATCCTAATTTAAAAATTGGTTTCACTCTTGCCTGCTTCCATCCACTGGGAGAACCCCCAGTGGTAATGCAAAGGTTAATGAGATGAAGAGGGTGCACCAAAATATTTCTGTTTAAAAAGGAGTAGAGATGAAAAAGATCTTAGCTGGTGATTAAGTTACAATATCTATCTGGTACTGCAGGGAAGTAAGTGTGCTTGTGAAGTTCATTGTAATGTGGACAGAGGAGTCCTTTCATTTCCAAAACTATATTACTGTGAATTATTCGCAAATATTGAATATATGAATTATTAGCGAAACCGTTTCTGTGACTGATTAGGCTCTCAGTCTCTGCCTTTCTACCAAACTGAAGCCAACATTGCTTTTAGAGAGATAATACCTCATGGCTATGAGTGAAGTCTTCAAGCACACACATGCACAGACACAAATTTACACTAACTGAGCCAATACCAATTTTATCTCCTGTTACTCTTGTTACATCCATTAGCCACCAGGTATTTAATCTCAAAGAGACTTGTAACAACTTGTTTGTTACAGTTGTTTATATATTAATATATGTTTGTATTAGTGATGTAGAGAGAAAACTGACCTTTAACCTAAATTTTTTCTCAGAGCTTGAGGTGTTTTCTTCAAACTCCAGTCCAAATCCCAAAGATATTGAGTTTATAATATATATGACAAAGAAAAGCAGCATTTGAGAGGCTAGGACCACTGAATGTTTGGCATCTTTGCTTGACAAATGACTAAAATGATCAATCCTTCATCAAATTAGTTGCAGATTCATTTTCTTGCCAATTGACAGCACAGCCACTAAAAGCTGTTTTAAATGATTGATTTTGTTTGATATGCCAGTGAAAATATACGCAAGGTGAGTGTGTGCATCCATATCAGTTAATAACAGGACTTTCCCCAATTAATTTTCATTTCCTCTGAAACACTGTTTCCATTGGTGAGCACCCAGGACACCCTGATGATAGAGCCAGCCCTTCTGACCTCTATCTGTTCACAAACATACGACGTAGCTGCTGAACCTACAGGCACTTGCAGTAATAAATTACGCAACTTTAAAACACATCCAAATGTACGTACTCTCTCTTGCTCTCTCACCCACACAGATGGTAAAGCTTGAACTCAGACACACTTACTGTACAGTATTTCCTTCAGTGGCTTTTTTTATTCATCTTTCTGTCTCACTCTCACAAACACACACACACACACACACACACACACACACACAGAGGCTCTTGGCATGCATAGCAGCAGTCATTTTTCTTGTTAATGTAGCATGTCGAATTTGCAGGGCGGCAGCGTGCAAATGAAAGGTTGCATGTCTCACTCGCTTGGCAATATGTATTTGATAAGAGCTGTAAATCAACTAGTGTAGCAGAGCAGAGCCTACAGGGACGGACAAAACACATGTTAATGGAAAGCGGCGCTAAATTGGAGTGGAATACTGTGTGCATGAGCGAGTGAGACAGCGAGAGAGAATGTTGTGTGTGTGAGTGAGGGAGAGAGACAGACAGTCAAAGACACTGAGGGACAGAGTGAGAGAAAGATCAGTGTGTGTGGACCAGTCAGAAGGAAAGTGTGTGCGCTAAAGTGGTGAATGACTAGAGTGTATGAAAGGTTCAACTGCAAGAAAGTGATAGTGACAGACAGAGAGAATGATAAAGATGGAGATGCAGAAGGCTGGGCTACAGGAGGACAAAGCTAAAAACTAAGAAAAAAAAGGAGTCACTTTACACCCCTGTTTAGGTAATTTAATGTGTCTCTTATCTTGATGAATCCAGATACAATCTAATATGCATTCATTACACTTAATCGCATTTATGCATCTCCTTTAGCCAGATAAGAAATCTGATCGCGTCCGTCTTGGTTTTTCAGCACTAGATACAAATCTGGGTATGTCCTGGCAACTGCTAATGTATAAATACATTAATACACAAATTAAAATGAATGCTATTTATAAGAAATGAAACAATCTACTTTCAAAAAATAATCTCAATGAAAAACCTCTCTTTTCAAATTAATGAGAATAAACACACATTCTTACACGTGTTACACACACACACACACACTGAGATGAGCATAGATGCATACATAACTATTACAACTTTTACATTTGTAGTAGAAAGGGACAAACAATGAGGCATGTGTGTGAGAAAGGAGAAATTGTGTATGTGTGATCATTTCATGGGGCTACTTAAAGCTGGATGATGTGCTGATGATGTGTGCCTTACCAAGGTAATAAAAGGTATGTATTACAGTCCAGGTGGTTTTATTCCCAGTGTGTGTGTGTGTGCGCGTGTGTGTGTGCATGTGTTTGTGTGTGTCCAGAAAGCATAAAAGAAATTGTGAAGGGTGTATTTACCTTAATGGACAAAAGCACTGTGGGTCTATTTTGACAAGGTGAAGGTAATACTGTCATTACTGTGCTCTCTCTAAAATAACTACATTATTATAACAACAGCCAGTAGTCTCATAACATACATGCACACTCACATGCACTGAGACAGTACACTAATGTACATAAGATACACACATGTAAAGAATGCTTAACAGTAACATACAAGCTCAAGGTTGCCAACACAAAATGTGTTACTGTATTTTCATGAATTTGAAGGCTTTCACATTGACCTGTGACCCTGATATATTCCTATAATAATCTTAACCCTAAACTAGCTGAACAACACTTCCTCACCGTTCCGGCAACTTTCTATTGCAACGTGGTCCTTATAAGGATAGAAAAGCAAGTGGTCATACAAATACACCCATAAACACATCACACAAGCATTCTACAGTCAGCGGAGAGGTATATGATAGAAGAAAATGGGGTGATATTTGGAGAAATGGCCTGAGAGGGTCTATTGGACCCTTATTACTCATGAAGACTATAATTTGGACTACTGCTCTTGTTTTCCCTCATGAGTCTGGCTTCTCTCAATAGCTGCACTCTCACTGGGGCGTGAAATACATTTCAGCGCAGCATCCCCATGAACGGATCCATATGTTTAAGGGTCACATAAGATGACTCAAGTTGCCAACACTGAGGCTCATGGGCAAAATTTTACCTTTGGTAAAAATGATGATTCTAAAAAGAATATTTTCTTAACTTCTATTTTTATTATTATTATGATAATATTTATAATTAATATGCTTGTAATCAACTGTCAAAAGTGAAAAGTATTTCTCAGTAATATGAAACAGACAAAAGAGGAAACCTGCACCAGCATAACACTGGTACTGTCAATCAATTATTACAGTGGTTAAGCCATTTCTTTTATGTTGATTAATTTATTTACTTGTTTGGGCACTCATTCAACCTTACAGATACTGTTACAACTAAGATAAATATATTTTAATACAGTTTTAAAAACAATAGAGGAAGCAGTGAAACAAAACAGATTGAATAATGTCAACAAATGAGGGAAATACATAGGTTTCTCTTTCATGCAAAATAATTAAAAATCCTTTAATGCAATGAGATGAAGCCCATCTGTTGCACAAAGGCCGGTGAAAACAATTCTGTTTGCATAATAAAATGAAGCAGAAAAATAGACCTATTTCTAAAACCTCCTGCAATCCATTAAACATGTTTGTAATAAATTTAACCTTTATAGACAAAAAAAAAACAAGAAGGAAAGCAATGAGAACAAGCTCAGAATGATTCTCTACAGACTTGCAATGACCAGTCGTTTAATTGTTAACTATTTTGATAATTGTTTTTTGTCATTTTTAAGAAAAAAAAATCTAAATTCTCTGGTTCCAGCCTCTCAAATGAATATAATACAAATGAATATTTACTACTCATATAAAGAAAGTGTTTTGGAGGTGACATGATTAGTGCCTTGGTATTATTTTTATCAAATGGTGATGGTGTAGTCTCCATTTTATTCATTCAAAATTCAACTGAATAGTTTAGACTTATTTTGGTTACTGACAGTGTGTCAAATCTAAAATGAATTATACGATTTCTAATGTTATCTGAAAAAAAATGTTATGCTTGGGAATATTGCTCACTGAATTTGATTTTGATTCCTTACCTTGCAAAACAAAATTCAACCCTCAAGCAGCAAAGATTCTCCTACTTCTGAGTAGAAAAAATGTCAAGAGCAGGAATATACCCAAGTTGTGAAATCCTCTCAAAATCAACTTCATGCCACCAGAAGCAGAGTTGATACATGCCAAACACTTTGATAACAACTGGACCAATTGCAGTGATCCAGTTCATCCTAAAAAGCTGCAGGCAGTATGGTAGATTTGCACACACATATATAAACACACTTACACACTGAACAGTGAACATCACCTCAAGAACACATCGCCTTAAAATAAGACTTGAATACAATTATGACTGGAACCCAATGCTATGATGCTGTCCTCTCCATTAAGCTGAATGTAGACAGGTTAAAGAGAATTTGTGCTTTATGGCCTAATTTCAGTCACAATAGGTTAAAACCACATGATGTCCCCATTACAGACAATAAATTACTTTTTTAATTTTTTTTTTTTTTTTTTTTACATAAATGGATAATGTATTTACAAAGAGTGTATATTCAGGGGGCATTTATCTGCAAAGACAGCAAAACTGAACATTTATACATTTATATGGCCAGTAAAAATGTGTGTGTGCGTGTACATAAAGATAGAGTGTGCGTTTCCCAAGATAAAGCGAGCAGAGGTATTAATGCTGCCTGTGTGGGAGTTGCTGTTATCATCTGGAGTCACTTATTCTGTCCAGTCTAGCTGAGTCCTATTTGAAGCCATTTTCTGAAAATTGTTCTGTTTATTGTCTACCCCCACAGAGCACTTGAGAAAAGGAAGGCTGTTGATTTACCATTGATATAATGTATGAAAGTTCATTCATACATTTATTAAGTTAGTGACCTTTTTTTATTGTTGTTTTTAAATGCATATCCCACTTCCTTCATGCACAGGTCAAATTACTAGTGATGGTTCTTGTCTATTTAAACCACAGGTGGCAGACAGGAACTGGGTATTCTTTTAGAAATGTAGTTAAATCTGTGATTCCCAAGCTTTTTGGCTTATGACTCAAAATCAGTCGTTGTCTACTTGTGACCCCTTGTCAAAAACTATGGTTTGGGCATGAGACGTTTTTTCTTATCTTCTTATTGTTTCATTTGAGGGATTTGTTAAGCCCTGAAAAAGTGAAAATGCCAAGTATTTCACAAGAAAAGAGCAGTGCAATAAGAAATTAAAAAAAAAAAACAAAACACTGAAATGGTTATTTTTCCTTTTTATCATCTTGTGACCCCTGACATTTATCAAGGTTAAATTAAATTAAATTAAACGTAATGGGGTAAAAACGAAATATAACAACATAACATTTTTATCAAAACAGTTAACAATTTCAGACTGTGTCGTAGTGGTGTGATACAGCAAAACAAATGACATTCATTTAGAAAACTCCAGGTTGGTATTTCAACTGCATATTTATGTTGTCATCAATAAGAATGCGCATATAGTAACGTATACATGACTTACACATATTTCCTTTTTAAGAAATTTTGTTCATGTCAGAAAGTATCCCTGCATGTATCAAATACACAACGTAATCTTGTTTTCTATATGCATGAATGAATTCTCACACGCATCAAGCAGACAGAGCTTCTACACAGGCTCATTCTCAAATCACGCATGGTCAACATGTGATTGAACCACTTATAAATGCAAAACTGGGGAAAATCCACCTTATTCAAAGCCTCGGCAGGATTGTCAGTTCCAGTACAAAATCCAATACATAATATAACTTCCATAACATTGCCACACAGCAATGAGATGAATAAACACCGACAGCCAAGGAGAAATTTAACCATCAGAAAAAAACAGTGAGTAAAGACATACAGACAGGTAGAATCAGACTCACGTTTTGATGTCACTGGCCATTCTGTCATTTTTTATGTAATGGAAATGAAATGGTCCATATCAATGCCATGCTATGTCCCAGTACAACTGCAACACTGGCAAACAAGTTAACCATCAGTTGTTTTCAGTTAAATTCTGTTGTAAACTTTGTTATTACTGTAAAAAAAAGGACACTTAACATACAAACATTTCAAATAATGACAGTATACATAGTCTTTTGTTTTCATACAGCACAAACTTTATTATTGACAGTTTGTTTGCTAATTTGAGTGCACACATTTTGTCATTAATATTTCTTGTTTGTGTTAAATCATGCTTTATGAGATGGCTTCTTATACTGTGGCCGGCAGGAAGTGGAAGAGGCCAACCAAGCGTGCCTGAGGGGAGTCTGCCTTTCAGGATGCAGTTAAATTTCATTACTTTAGGACTTTAAGTTTTATTTTTCTTGCTTTGATAGTTAGTTTGGTTGGAAATAGTTTCTTATTTAAATCTTTGTGGATACTAAGGTTAATTCATGATGTAGAGTTAATTGTTTGTTCTTGCCCCCCTTGTGTGTCTGTGTAGGCTAACCCGTGTGTATAAAAATCCTCATTATGTGTCATTTGTCAGGTCTGTTATGTTCAGTTCAGTTTAATTTGCTGTTTGTTTAGTAGACCTCAATTTGAGTTAAAGGGCCCTAGTTTTTGAAATTAGTTTT
Source organism: Euthynnus affinis (assembly GCA_029490765.1). Taxonomy (NCBI): domain Eukaryota; kingdom Metazoa; phylum Chordata; class Actinopteri; order Scombriformes; family Scombridae; genus Euthynnus; species Euthynnus affinis. The sequence goes on from CM055842.1 coordinate 11,397,809, forward strand.
CTCTGTTTTTTTAATTTTGGTGTTTTGGAAAAAGTAATTTGTTAAGTTGAAATTAAGTTGTAAATAAATTACTATTTTTTTGCTTTATACACCTGGTGCTCCTGAGTCTTACCTTATTGGGAATTCCCTTTCTTTCTTTTTTCAGTCCCTTCTTATGAGGTTAGACAACAATGGCCAGAAAATTTGAGTTTGTCATTTCTTTCTCTCATTTTATTCTTCACAGCAATGGCAGGCGGTTACTTAAAAAGTGGTCATAATGCGCAAATCATCAGATGTCAGTGGAGATACAAGATACACAGCAATTATAAATCAATCCATTAATTAAAATGAGTACCGTCACGTTGAAAAAGGACAAATCCAGGTTTGTTAAGAAAAACGTGTAAGCTTGTCACCAATATGTATGTTAAAGTAGAGAAAGGCTGTTCGAATTAAAAGAAAATAGCTAATAGCATTGTAGGAAAGCAAAGATATGTTGATTAGAAACGTATTCTTGATACATTACAAACAAATGTAACCGCAGGCAAAATACGTTTTCGCAGACACGTAATTGGGAATGCAGTTTAGTTGTGCGGGAACGTAATTTTGAGGAGACAGGGTTGCTATGACAGTGGCTGTATCTATATGTGATAGCACTACTTACTGATTTTTAATCAACTTCAGCATCACCTGTAAGGGTGTCATGTCCTCTTTGACCACACAGACTGACTGACATTTACCAGGTGTTACATCATAGACAGGCACTTTCACTTATTTGAGAAAACTCAGTGAAATGAACTCACTAGTGTCTGTTATGTGTCAAAGAAAATGATTATATCTTATCAAATCAAAATTACATTGACAGCACTTTGGAAAGCGAGTTCTGGTTGGCTTTGGTTCCTGTGGAAAAGAAAAAACAAACCTTTACTTCATTTTATAAAGGGAACACAAGGATGCCCATTTCAGATGTTTCATAGAAGTATACAGGCAGACTACCATGTTGTAATGTATAAATAAAACAATGCGAATGATTGATTAATTATCAGGGTCAGAATTTCTTTTTTTTTCATCCATCCATCTTTCCGATGGCCTGTCTGTACATAAGAGAGGCTGACAGATTCCATATGATCAAGATCTACAGTTTATATGCATTTGCATAAATTGTCGCAGTTCCCTGCCCACAAGACAAGCCATGCATATGCCTCTAATGGGATATCAGATACAATCTGTGCTGTTTGCTCCTCTGACGCCAACCTCCTGTCTCCACCATTCAGGACCAAGCACCATACCTGAAGTGACAGGAACCCCCCCCCCCAAAAAAAAACACATCCCCAACTGCACTGATCTGTCCATTTTCAAAACATTAACTCACCTTTTTAGGGCTGCTTTTAATGTTTAATGAATGTCATGTGCTATCTTGTGCATTTAAGTGTTTGTTTTTTTGTAGTTTAGAATCCTTTTAAACTTAAGAAAGACAAAGTGTCTTTCAGTATCTTCAAAGCATTCTATAAATAAAATGTATTATTATGATGAATGCCAAAGTCAACCTACATTTGACTGTATCATTAAGACGATACAGTCATGTGTCATGATTGTCTCATGTCTATCGAGTGGTTATTGAGAGTACTTTTGGCATCCTCATGTCAAAGTTCAGGAGTCTCAGATGTCTTGATGAAGGATATCAAGAATAGTAGGGCAGCAATCACAACCTGTTGTATGTTTTTATAGAGCCAGATACCAAGTTAATTGAATGATTCAAAAGGGCATTGATGAACCACACCCACCAAAACCCAACAGCCGTGATGTATCTCATTACACATGAGACATGATTGGTGCCCATATGTGAGGAAACAGCCCTGTCTCTGAGAAATTATATTCCTAAAGTAACTTTAAAAATAATTTGAAGTAATTTCTAACATAACTATTTTCCCAGTTACATTGAGTTGACGAATGTAATCGCTACCTGGATTATGTTTACAGCTAAGGAAGAAGCGCTGGGGGGAAAAAAAACAACTAGTTACATTGTCACTTAACATTTCACTCATATATTCAGTATTTACATTTTTGCAACTTGCCTTTACATTTTCTCATTATGTTGAGAGAAAACATAACTGAGCCAGCATTACTTTCTAGCAAAAATGTATTTGCTGTTGCAATTTAGTTGTATATGAACGTCATTTCTATGAGATGGGGTTGGAGGAAAAACTTTATCATGGATATCTAATTTCATACTTATTTGTGGAATCCCGCTGGGCTACAAAGTATTATCTTAATTAACTTTTGATTTAAATGCTTCATCATCATCATCACTCCCGCTGGGCTTTGAAGCGGCAGCAAAATTAGCAGAGGACCTCAAATAATCAGTGGCCCCCAGCAGTAATCTCTTAATTTGTCAAATGTGACCCTCCAACTCATGTCCGCTTTGTGAGCATAAACATCTTGAAATGTTATGTCATGTCTCCCATCATACATGATGCAGGAGGAGAGTAACTGCATTGGCTGGCTCTAAAGACTACAGTTGCCTTCATCCACTAACATTATCATGGATTGTATGAGCATGCAGCCAGGGCAACTTAGACACAATTTCTAACCAGCGGGCATCGTTTTAAGCCAAGCAGTCATCAGCTCTGATTGAGTCTGCTCAGGCCTGGCCTGAGTCAAACAAGGCTAAAGACGCCAACGGGTGATTTCATTAGTTCCTCCTCTTTGATTGAAGGTGTTCTAATCAGTGAAATCAGCTGCTGTTTTCGCCTGGCTCTTCATGTCACAGTTGCCTGTTACAAAATAAAAGGTCTGTCATTGTCAATCTGAATTGTTTTTTTCCAAAACACTGATGGAAATCTTTCTCTAACCTTTTGTCTTTTTGTACAAGTTTTTTTTTTTTTTTTTTTTGCGGGGAAAACAACAACCAATCAACTACTAACCTTATCAGAAACACTGATTTAAAAACAAAGATATTTTTGGTACTGAAAGTTCCTCTACACAAACATGCAGTGATTTTCAGACTGACATTTTGGAGAAACTCCTGATAACTCAGACATACTGCACTTACAGTACCTTTCTGATTGTACTCTGTACCATGCCATCTCCACAAAAGGTTTATACACCAGAAATGTGATCAAAATACCAGACTATCATGGGAGAAAGCAGGAGTTCTGTTATTGAGACTCATAAACATTAAAAGAGTATTATAAGACAAATGAGCAGGCGTATAGCTTTTGGTTATGGGTCTTTATTGGCCTCCATGAACCATGTTCAAACAATGACAATAGCAAACAGAAAAAAACAGAAAAAGTCAAAAACCTTTAGGGCTTGGGCCCATTAGCACCTCTTCTACCTGTAGCACGTTCAACTGCTGCTTTTGTGTACCTCTCACTGTAACTACATAACAACTGACAACCATTTGAAGAATGTAACTCTTTTGATTACGAGAATTTTTATCTTTTAGTGATTTAACTTTCTTTCAGCAGTCAGATGTAGCCACTGTAAAAGTCCCTTTTTATATACTGTTTGTTTGCTGAACTTCTGCTGTGCATCAGCTTTATCCAAAAGGAACTGTGTTCTTTATTTCCACCATTAGAAGTTACACACATTGGTCTGAATACAAATTGGTTGAAAGATACAGGTTTCATTATGCAAAACTAATGTGGTTCTAAGGTAGTATATTCATTTCACTGGAGTGTTATTGCAAGACAGAGATTGAGGAGGCTGTGGGGGTACATCTACAATGGCTGATAATGTAAAAACACCCACTGAAAACAAGGACTCCTTGTTTTCTCTCAGAAAAAAAGCAGCACCTGAAAGACAGATCTTGTGTAGACACAAAGGCTAAAATAGGTGTATAACAAGGCTGACAACATAGAATATAGACAAGTGAATCTTTAATCCAGTCACAGTCACAGGCATCCAGATTCATCTAGAAACTTTTCTCCTCAGACTTAAGTTCATATGCAACAAATTTACTTTAGTAAAATGGAGGAAATGCAAAGTGACCTGTGCAGCATTATGTGGAATATTGGGAAAGTTTAATGCTAATTGTTAGTATGAACTTGTACACCCAACATCCTCTCCGACCTCCACACCCCTACTTTTCCTTGCACTATTTGTATGAATTTCACACTTCTTCCCACATTGCGAAAATTGCTTCTGCAAATTTGTTACATATGAACATAATCCTGTGGGAGACTGGATTGCCAGAAAATCATCAATTTCCCTGTAAACCATTTCTGCAAAAGAGCCTCTGAGAGGAATGTGAAAAACAAAGAATAAAATAAAAACCTACTGTATTCTTATTTTGTGCCTTTAAGTGTCTCCAAAATGTTCGATGAACATAACAAAATGAACCAAATTGGTAAGAAGTAACATGAAACTCTAGTCTGTCTGCTATTGTGACCATTTTGTGTAACTTTTGACAGCTGCAAAGATGCCAAGGAAGCCAAATGTTTTTTTTTTTTTTTAAACAATTCCTCTTGGGAATTGTGCCAATTTAAGTTCAGCAGTAGTTCAGTAAGCATGCAGTAAATTGTAGTGGTCCTTCCACAACGGCTGCATAGATTTGTCTTTCTCTGGTATCAAATAAAAGCTGAAATAACCCTAAAATAGTCTTTCAAAAGTAGCCTTGTTTTTTAAGTGCACATCCATACAGTTTTAAAATTATACAACAGGTAGAATGGGTGTCAGAGGCATAAAGTATGATTAAACTCACAGTTTGAGCATGTTATGAGTCAAAGGTTTTTCATCTGAGACCATTGCTACACGTATACCTTAAGAGACTATCAAACTTGGACCTGTTCAACTGATCCCTTCAATCACAGCAGTCCTGCAGCTACTTTAGTGTGGGCGAGATACAGTTATGTGTATGAGTCCAGAACATACAGTACAGTCGTCATCATCAGTCGAAATATCTATTGCTTTGGTGGAGGCTGTGCAGCTCATTTAGTTCCCCCATTTGGAGTCAGCTCAGGTCTATCCAAGCTCTCTGTACTTTCAATCCTCTATTCTTTCTATTTTTCAATTTAGAAATTTCAGTGTGCATTTTTATTGTGTGTCTTGTTTTACAAATGATTGAAAATAGTGATGCTTAGTATGTGTAGTAATCCAGATTCTGCCTTTGTTTGCCACAAGTAAACATCCTAACATTTGGTTTTCTTTCTGAAATGGATCTCTTGGACTGACCAGTGTGATGCACGATGGATTGCCTCCATTTTTATATCTCATTATGGAGGTAAACTGATTCCTACCCTGTACAAAGACAACTCATTCAATACTTTAAACAAAGACAGGAACATCTTTAGAAAAAGAACCATTGAGATCACTTTCACATTGTGGTGGTAGATAGTAGTGTGTACCATATTTGCACTGTAAAATGTACAAAATATCACCATGTTGTTGGCTAGTGACCTGCAATCTTATTCACAAGCACTTTGAAGCATGTTTATTTATTTACAACATACAGTGTACTCTGAAACAGTAACACATTTATAAATAAATATTGCAATCTTAACAATCTTACAGTTCTCCTTTTTTATTGTCGATTTTTCATGACTCATCACCTGAGCTTAACGAAGGTGAGGCCACCTCTGCCTGTTCTGTCTTCTTTCTTTCACTTATTCTCGTATGTGCTATCGGTCACCAGCAGGTCTAATGTTACCATCCGTTGTCCTTGGCCTTTCTTTCCTTCCTCACCCTCTCAATTGTTAATTTAAATAAATAGATCTCTAGCAGAAAAAGAAAAAGAATCATATATCCTTAAAATCGTAATAAATCTCTCCAAATAAAAAGCTACAACTAATATCTTCCCAAATTAGGCAAAAAAGAAGGAAACATAATAAAAAACATTCTATTTATCAAAAAGGACAACCAAAAGGAAAAAAATATATATAATTACGTTCAGCTGGAACAAACATGTTTCATGAACTCATATCTATTCGTTAGATATTCAACAGTGTCACTGCATTTTCCATTTGTTTTGTATTGTCATTCAGTATATCCTGTTAGCTCCTTGGTACTCTGGTCTGTCTTGTTGCCTACATGGTTTCTGTTTTCAATAATCCTCATTATTAAGTGTTCAGTCAGGCTTTGCAAAGCCCAAGCAGCCTCCTTCTTATGTGAGACACCTCAGTCAGTCCCCTTTAGTTTACAGACAGTATTACACAGTATTTCACTGTGTATTTCACAGTTCACAAAGTTTCTACTGCTGTCCAATCACAGACAAGGAGAGGGGCCAGGGGATGACAGGACTGGTTTTGAATACGGGGAGAAAGCCGTCATTTGGCTGGAAGGTTTCATCAAACAGGAAGTAAGCTCAAATATGGCTTATTATTATGTCCTTTCCTGTTTGTAGTTGTGCAAGTTTCAATGCCTCTGTCTTGGATCCAAGGGAGAAACAGTCTTTTGTGGGACATATTTTCCAACTCTCGACACATTCTGTTGTTTGAGGAAAGAGCAAGATTGCCCACTGAAAAGTGCCTGATTTTATAGTCGAGTACTTGGAATATACATATATATTTTTATGTTATATTTTCTTATGCGCAATGCCAAAAGGAAACAGGTCACATCATAGAACAAAATCAGACTGTACCTTTAATGTGCACCTATTTCTCAGAAAAATCAGTAATTCATTATAGAACAATTCAGCAGACTTGGCAGGTAAATGACACAGGGATGAGGTTTGTATATTAAAACTAGATCTATCAATAATCAATCAAAAGCCACTGCCAATGTTGGCAATATACCATATGAGTAAAAAAGACTTTAGAATGTCAGGCCATTCTTGCCATCCTCGTTTAAAATGTATAGTGGCATATTAATGTTTGTCCAATAACATACCCTGAATTTACTGTATAGCACAATGGTTTACTGGTATTCTGAAAATAAACACTCATAACCAATAGTGTAATTTATTATTGATTTTTACACAAATCTTTTCACAATAAATAATATTATTAATAATATTATATAATAATATTATTATATAAAACAAATGTTATTATTGTTTGCTACCATTGTTTTCGGTGTGAGCTAGTGATGACAATATGTTTTCCTTAGGCTAAGGGAAGCTAAATGTAAGCATCCCCTAATCTGTCTGTTCAGTAATCTTCTCAACACTTATCGGTGGTTTGTGTTCCCTTCACTGTTCTTTCTCTTTTCATACTCAACCACTTAGACCTCTCATCCTTTCATATTCCTCCCATTCTCCCTCCCTTCATCCATTGCAAAGGCATTACAGGTGAATTGTACTCATTGTCTATCCTCCCCCTCCTGCACTCATCCTCTGCCCCTCCATTTCTCAGTTTCTTCCCGAGTCACAGATTGTCTTGTAGCCTCTCCATGTAGGTTCTGATTTCAGACTGACCCAGGTCCATATCATGGCACACCCATTTGATGTCATCCTCGCTCCCATTGGTTACCAGGACTGAGGAGTTGGTGTATGGGCCACCACCACCTGAATTATCATTGGGTAGAACAGTGGCAAAAGATGTGAACTTGACGCGTTTGCGTTTGGCAGCTGCAACCGCAGCTGCAGCCGTGGCTCGGGGGGAATTATTCAGATGCTCTGTTTGACCAGTGGCATCTTTGCCACCAGTAGTAATTGCTGAAAGGCACTGATGTGGTTCTGGGATGGACCTGGGCAAGGTTTGTCCATGGGTGATGCCTCGGTGTCCACCTGTACCACCACTCCCACTAATAGTGCCCATGCTTGTGCCCACGCCCATCACCAAAGTGTTACCAGCCCCATTCAGCAGGTACTTGTTCTCCTCGTATCCTCCCTCATTCCGGTCAATGATGGTGGTGCACTCATCTGGCAGACCACCCTGGCATTGGTCTGAGTGGTCAGCTAGAAGGTCGGCCTCATTGCCAAGCCACACCCAGTCATGGGCATGGTTCATGTTGCCTCCTGCCTCCAGAACAGGGACCTGCTTGTGGCGGTATCTGCAGAAGAAAGCAAGTAATTAATAGACAATGGAAGTACAATGACACACTGCTGCTTTTTTAATATTAACAATGGGCAATGGGCAGAGACACAATTTGAGTTCAAATTTGATCATACCCTCCAAGACTAGCAGATGTCTAATGGGTTTCTGCTCTCCCAAGTCAAAGTTTAAAAGATATCTAATCTATGTAAACATAAATATAAGTATTTTAGGTTTTGCAAAATTGTAGCTATCACCAAAAAATTCTTTTTTGGTGATAGCTACATACAACCAAACTATTGGTCCAGTGTGTGGGATTTAGTGGCATCTAGAGGTGAGGTTGCAGATTGCAACCAACTGAATACACCTCCCCAACACATTGTCATTGTCAGGTGTTTGGCGTTGGTTCACATGGTGGTCCACACAGAGATTTCTATACCATGAATTAAATAGATGGAGACCTTACTGTTTAACATACCAACACACATTTATTGTTGAGTTCCTTTCAAATGATAAAAACAAGAGACCTGTTTTCAAATTGTTTTACCTGAAAGCAAAGCTGACACAGTTGATGAGGAAGACCAGTATTGCCAGACAGAATACTCCCAGAAGGGCATACATCCCAATCTCCAGGTCTGACAGTCCTCTAGTGGTCTGGGTGAGCTCACCATCCCCAGTCCCAGGTACCTCCACTTGTGCTGGATAGCTACTGTAGTCCCCTGCTTGGCTTGGACCACTGCCTCGGCTGCTGCTGCTGCCTCCACTGGCAGCCTTACCACCTGTAGCACGATGGGTTACTGTGCTCTTGGTCGTTGAGCTAACCTGGTAAATGGGAATTGACATATAAACATGATTGATTTTTATGAAAAAAGTGGGCTTTTTATATTAATCTCTATTAATCTTTTCTCATCTATTCATTGTTCCCTCCCACCTTTCTCATGGCTCCTTCCTCTCGATCCGCTGCTGCGCTGTTGGACTTCCACTCTCCTCCCTCCTTTGTCCGTTGCTCATTGGTGCTGTTATCCATCCCTCCGCTGTCCTCCTGACCACCTCTTTCTAACGCGCCTCTTTCCTCACTCTTTGCACCAAACTTCACTATCACATTGCCAATTCCGGATGCCAACACACTCTTCCTTTTGGACTTCTGGCAGGTCTCAGAGATGACCATCTCTACACGAACCAGCGCCCCTTGTCCATCACCCTCTGCCACTACAATTGGCCAGTGCTGTTCCTAATCGAAAATACAGACAATGTAAAAATTAACACAGCAGGGGGAGTTCAATCTGGTCACGCTTTGTCATATTCATCAGTAAGTTTTGAAACACTGGTCAGATTGGTCAGAAAAAGAAAGACGCTCACGGCTCGTACCTGATTGGTTATGGAAATGACACTCTCATCCAATGACACAGCTGAGAGGAGAAAATCCTTGGGATCATAGATATCAAGTGGTGTCACTGAACCATCACTGTACTGGATCCAGGCACTGATTGCTGCTTCCTGAAAGAGCATAAGAAACAGCATATAATTACAATTCTAGTTCCAACATAATTTAATTAATTAAAAGTGTTAAAGTCATTTTGTAGTTTCTCAGTGTCCCTCTAAAACATAGTTGAGCATTGCAAGTAATGTTCTCTATACATCTTCTACTGTTGACCACTGGACAATCCAATTGTTTCATTGAAGACCGATGAGACAGCTATGATCAAAATGGTCAAAATGTGAAACTTTAAATTGTCGTAACTCGTGCATTATATTTGCCCCAGTTTAGAGAGGTTGTACATGATATTACTGAGTAGCTTATGATTGATGCCTGCAATGGTGGAGAGACAACATGTTTACCTGCACAGGGAAGACATTTATCAATTTCCTATTCAGATCTGTTCAGGTGATCTGGTTTTTGAAGCTTCATTAACTGATATTTTTATATCGGTAATAGGTCAAATGATTGTGAGTAATGTGAAAGGGACTGTTCATAGTGACAACAATGAATTGTTGCCCAACTCTGCAGTCCATAACAGCCCACAACTTTACCGTCTTGGTTCAGTCTCACTTCTCTTATTGGCACTGTATCCTGATAAGCTCCAAAACCTGGTTTTCTTAGAATATATGAAATGGTGTTGGCCTTGGTAGCTTGACAGTATGATATGTTTATAGAATGATTAATCTGTGTGCCTTTCCAACACAATGGAAATAAATAGCATGTTGTTGCTTTCCACACAATAACAGACATCTCCACCCCCATCCATCCATTCACACACCCACCCACACACTCACAGGTAAACACGTAGACAGCAGTAACTGAAATCTAACTACTTCGCTTTGTGCACAGCCACACTCTCTCTTTTCCTGACTTTCTTGTCTCTTTCTCCAGTAACCACCTCTTCCTTCACAATGAGCACAAGTACTTTCAGGAAGGATGATTTTGTCAACAAGCTTCTTCTAGCAGCAGCTACTCCACAAATAAAAACAGTTCAACAGAGAATGTAGTTTTTTTCTGCTTGTCTTTATGTGATCTTGCCTCACTAATTTCCCTGGATAGAACCCTTTGCTTTCTTTAATCAGAACATAGAAAAGATTGTGTAGGTAAAACACAGCAAAAACCTCCCTTCAAAAGTAATTAAGCTCCAACATGAGGAACAACACTTTATCTCTTTCCCTCTATTTAGAGTATTTTCACATTGAATTGTCTTCTCTCCTTGCCTCATCTACTCCTTTCTTTTTTCCTCTTTTCCTCCAGTCTTATTTTTTCCTTCATGTTCCTCTTTCCCTCTCCATTGCCCCATCATCCTTCCACAGGTAATGATAAATGATGAAGGTAAAGACTGATAGATTGAAAAGAAAAAAGAAATGATCTATATTTTAATCGTAATAAGCTGCTTCCCATCCAATTAGCCCTTGGACAGAAATTATAACTTGGTATTGTTCGATAAAATAAGAGCGAAAGAGGGAAGGTGGGGGAAGAGGGGGTGTAAGGGATAATAGCTTGAGATGGTGTGATAAAATAACCCTTGGCAATAAGATTAGAGAGTCAAGAATAACTTGCAACATGGTAGTCTAGCAATGCTGTATGCATGAGAGTGTAGGAGGAGTGTGTGTTCACTTCTTTAGGTGTGTTTGTGTTTCTTCTACGTGTGGTTATGTACTTTATGACAAAAGTAGCTTCAATTTAAATAATTAGTTAATTACGGGAGTGAATGTCTAAAAAACCAAGCTCTAATCGAAAATATATTGAAAATTTTAAGTATTGTATTTTAACTGTAGAACATAGGTAGCTGTGACTGTAGCTAAGTAAAGCTATAGCCTGGAAGTTACACACTCCTAATTAGAAACTGATTATGAGAGACAGATAGCAGCGATAAGATGTTTGCAGCACAGAATTACTGTTTAACTTCAATGATTACAACCTTGGGGGTTTTCATGTAGATATGGGAGCAGCTTAAGATCTAGTCTATCAGTGTGTTTGCCTGTGTGAGTCATACAAAAGCAATGAGGTGTCTCTATATGTTTCTCACGTGTCTGCATGAGCAAGTTACATTTGGAAAATCTGATAAAAACTGAGATGGAGATATTTTAATCTGTGCATGTGTGCACCAGTGCATGTGAGTGTGTCATTGCAAGCTCCTGCTATCTGTGTCTGCTTGTGTGATGCGTAAATAGTATCTCCTACCTGTTTGAGTGTGTGTAGCAGGTCGGTTGCTGTGGTCGTTAGCTGTATAGCCTGGTAATTTCCAGGACTCGCTGTCATACTGAGGGACAGAGATGCAACCAGCTGGACTCCAAGGTCTGTGATAGTGACCTAGACAGACAAGAGATACTGTGGGTTCAAAATGTACCTGGAAAATATGTTATCATATGCCGCTTAATGTTTCTAGCTTTATAGTTTTTTTGTTTTTGAAGTTTTAATTTTTTGCTCTCCTCTTAGTGGCTCAAATTGACAAGAGGTCCAGTCAAGGTCTGCTCACTAGATGGTTGAGAGATCAAGTTTTTGCTACAGTACACCGAAATTATTTTCTTATATGCTTAAGAAAGAACTAATCATAAATCAACTTCAACTTTAGAGGTAAATTGAAATTTTGACAGTTTTTTTTTTTAACCAAAAAGTATTATTAGTATTATAGAACAGTGGCGAAAAATAGCACAGAAAGATATAAAATATTTATAACTAACAATTTAAAGGCATAAAACATGCTTAGTATTAAAGTAAATCTTCAATGAAACATGATGGATGATAAAGGCTCCCAAATTACATTATTATTTTCATATCTTGAATGATTTGGCATGTATTACTCAGTATGCAATATATACAAATAATCTGGGTTTCAGTTTCGTCAGACTAATCTGATAAATGTGTTCATTTGCATTATGAGGCATTGCGGATGTTTTCTTTCATTTTTAGTCAATTAAGTTAAATATCCACACCTTGTATAACCAATGATATGCAAAGTGAGATTTAAGGAGATTTAACAACACACAATCATAGTACAGCATATATTAGGCAACAAAAGGGACCTACATCCCACAAATACATAACATAAAGCATTTTTTTTTTTTTTTTTTTTACCTTGTCATCCAACACAGTCACAGTCTTCTCTGCTAAGATAGAGTCAGACAGAGGGGACAACACCTGCAAAAGATAATGCATAAATTGTTGTTTATAATGACAGGCAGAAAACTTAAAGGATTTATGTTTTCGCTTCCTATAATCTGCAACATTATAATTGCAAAAGAGTCTATTCACATAAGAACAATTTCATACAATTTTGAGCTCATGAAAGCATTCATGAAGAAATTGCACTTCATGACAGCATCTAGGAGGTCTTTTGAGGGAAAAATCCTAAACACACAGTAAAGCACTGTGACTTGCAGTTGCAAAATCCATGTAAAAAAGAGACATCACATTACTGTGATGGAGTAAAAACTTGCGTCTCAAAATGTTAAAAGAAGAAAAAATAATGTGAACAACAAAATCTTGTGAATCATGCTGCACAGAATATAGAGAATTATGAAGCACAGGTATATTACAAACAACATGGGAGCTGGAGTGGGATGTATGAAAGCAGCTTTTGTTGTCGTCTCAGTGATAATTGCCCTAAGGTGACAGTAAAGTGTTTAACATTGACAGAAGAGCAGTGAGTGCTGGTTAACACCACAGTGCTTTGGGCCACTAAACTGACAGTGTCTGCTAAAGTTAGAAAACTAATATGCACAGAAAACACACACAAAAACATGGGCTAATCAAGTGAGCTGACACTAAATTATGTCACGCACACACACACACACACACACACGCAAACACACATCCATAAAGGTTCAAAATATAGGTATTGACTGTGTAAAAGCAGTGCTATTTAGGAAACATGGCTACCGTCATTTCACATCATACCATGTAACCCACAGTAAGAAGTTGAGCACACATGCACAAATGCACACACTCGCTCCGACACACTCGCTTGCACGCACGCACGCACTCACACACACACAAACACACACACACACACACACACACACACACACACACACACACACACACACTGTTCCCGTCTGCCTCCCAGCTGTGCTTCAGTGTGTCAGCATTCAACTAAGACAACTCAGCATAAACAAAGCACAAGGCCAAAACTAAAGAGCTAAAAGCGAGTGAATGAAGAAAGTGTAAGTGAGAGACAGCGAGTGAGAGAGAAATAAGTGGAGTAGATGTCAGAAAGAGAGAGAGAAAGACAAATAGAGGAGGACAGAAAGTGAGAGGGGGCAGAGAGGGAGAGAGAGAGAGAGAACATGAAAGAGATTGGGTTACAGATGGAGGGAGGGAGGCAGCAGCAGACAGACAGACAGTAATAGAGATTAGGAGCCCCGTGTTGTAGTGTACTACTCCGCCTGGCGACAGAAGGACAGGCAGATCTGATTGGCGCACAAAGAAAATCTCTCAGCGAGCGTGTTGGCACGTCAAACTCAATCCCACCCTCAGCGAGGTAACAAAATGCAATGATTGACAGCTCTGGGATTGCTCTTCAACACGGACAGAGAATAAGAGGGCGGGAAAGAGAGACTTGGGGGGGAAAGGAAGGAGAGGGAGAGGGGAAAGAGAGGAAGAGGCGAGACTTGGGGAGACGGAGCTGGGGGGTAAAATTGAAATGTCAAACTATCAAATGACGGCTGTCGACTCTGGCATCTCGATGGGAATGCTGGGTAAATTCTCTCTCCTGGCTCCCAAACTGAGCACAGCTGTCTGTGTGTGTGCATCTGCGTGTGCATGTGTGTGTGTGTGTGTGTGCATGCAGCAGGCCCAGTGGGACGGATGCAAACACACACTCAGCTGTTCCCCAAAATCCCCAAGATATCCTCCCACTGCTGCACTAAACTCAATGCCAGCCCAATTCTAACATAGGCACAACATACTTTTGAAAGCAATCATCCAAATGTAAACGCTGAGAGCTAAATTCTGTATGATACACAGCTGCAGGAAAATAGGTTAAAACATAAAAGAGCAAAGCAAGACTTAGATGTTATAGACAGTAACCAACATATTGTCCTCCACTGTCACAGTCAGTCACAATGGCCTGGCTTATTGGAATTCAGCAAGTGCTCAGTGCAAGTGTTCACCGTGTGCTAATGTGAGTGTGTGTCTGTGTGCAAATGCTGGACATCACACTGAGATGTCAGGGGCAAATCCGACAGTTAATTGTGGCTAATTGTGTAACAAGCTAGCAGGCGAGGCTTATAGCTGCAAGAGAGGAAGACGAGAGGAAGAGAGAGAGAGAAGATAATGTTTACATCACTGGAGTGCTTATGGTTGCTCTGTGAGTTGCCATAATTGCTCGGCGTTTCACATAATTGCACATTCTCAGCCCTCCTCCTTTACACTAGTTGTCCAACAAGTAATAAATAAATTTAGAGATTTTGAGTGTATTGTCTGGATTCTTAAAATCCAATTCAAGAACTGATTCCAGGATGCTACTAAATTTAGACTAGAGTCTCTCAAATTATGAGCTTTACAATAAAGGTTGATTCAAAGTTGATTTAAACTTTCGCACATGAGAATGTTTATACTTTGGGGCAATTTTATGTTATTATATCGCTGAAAGATCACAATAGCTACATATGACAAGAAAAGGTATTTTTAAGTCAATCTGCAGTTCTAACCAATTAATCTTGTGATCCATAAAATGTCCCACACTTACATTATTTGGACCATGTTTTGTTTAATTTGCACTTCATTAATCATCCCCAGAGAAGATTTTTGTCACCGATGGTATTTAAGGGGTCGACTACGTTCTGCTTCAGTTGGGGAGAATGGGTTGCTTTGTGGTTTATATGATACTATCAGTTAAGATAGTAAAAAAAAAAGAATGAATTAATTGTGTAGTGAGTGTACAACAGAGGACACGTACTTGTATAGTGGTGATCCCCAAGTCCCGCCCTATCAAAATTCGTCCATCTATCAGTCTGGCAATACGAGGATCTTCTACCTGTGGAGCACAAAGATAGCTGTCAGTTACTGCTGCAAGTTGATTTATTGTGAACTGGTTTTTAGCCTTCTGTACATTTATCCTGTTTAGCACTACTTTTAACTGTTAACTTCAAGAGTCACTCTTAATAATAAAGGGTTAAAGAAATAATTCAGCATTTTGGGATATATGCTTTTTTAGGTTTCTTTTAGGTATGTCACTGTCATGTCTGCACGTTAGAAGTTTGGAGACAAAAGCAGGGGGTGATTAGCCTAGCTTAGCATACAGACCGAAAGAAATGAGAAACAGCTAACTTGGCACTATCCAAAGATCAAAAATACGTCTATGCCTATCAAGTCTAAGCTTAGCCAGTCTTAGTGAGTTAGCTTCATACTTAAGAATGTGATATCAATCTTCTCACTAAACGCAAAAACAAATTGTGTTTGGGCTGATATTAATGCTTGAACAGAAGTGTGTAATTTTGTATATTTACCTTTAGCTGGTCCAAGACCAAGTGAGTGATATCAGCTTGCCAGTCTGTACCCAGCATGTAGACCATCTCTCCCCCTGGGTCAGAAGGTTCTGCCACAAAATGGGTGAGAACCCGCACCAAGGCATACTGGTACTGAAGGATCAAGAGAAAGTTTAAATTAGACTATAATACTTAACTACACTGGGGGTTCATGTTTAACTGTGTCACTTTTGTGTTAACTAATATAAAATAGTACACAATAATAATGCACAGGATCTTAAAACAGCTAACTGTGCCCAAAAACAATGTTTTTTTTATTTAATACCTGCAAGGTACAGCCTTTGCCCTTCCTCTCATCATCATCATCATCTTCACTGTCTCTGGTGGGTCTAGAAAAAGATGAAGTAAATGAGACAGAGAGAGAAAATAGGAGGAGAGGGTGAGATTATCTGGTAATTAAATGCCATTTTTTGTACTCCACACTCAGCTCCAAGTAATCTACTGTATAATCTCTGCTCCAGGTTACACTCACAGTCAAAGAAAAGACATATTTTTTAATCCAGATATGACACTTTTAAAACACCTAAGTCACATAGGCATTTCTTGGAATTCCTGGGTGAGCAAATTATGTCAAAGTATGTAGCTGGCTTTGATAGACAAAACCCAACTGAATTTTATCTGTTCTTCATTGTTAGGTAATACCACCTGTATTTTTCTTAAAGTATAGAGCTGAAGTATTATAACTTCTGTCAGCTGAAGCACTGAAAATGTTTCAAATCAATCTCCCTTGTAGATGGGGGCCCCTGTGCATTTCAGGAAGTGGAAGATTCAGCATTACACTCCTATAACTTTGTCAAACTCACGCTTGACAGTTAAAATCGATACTGAAGAACCAGATATATTGTCTCTTTTATTATGTGCATTCCTCTTCATCGTCAAAACCTGGTGCTCTCGTTACCCACACTGAGGGTGAACTGCTTGTAATCTCAATTGTTGTCTTCAGTTTATCAGATTTCGCGCATCAGCAATGGTACTCCTCAAGACCTGTAAACAGACTTTGATGTGTTAAATCAGTGGAGTTCCTCTTTAAGTAGTGATCACAAAGTCTCTCCCAGGGCAAGAGTGATGCTATGTGCCATGTTTTCTTAAGTAAATGGCTGCATTTATATATCTATGCAAAGTGCTTTAAAATGTATCCAATGAAACACCACACACACACACACACACACCGATGGCAGCAAGCTATCATGCAAGGTGATGCCCCATCTGACCTGACTTGTCTGACCACCTCCCATACCACTGTTTATGTTTTTGTTTGTATAAAACAGTTTAAGGGTTCTATCTCAGGGCAGATGTCATAATTCCCATCAGTAATCCACACACAATAAACAGTGGCCTGCTTCGTTTATGGCTGAATTTATGTTGTGTACCTGTATAAGTGTATAAGAAGTTACAATCTCATATTTATTGGGATTTAGATGAGCCTTGTGTTTATGTTGTTATCTGCTGTAGATTTATGAAGAGACATGTAAAAGATTGGATGCAATCTATAAAAGGGAAAACTTGAACTTTCATTAGGGGGGTAAATATTTTTGTTGGAGAGATTTGGCCCACAGGCCGCTATATGCCTTCCACTGTCCTACACTCTGACCAGTGAGTAAAGGAGAGACAGCAGCTTTCCTCCTGTGTCTGGACTGGAAACTGGACATTGAATAAAAGTTGTAACTTGTACTTGAAAATAGTCTACGAAATGGTTTCTAATCACAACACAGCATTAAAACTGGGTTTTTAAAGCTTATTAATGACCTAAGGAGTATCACTGGCACATTTGTTTTCTATAGTGGATTGTTGAAAAGCAGGTGTTGAGTTGAGTTGGTTTGTCTGTTCTCTAGTAATTTGCATCCCATCTGTAGTTTTTTCTTTCAGTGTTTTAGCTGTAGTAAAGTTGGCATGCTGTATGGATTTCCACAAAGATTCATTGGTGAACCTCTTCTGTTCAATCCTTATATTCTTCTCCTTGGCCTTGGTAATCATTGCTATGCAGATGACACTCCAATTGACATTTTTTGGTGTCCTAATGACACGGGTGCTGTAGACTTCCTATTACACTGAATGTTGTCAATCTCTAAATGTCATAAAAACCTTCCCTAAGGTGAACAGGGGCATTTTTAATTTTAAATGTAAAATTAAATTTAAATTTTAAATAAAAAGGCTCAGAGGTAGTGAGTGTGTGAATATTGTAGTCCTGATCCTTTAGAACAACTGACCAAGTAAAAGCTATGTGCTTCTGATGCTGTACTTAATTTTGATTCACACCTCAGGACTAGCACCCATGTGGCCACCCATCAGCAAAAATCATCATATAAGCATCATATTAAAAAAGGAAAAAAAAAAAAAAACATAGTCAGCTTCTGAAAGACAGAAGACATTTTTTTTCCATAGACAGCTGCCTTCTTGAAATTCCCAGAGCTCAGTGTGTACTACAAACACTAGAACTGTTTTGTATATTTCAAAAGACACCTCAAATATTTCTCAATGAGCTGAAAATCAGCCTTCTTTAGCACCTTTATTCCCCTTCCATTCAAAAATGTGTTTTTCTTCTTGTTCCTTCGGTTAAATATTTGAGCTTCACACTGCATAAGTGCAGAGTTTGACATAAGAGGGCTGTTCACGTTCCATCTGCCAAAAGAGGAAAGTTTCTCTTTGCTCACCTTAAATCTGAGTTTAAGGGGGAGAGGTTGGATGAAGTGATAGATTACATTTTAAACTAGTTGATGATAACTTTCTTAATTTAATTATTCATAATGAAGATTGAGGGTTTCTCCCGGCAGTTTCCCGGGAGAAACAACAAGACCGTAGAGCATAGCAGGGGTGAAAATACGGGAGAAACCTGGGAAAAAGAGTTTTGGCAGATCTGGTTTAATGAGCATTATTTTATGACATCACAACTAGTTTGGAGAGGTCCAACATACAACTTAAACAAATGATACGTTGAAACTTGAACTTCAGTGCACATACAATAAGAGCAGACCTTACAGTGAAGACGGAAACATGTTATTTCCATCAGTTTTGCAAACCTTTTTCAAAAATATTTGTATATTCACAAATTCTAGATTTATCAATGAGGGAGAAGGAGTAGATGTCATTTAAAGGAAGGTAATTAAATGTTTTTTGTGGAAAATCCATACCAGACACAAATTATTATTTCAAGCAGTACCTTTTTTATACCTTAAAACCTGTGTGTGGGTCTTTAATCTTGATGAAGTAGCAAAAACACAACAGTTTTTATTAGTACTTTTAAGTGAAAAGAAAAAAAGTCTGCATTGAATTTATCTGTACATCATATCTGTAGTGTTGTTTTGTCATCTTTGCTATTTGTCGCCACTTTGCACCTCCTAATAAAGCCTGATTTGTGTTTAAAACAAAAAATATACAATACCAGTCAAAGGTTTGGACACATTCTCTCATTCAAGTGAATGGGAAAGTGTGTCCAAACATTTGGTACTGTATATTTTTAAAATTTGAAAATATACAAAACACAACATAAAAAGTATTGTAATTTCACACCTGAGGAGGCTAAATAATCACCCACAAATAAAGGAATAAAATGAATCTCTGAATGCTTTGAATGCTCTATTAGTGTTGAAACAGAAAACCTCTGTCCCTCGATGCCTAGTGGAGGATTTCTTTCTCTCTCATACCTACACACACACACACATGCACGCACACATGCATGCTTGCACGAACACATGCATGCACACACATGCACACACAAAGAAACACAAGGCCCTTCTTCTTCTCCACCCCTGTGTCATATCTGCACAACACCACATGCAGGTAGGCCCACACAGGATCATACATACACAGACACACACACATACACACACACACACAGACACAGGACTACCTCTGTGTAGTATAACTGTCCTAGAGTGTGAGATCCAGGTAATATTACAGGAATTCTCTTTCCATTTCCCAGTGTCCCAGTGCCATGTGTCTGTGTGAGAGTGAGTGCCTAATAGTTCTTGTGTTTCACTCTGTGAGATAGTGGTTAGGGGAGATAGAGGTGTGTGTGTGTGTGTGTCTGTTTGTGTCTGTGTGAGCACACGGCTTGGTGGCTATCTGAGCAGAAATTGGTGGAATTGAAAAATAGGCCCAGCAGAACCGAATGGAATGGTGGGCAAAAGATGGGGAATTGGAGCAACACACAGATTACCAACGCACACATGCTCGTGCATGTACACACACACCCACACAGATACACAAACATAGAAGCATAGAGGCATGCAGGTATACATTCACAGAGAAAATATACAGACTGGAATGATGACATGTTTATCAAAGAATGAAGAGCATACGAATATTTAAGTTGATTTTCAGTGTGTACAACTGTGTTTGCCTGTGTGTTAGAAGTTCTATGCTATTATCTCTTATCTCAAAAAGCCTCAAAACTGAAGTTTCCCCATTGTGACTCTGAATTTGAGTGCAAGAGTCTAATTAGAGGATGTGTTTCTACAGTAAATGAGGCAAAGTCTTGCTTCCATATCTCTTATATATCGAGGATAAAGTTTCTTAGATTCCAAACATATTCAACATTTCAGTATATATGCACAGCTGGAAATAGATGTAGCCACTGTAGAACTTAAACTTTCACTATAGACTCAATGAGTTTGAGTCTATAATCAAAGAGATTTCTCTGGTAAAGTAATTGAATATAGAAATAAAAAGAAAATATAAGAGCCAAAATAGAAATGGGTAAAAACAAGAGAATATGACTATGCTAAGGTTCCATAATCCTCAGAGTTTCTTATTTTATTAATAGAACTTTTTTTTATAGATCTGTATCATGCAGACATTTACATGATACATGACACATTTTTTTCTAAATTATAGTAAGGGCAGCAGCTCGTGAGAAAATGATCTCATCTCATAATAAAAAAAGAAATGCTGTTAAAAAATTCAAGGATGTGTAACTGGATCCAGAACCAGCATGGTGTGAACCGAATCATATTTAGAAATGCTAAATGATAAATAAACAAAAGCAGAAACAAACCAGATTGGAAAAAAAGACTTCTTAAAATAAACAGATGAATAATTTTAGAGAAATCTAAGGAAGACACTGTTAAGCAAGGAGTCGATTTAAAAAATAATTCCTCTGTATAATATTCATCAGACATTTTTCATTATTACTCATGATAGAGGTTTATATTCTGTTCTATAATCCTTCTTTCTCCTTGAATCTTTATGCCTTTTCTTCTTTTTTCACTTCGCACACACACACACACACTAAAAACTGCAAAATAGTAGACAAGCATGAGCATACCTACACACAATATGGACAATAAATAAAGTATAAAAGTATGGACACACACACACACATCAACGTGTACCAGATCCACCCAGTTGCATTGTTTCCCTTTTGAGAGAGTGTGTGTGCGTGTGCACGTGTGTGTGTTTAAATGACTGAATGCTTCATTCAGTGGCAATGATGCTAAAGCCATAATAGTTGTCATCAGTATAGCCTGGCAGGCCTTGACCTCATGGGAAGTTATAGACTGGCTGGAACGATATGTGCTTTCAACTGCTTCATGCAATAAGCACTATATCACACTCACACACACACACACACACACAAAGACAGACACACAAATGCTGACAGAAACACACATTCACAGATTGCACTGGTCCCTTCTCTTGTCTCTCTCCGTCGAAAAGTGAAACACAAAACTTAAGATCTCGGCTTCCTCTTTTCAAATTCTCTCATAAAATAAAATCACATATAGTTGTGAGAACCATTTATACAATAGAGAAATACTTGTAAATAATTTATATTTTGCTGTCTTTAATTTGCTAAGGATGAGCAGCTCTAGTTTCCTTGCAGTGTGTTTGATTGGGATCAATAATGACGGCAGTCAGCTCTGTGATTGGTTAAAATGTTTTGAAAGCTGTCTGTGCTTGTTAGTTAATTTAGTTGAAGCCTGTGAGCTAGTCTGGGAGAGCACCAGTCTTTACCATGCAAGATGTGCTTTTTGTAGTATGTTTTATGTCTTTGCTCTCATGTTTCACTTTTGTATCTGAAGTATAACGTCTTCAGTAAATGGTTGAAACGAAGAACATAGACTATGGCGTTTTATTGAAGCACACATCGACTGTATGTTATATGCTCTAAAACTTAAGTGGGCATTTTCAAGAAATGGACACATTAACAATGATAGTAACTCATATGGTCTCTTTCTTTTCTCTTTTATCCACATGCTGAAAACTCAGTCCTCTTTGCTGAAAAAAACTGTTTGCTGATTGCCCTTTCAAGCAGAACAAGAACATGGACCAAGGCAAGAGCTGTTGACCAAGTTCAGAGTATTTCTGTCTTTTTTTCTGCAGTAAGATTTATGTGAAATGCTCTCCATCTGCATATTGAGTGACAAACAGATACAATCCTTAAATCCTCTATGTTTCCCTTCCTCGTTTCCTCAAGGTTAGACAGGCGAATTACCTCTTGTTAGTGATGATCGGCAC
This sequence comes from Euthynnus affinis, assembly GCA_029490765.1. NCBI lineage: Eukaryota > Metazoa > Chordata > Actinopteri > Scombriformes > Scombridae > Euthynnus > Euthynnus affinis. The sequence continues at coordinate 11,420,128 of CM055842.1, forward strand.
CCTCCAGCCTTTGACCTGGCTCAGCTCAGTATCTGACACGTCTATCTGCAGAGGGAGCTTGGGCACCCACACGGTGAGCTGGAGCTGAGCAGACAGATGCAAGTAGGTGAAGTTCACTGCCAAAGACTGCCGGCCGCGCATTTCTTTGCCGTTCACCAAAACCTGGTCGCAGTTTGGGGAAACCTGAGCAGGGAAAAAGAGCAGAAGAGGAGAAAATGAGCTGTGCTGAGTTTGGGACAACATGCATGCAGAGTCTGACATTTCCCTCTGACCTCAAACAGACCTAACTCAGTGATTTCCACAGAAACACATGCAGCCTATGCTGCACATTCCATAAGCACAGTCTGGAGCGAGTTTTCATCAGAGCATCCGTGCTCTTGCAGCAAATAAGATATTTTGTCATTGATTGCTTAGATTTTTATTCATCTTGTAGAGCACTTTTGAACACTGTTGTGAAAAGTGCCCTATCAAAAAAGGTTAATAATATGCTCCTGCACCTTCTTCCTGACACGTCGGTGGCATTTTGGGTTTGTGATTACCCAGGGAGTTCTTGTCACCTCCACCAATCCGAAGCGATGTATTAAATATGCCTCGTGTGACATTCTCGAAACAGCAAATCACATTAATTTTGAGACATTACTATAATTAATTCGAACCCACTAGAACATATGCAGACACATTACATCTGTTTGAGAATAAAGTCATCTTTCTGTCTTTCTTTCTCACTTAGAAAATTTGAAGTATTTTTTTAGAGAAGCGGAAGTTGCATAATGTTTTAAATAATACACCATTATATGTTTTCTGAGTCCATAATTATGGAAATGTGGATATCTAGTTATAGAACAAAATTATTCAAATGAAATTGATACTGAAGTGTAAAAAATGTCTGTAGACACTGGATTAATATGGTTGTATTTCAGGAAGTGGACAGCACTCTCACAGACAATCTGACAGGCAGAACAATGAAAAAGCCAGGATTTAGTCAGTTTCATTTTCACCCTCCTCGCATGTCTGACTGTGTGACTGATTGAGTTGACGTTTTTTGAACAAATCGTCCCACGTGTTTTGTTGTTTTTTTATGCCAACAAAGCATTCATGAAAGGAGAAAATGATATAACCCAATGTGGGCATAATGTGATGGTTTGCCAAGCAGTTGTGGTAGGTTTACTGTACATATACAATATACTGTAGTATATACAGTAGTGTATTATCTTTAGTCAGGATTTATATATTATTCTGTACCTGTCCAGTACCTGTCACTACCACAGATAATTACACTGGACAGTGGAACCAAATGGTACTTAATAGTAAGAAAATGCTACCAAAAACTAGTTGTCTCAGCAAACAAGTTATTTATTTCAAAATAAAATTAAAGTTGATTAATATTTTGTCAAGGAAAATGTAGTTCCCTGCATCAAGAGCAAAAAAAAAACCTACATTTTTTCAATCAATATAAAGAATAACATAACAATAACAATAAACATGAAATCATATCATCTTGCTGCAAAACTATGTTAAATATATTTACTGTCATTTGGTTTCTCTGTTTCTCGCTGTATTTATTTCCAGTCTCTCCTTCTCATTATTTCTGTTCTTTTTTTACTTCCACAGTCTTTCACCTATCAGTGGCATGCATATAACCTCTCCTCCCCCTCTTTCTTTACCCTACACTTATCCTCCTTCTCTCCCCCTCCGAGTTTTATGCCCTTTTTATCTCTCGCACCCTCTTTCATCTCTCCACGCTACACTTATCCCATGCACCTCATTCTTTCTCCCCACCCCTTCTTATTTCACTCTCAGCTTTACATTTATCATGTACTCGTTTTGTCAGACTTTCTGTCTCACACAGTGTGTTGAACTCTCTTATTATCTTATTGCCTGTCTGTCTTACTTTTTAATGCTCTTCCACCTCCTGCTGCTTTCTTTTGCAAAATTGGCAGTCTTTAGTCCTTCCTTCCCCTCAGCCCCACCTCACTTTTGTTCCCTCACTCCATGTTTAGACATGTATTTTTAACATTAATTTACCTCAGATAGAGATCCCTAGTGTGTATGTGTGTACTCTTTTGAAGCAACACCCTGTTTCATATTTATCCAGTCATACACATTCATACATACTAAGTCTAACTAGTAAACTACTAAATTTTGTGGAAAATCATTCAATATGGGCATTTGTTATTACCGTCCCACTGCTTTAATTTTCCCAGGAGGGAATTGAACCAGAAATCTTTTAGTCTCAACCTCATTTTCTGACAATTATTAAGAGTGTTTCGCTGTTTTGTATTTTTTTGGCACCTAAATCTGAGGTCTTGTCCTCCAGTATTGATTTCAGTATTTTAAGAGTTTTATATTTAAATTTGACTCCTTGAAGTTCCCCCAAAAATGGAAGATTCAGTATTAAAAATATATTATTATTATATTCCTGGTGTGTTTGACTTTTATGTTTATGTCAGTTATTTCAGAAATAACCTTTACAGAAAATATATAAATGAACAGAAATAGCACCCAACTCTGCAGTCTGCTGCATGTGAACATAGGTAAATATTTGCTAACATGTTGTATAACTTGACAGGTAAGTTCATTTTGGAGACTTATATAAAATTACACTTTTGACATTTAAATGACACAAATGTTTAAGGTTACTTTTGTGTTTGTAAACAATAAATTAGAATTTCAGTGTTTAAGTTACTTTTATACTTTTACTGAAAATGCAAACTGATGCAAACTAATTTTATTTTGTGCTGTTCCATCAGGAATGCTTTCTCTTACATTTATGTTGCACATATTTGAAAAACAAACAAACATTTTTGAAGGAAACTTTTTTTATCAACATAATGTGGAACCACTTTTTAATGAATGTATCTGAAAAAGTGTGATACTCATTTGCATTCATTGCAGGCTTAAGTTAGAGAGAGATTATGGTCTTGGTTAAATACTGAAACAGTCAGTGCAGACTTTAAGCATAACACAAGACTTGTTTCCTCTTTTCAGTGTCTATCCCAGAATTCTGGCCCTCAAAGTGTCAAAGTTCTGTGCTGTGTAGGCCCATCATCCATCCTGACTTTTGTGCAGTACTTGAAGGTAACACTTCCTTGATGATTCCAACAATTACACTTCGCCCAACATATATTTGGCAAAAAATGCTGTAGTTTATCAAGATCATTTTTAGGAGACAGGTTTGCCAGCACACACACACACACACACTCTGCAGCACAACCATTCTGTCAGGCTTCCTGCTCCACACGTACAACAGGAGTGATGCCAAAAGGTCGCAACTTGTCAGATTGCATTAGCTAACATTTTTGGCTTCACATTAAATGGTTGTTCATTGAGAAGGTAAAGAGAATGTGGCGAGAGGGTCCAACACTTGCCATTTCGTCTTGTTATAGAGATTCTCATGTTTTAACCATTAAGCAAAAAATGTGGAGAACATTCATGAGCTTTGACATTAAAATACAGACTTCAGGTTTTATGTCAGTTTCTGGCTGATTGTTATGCAGTTCAGGATCAGGCTCTGGATAGATATTCCCATTTCTCAGATAAACATAAACAAGCACACACAGGACTTACACTTTGTGTGGTATGGCATTTTTTTATTCCTTCTTCATGAAACTCTTTGATCTCAAAAGAGGTTAACATTTTGTACATCAGAGCTAAACCGTTTCCTCTCTATCTCCTCTCACCTTTTAATTTCTTTCAATTTTACTTTCTTCTCTCTGCTTCTGCTCCCCTGACATAAAAGGAAAGGTGCCCAACCCCTCTCCTCTCTCTGCTTCCTCTTTTCAATTTCCCTTTTTCTTCTGTCCCTTTAACTTTCATTAAATCTCCCTCAACATCCACTATTTCCCTCTCTTGACCCCCTCTTTTTCTTTTGTCTCTACCTCGCCTGCCCTCCCCCATTGCACAGTCTCCCTCTTCATCTTCCTCTCTCTCTGAAACCTGATTTACCGCTTGTTAACATCAAAGGGATGTTAGACTGTTGGTGCCTCAAACTATTTCTCCAAATCATTTTTATATTCCAGGTATAAATCAGTGTGAAAACTGCACTTGGTTACTGTGGCAGGGTTCAGTTTCCAATGAAGACAGCAGAAATCAGGAGGAATGCACAATGGTTCTGCTTGAACTACTGCTGTAGTCATTGTCCAGGTCTGTAATTTCTACCAGGTTTTCTGAATTAATTCTGGTCTGCCTCCGGAGAACGTTTTAGAAAAATTAAATTTAAGTTCGTTTTTATCAGCAAGTGGAAAATGTGAGGAAATAGCCTTGTAACTTTTTAGTTTTGAGTTTACAAAATACTGTTTTCACCTTACTGCGCAGAAGGATGGACTTGAATTACTAATGAAGAATAGATGCAGAAGCACAGTGCATAGGTGCTCTGTTTGTGATTTTTAATTACATACTATAAAATGAGATTACTTAAAGAGGTCCTATCTTGCATTTTCAGGTTTATATTTTTATTCCGCGGCTCTACTGGAAAATCTTTGCATGATTTAAACTCCCAAAAACTCCTTATACTGGATCTTTATGCCGCCCCTCAGTTCAGCCTCTGTCTGAAACAGGCCGTTTTAGCTCCTGTTTCTTTAAGGCGCCCCTCTCTTGCCCACTCTGTTTTGATTGGCCAGCAGGTCAGGAGGCTTTGTAAACAAACAGTAGTTGTAGGATTTCTTCTTTTTCTTGTTCTTTACTTGAAATGGAAACTTCTCAGATACATCCGTACATGGTCGAGCCATAATACGACCCGAAATAAGCGAGTGGACCACACAAACACATGGAACAACCTTAGCAATACAGTGAATATGCCACGGAGAAGTGGTGACAGGGGCAGAATCCTTCCTCAGAGGGAGGCGTATTTCAGTGCCATCCTCATCTTTAACTCTCATTTTCTCTCTCCCTCCCCTTTTATGTTCCAATTAAATTCTCCTTTAACTTTTCATAGCTTCTCCTAAGTATATTCTTTCTGAGTGTGTGTCCACATGGCACAGGGCTTTGGAGCAAAGAGCCAAATAGACTTGAGAAGAGCTGCCAGAGACATGATGTAAAAATGGAGACACACACTTAGAAAGTAATGCATGACTAGTTGCAGACACACAAATACACACAGCTGGGGACATGGCAGCTTAAGTGCCAGTGAAGAGCTCGTTGAATGATGCTGTCCATACTTTTTATATAAACAAATTGTTTTCCTGACTGAACAACTACATTTTTATTCCTATTTATGAATGTGTCATCTGTTTTATTTATGAATCCATCCAGATTTAAAGTAATAATCCACAATGTATCAGATAAACAAATGTCTGTCACTACTCTGTTTCCAATATACTAAAAAAGAGATTCTTTATAGCAAAGTTATTAAACCCTTACATTTGCTGCTCTTAATGTCTTTCCCTGGAAAAATCTAGTATGGTATGCAGGAAGTGATGAATGTCTCTTTTGCTCTACAGTGACAACAGTTTGTTAGTTTAGATACAGAGCAGAAGAACTGCTGATCAGACATAGAAGAGAGCATCAAGTGTCACTTGACGGACTGCTCTCTAGTAAATACATAAAGTGCAAAGTACTGCAGAAGTGAGTGTTGACCTCCAAAGTAGTTGTGAAAATACCCATCTATCAGCGCAACCCACTGAATTATATCTGAAGACTCTCATCTCAAATAAATACTTCCTGTTCCTTTCTCCACCCTCAATCTCTCACCCAACTTACTAACTCCTCAGGAAAAACTCCTTCCTACTTTTTCTCATCAGTTCTTATTTCTTGTACTGACACTGGAGGACACAATGTGATCAAACTATTATACATTGCTGTGCACGATTTTTGTTTACACTAATTAGATAAAACATTTTTGTGCACCAAGATGCAGGAATCATCCATAGTTTATCACATTCCCAAATTAATACTCCTGATCCATGAAGCCTTGTTTTTTTATCACAATTAAATGATTTTATTATGACAAAATGAAAAACAAAAAAGTGCAAATGAGCAAGTTACTGATTTTGACCGTGATTTCTTCCTGTGTCATGCTGTGTGTCTGATTAAATTAATTATTGCACATGATTAAAGTAAATGAATTTATCAGTGGTGATCGCTCCTTTTCCGATACAAATATGAAAAAGAAACCATCAACATTTTGATTTTAGTGGAATAACATTTCTGAATACTGTGTGCTATGTTCCTGTCACTGATTAAATTTTAATTGTTCCCAAAGAAAAGAAAAATAGAAGAATAGAATAGAAACTTTATCATAAGACATTATGTTGTCCCTGTGGAGTATGAAACATCTACTAAATATGAAAGACCAGTCACATTAGGTTTGGGGAGAGCAGGGCATTCAAACATTGCATGGAGGTTTTAACTTCAAAAAGCTTTATATAAGTTTTGTTAAAACAAGACTCTCAAATCTCATAAAATAATAAACATGATTTTACCCATAAAAATTCAAAGTCATCGAGTTATAAAGTCCCATGCTTTGCAACAAACAAAACACAGAAGCTGTGTCATTTCAATTGAAGGATTAAGGTAGACAAGTTGGCTATAGTGTTTTAAATTAAAAAGGCTGACTATGTTTTTAATCATCTGAAAAGGTTGCTATGCACACGCAGAGACACAAAGTTAGAGATACACACACAAAGATGCAAAACCCGACACAGACAAATGCACACACAGACTTAGAACAAGTGTATTGGTGTTTTTGCAAGTAAACAGCTGAGTTGGAGGTTTGAGGACACTGAAGAATGGATTTAATCTTTCTTTTTCAGAGAAAGACAGAGAGAGAGAGAGAGAGAGAGACCAGACAAACTGGGGCGAGAATGGAAGGTAAAGCAAAGCGGGAAAAAATTGAAGATACAGAGAGAGAGAGAGTGAAAAGAGAGAAAGAGAGCAGAAGAACAGCAGTAAGGGGAAGTAAAAGTGTAGATCTCAGCAGTTAGGACTTGTTGAAAACACAGAGGCCAGAAAAACTGTCTTCACCTTCATCAAATACCAGAAACAACACCACAACAAGCTCACAAACCTCCAAAGACTGAAAACTTTCCGAACCACTCAGCTGCAATTCAAGCAAAAACAGACAGAGAGCCTGTCTGTTTGAAATATATTTAGGAAGAGAGTTGTGCCTGAATTCTATACATATTTTTAGAACTTTAAAAGCAAAGATGGACACACAGTTACACAGACGCCATGAAAGAAAAAAACACATGTAGAGTATAAAACTTGATTTTTCTGCTTTTGTTTTTTGTGCAAATCTTGTTCTGCTTGTGAATATTTCAGATATGAGGTGATAAGAGTTCAGGAACAACTTTTTGTGCTAAAACCAATAGCCTTTTTTAAAAAATCATTGTATACAAACACAATAAGTTACTAAAATGGCTAAAAAAAATCAATAAAAAATATTGATTCTCTGGTGCCGAATATTAAGACATTTTTCATTTTTAACACCCTACCAGAGCGCCACTATCATCAGATGGACAGCAATTGTAGGTGACAACAAAGAAGATGTGCAAGCAGGACAACCAGCTATGAGCAGCTGCTGTCAGTCTCACTCAGAACATGGAGAGTTTGCAGGAGCTTTGATAGTCACTAGAAGCACATTCATAGCCTTTTGTAAAGGTTTCTATGTGCTATCTGTGTTGTATCTGAGCTAGCAGCTCTATTGGAGGCTCTCCGGTGTGGCGGAGTGTCGGTACATACCTGTAACCCTGCTGTTTATCATGTTATTGTTTAGCCTGCTGTCATCACTTGTCAGCCCTGAATATCTTGTTAAGCTCTGAATATAGCAAAGTTGGTTAAGGATGGGTCATGTGTTATTTTTCCTGCTTCTACATTGTCTCTTATCAGACTTTCTGTGTGAGTTACAGATATTGTGATATACTGTAGATCATTTCTTTGTGATATATCGTATATTGCAGAATCGCCTTTTTTATATATATCGTTATCATGGGAAGAATATTGTGACAGTATCGTGTCATGAGCCCGTCTGTGATTCCTACCTATGATCCACAGACCTCAGGCTTGTTTCAGGGAAAAAGGCATGTTTCATTATTTGCTTTTGTGTAGAGATTAATTGATGGTCTTTTCTTGGTGTGATGTGCATGAACGTGAAGCCCCGGTAATAATTCCACTTCTTGCTGTGTGCTTGCCAAACCACCTGCTGCTGTTTTGGCGCCATTCCCCAAAGGAAGCTTTACTTGTTCTTTGATTGTCAGACTTTCAAAGGAATGGCCTTGTTAGTGGAAAGGTACCTGAGGCTTATGTTACATTATACTAATTTGTTTCTATCACTGCTGCCATGAGGCTTTTGTCATTACTTTAAAAGATATTTCAGACCACTCTGGTAAATGTTTTTTTCCCAAAATAATGGTGTATGAAATCTAGCTGCGCTTTTAGACTGTGAGGAACCGTGTGTTGACTCCCAAAGCATGAAATCGGCACTACCCATGTTTGCACACTTGAGCTACACAGCATATGTTTGTCTTACCCAAAGAGGTCTGATGATAGCAATACTTTCCTCTCTTCTGTTAAGAGTGGGCAAGAGTGGGCAATTTAGTTTACCAGACGTTAATTAAGGCTACACAAGGACCTGATGTGCTCCATCTTTTGATTTTCAGTGGGCATTTTTGCATAATGTTACAATAATAATTTTGTTGTTTTTTGTTGCAGCTGACTGATCACAACGGAGTGGGCTCATCGGGAGGGGGGCCTAAAATGATCTGTTTCAGATAAGATAAATAACGTTATCTTTTTCTCTTTTTCTCATGAAGAGATATACAGACCTGGGAATGTGCATGATGCATCCACTTTGAGCAATGTACACTGATTATTGATACCTGGAATTTAGATATAAATAGATATATAGTAAATCAACGGACAGGTGTTGGTTATATTCAGGAAAGACAATATTTTTAATTCCATGATGTTTGAAATATTTAAACTATATATACTAACCACTTCACATTCACCAACTTTCATTCATCTCACACACACACTGCTGCAAGTGCTCCAGCTGGTTGAAAGCACAGTACAGCTTAAGACAGTTGAGGCACCAGTAATAGGAAAAGAATGGCTCAGATCCCAGAGGGTTAAGGGTTGCCAGGTAGGTATTTCGATCATCGCTTTGTCACTCTGCATTAAAATAGCTCACTTTTTTACAGGACAACATACAAGCCTGGTAAATCTGCATAATCTTTCCAGTTAACCCAGAAGATATTTGAGATTAAAAATTCATTAGTAGGTACAAATCACTAGTGCCTTGTTACTGAATAGAAAAGGGATAGACCCTATCATCCATAGGCAAGCAGGGACTGTTAGATGGATTTCCACTTTTTGTAACTTTTTTGTAAGTCTTGCTCAACTCTTAGTATGGAGCAATCACTGCACGTCTGCCAATTTAGAGCTCAAAACCGTGCTCCAGGAAAATGAGATGGGAACTATGGGATGAGGTCTGGAACACACCTTTATACAGTCACTGTATTTAATAACTTGCAGCATTTGGTGCACCTGTGCTGTACCCTCTTAAAAGCTTCAACTATAACTGTGTGCACCAGACCGCATCCCACCAGACTGTGCTCAGCTTTCCCATGAACTAAAACCTACCAGAGAATGAAAAACAAACTGGCTAAGAAAAAAAAAACAATACAACAACTCTCTTAGCTTTTTCCTGGTTTGTGGTGCTGCATAAATTAATACCCAGACTATGGAATGAGCTTTTAGCTTATTACACCCCCCCTCTACTCAACTCCCCTCTCACCCTCAAAACCTGCTCAGGAGTCCCAAAATTCAACCACCTACTCACCCCTTTTACCAGCAATCTCCCCAGGCAGAGTCATTTATTTAAATCCATATTCATCTCCCTTCAAGCTAAGTCATCTGTCTGCATTTACAGTTACCTCTCTCTCTGTCTTCGGCCTATCTCTTACTGTCTCAAATTTTCTCTATTAGTCTCTCTCAGATGTATATTTTCTGCCTGCGACGCTGTTCATCCATCTCTCTCACTCTCAGATTTCATCTTGCAATCTTTTTCTCTGTGTGTTTCACACTCTCCCTCCTTCCCCCTCTGCCCATTTCACTTGTTCCTTGCCTCAGGCAATCCAATCCATCTGACTTTAAGAATCATATCATCCAATCAGGACCCACTCAGTAGACAGGGGCGGGCCCCGAGGGATAGACTAACCAACTCTCTGATGGGATTAGACCTCCCACCTGTCCATCATTTAAGAAACCCCACACCAGGCCAATCGCCTCTGCACATAGTTTCATATGGCTGTCATTTAGGGGTTTTGTTTTCTGTGCACATGCACACAAACACAAGTGTGCCCATTAGCAGCCTGTAGCCCCATATATTATTCTGATTTGGCTGGGATAATAGACAGCTGATGGGGAGTGCAGTTGGAAGGGGCACACACACACAAACACACACAAGTTAGTAGCGTATCACTGGGCCTGTCATTCTGAATTTAGAAAAGGGGGAGTAAAATGTTCACTAATGGCCATTTGCACTCTGCTTTTCTCTGCCATAAAACTGTCTAATCAAAAGAAAGAGAGAGAGAGAGACAGAGAGAGAGAGAGCAAAAGCATGAGACAGAGAGAGGAATGAACATACGGATACAGGAAAACAATGATGGAATGAAAAGAATATGGGAGAGTTATAAGTAGTTGAAGACAGAAAACAGCTTGAGGGTGACACAGCAATGCTTGAAAGATAAAGAAAGAGATAGAAAGATAAAGGGACATCCGAAAATAAAGAAAAATAAAAAAGATGGAGAGAACAAAAAGAGATATGGAGTGATGTAAGATAAATGCTGGCTTTCCATTTTCATTGGGTGGGATATACTGTATATTTATAAGTTTGAATGAGAGAAGTCTGACGGAATTGGCTAAATGTGGCTAAGATTTTCTAAATATTGCATAAAAGTTCTGTGCTATAGTGTATACTGGCATTGGCATGGTGGTGGGTTCAATTCTTGCTCAAGCCTTAAACATTTCCTCTTCCCACTCTTTCTTTCTATCCTCTCTACCTAAAAGACAATAAAAAAGTAGTTTATAAAATCTCTTTACTTCAAAGACTTTCTCGCTTTGACTTCCCTGTCTTTGTCAGGGAGGTCTACTGGGCTTTAAGAGAAGGCAGAAGGGTTTTCTCGGTGTGGGTTTGTATTTCTGTGTGTGTGTGTTGGGGGTGATTTTCTTTTCAGAAAGTTCCCGGGCCCTATGTGAATTAGTAGGCTTATTAGCATAGGGATATAAGTCAACACTGGCCCCAATATGTCTGTTTGTATGGCCCTATTATAGCCTAGGTGCGTGTGTGAGAAATGATGCTCTCTTGTGTTCATATTTGCTTTTACAGTTGAGTTGGTCTCTTTGCTTATTCCTGACACACTATTAAAATCATATTTAAATAAAAGACACAGCAGTCACCACTGTAGGATTCACACTTGTATTCTTTATTCTTCAAGCCTGCATTTGCTAACAAGTTTGTATTTCTTTTAAAGTTATGTAGTAAAAGTGAATTAGGTAAGTTAATATTCTGTAAACTTTTTTTTTTAATGTCTGATAAAGGGCTGGGCCTGACTTCTAATAGTGATGAAATATGGAAATGTTAGGAGAAGGTAATTACAATATTTGTAAACCCTTACATTGCCTAGTTCCTTGTTATGTTTCTCACAAAACAAGTAACCAGACTGTTCCTTTGTTCTTTGTACAGTTTGATAGCCAAAAATATAACACTGGAAGGGAGTCAAAGTACAGCACTTGTTCAGTTAGCATCCATCTGCCTCAAGTTATGCCTGCAATACAAAAAGTTTTTCTGAAAATGTAGTATTGAAACTGAAACTGTATTTTCTCCTAAACATGACAGGGAAGAAGGCATGCAGCAACATACAAATGAAAAATGAATGAAACAGCAGATTTTATTGTTTGTGTGCTGGTGAAATGTTGAGATTGCAAAATCCTTACTGCAGACAGGAAGCCAAAGATGTACAGGGAACATAGACTGGGTCAGTTCACATGTTAACAGCAGTCAGCCAAACATTTCAATTTCAAAAATTTGGTCACCAAATGTTTTACAATTTTAACAACTTCATTCATCTTTTGAGAGAAACCTGCAAGAATAATGTCTACTAAAAGATTTTCTCTCAAAAATAATGCAATAATGGACAGTTGCTTGAAATGTAACCTGGTTATATGAAACACAAATGTCCAAAATTGTTCACTTTAAAGACTTAGTGGGCTGACTCTGTTTATTTAGCTTATTTGTTCAACACTGGCCTGACCACCTGCTTGTACCGTGCCTGGTTTTGCCCTATCAATTTTAGACTACATGGTTTCATAACATTTAGTGAGTAAAGGCTTAAGTGGATGTAAACATCAGTAGTGTAATGCTGGATAGGCCAGACAGCCGACCTCTCTGAGAGCAGTTCAACAGCCTGGCCTTTCTAATGCTAATAGCCCTGCAGTGGAGCCGACCGCTGGCTGTTAACAAGAGAACAGTGCAGTGGGAAATGCAGCAAATACTGCAGCTGATTTAGACAATCTCTCTCTCTCTCTCTTTCTTTAATACTTTCCTCCTCTGTGTTTTCACATTGCAACTTTTAAATAGGCTGAGTGCAAAAGGAGGTGTGGTAAACATGGGCGTAGATTTGAGTATGGATGGTAGAGACATGTCCGCACCAATATCAGGTGTTGCTGGATTGTCCCTACTGATATCTTTACTGATCTCAAACAATCTAACCACTTCAACTACACATAATGTTAACATTAAGATCTCTGCAGAGTCGCCATGGTTGGGTGTTTTTGCAAAAAAGTGTGATATTATGATAAAGAGTGGAAGAGCAGGATATGGAGGATACTTGACCTGACGACCTGGCAACCCTCAACTTCACGTTGCGCACATTGTTGACTTTCAGCAGCCTGGCAGCAGCAATCATGGAGTCAGTAAGGTGGAAAATCTGAAGTGGTTAGTATTTATAGTTTAAACATTCCAAACTTCATAGAATTAATAAAACACTTCAGTAATAAAACTATGATCATTTGATAATATATTTAATTCCAGGCAATAGTTGTTGTTAGCTAATTTGTGATTGTTTCTCAGACCTGCTGTTTGATTGAATAACTTATTAATGTTGGTGAAAATTCCTCCCAAAAGCAAATTAAGTCATCTGGTCTTTTTAAAAGAAGAACCATGATCAGCTTGTCCAACTGATTGGTTTGTGACTGTTAGGCATCATTTTATTAAGAAAATCCTTTCAGTAGCAGCCTGAGCAGCACAGAGACACACATACAGGTGAGCTGTAGCTTCTCAGGTGAGTTCTGATGCCATAGTGAAAGATGTTGACATAAGCAGCACATTACCTACAAGTTTCTACACTTTTATTTTATAGGCTTTTATTAACACTTATTGTGACAATCTGTGATATGTAATTTTCAGATATTAATTTTGGTCTCAAATTTATAATTAAATCAATAAAATAAAATGCAAAAATCAGAGGAAAAAATCATGATACAAGTCCAGTTTCAGGCAAGTCAGCAAATGCATATCGATTAAAGTTAACATTTTGCAGAGTCAGGCTCTTTATGTGTGAATGTGTGTGCACACAAATGTGTAGGAAAGAGAAAAGACTGATAGAGAGCAAGTACACATACTCAATTATTTTGTCCAACAAAAAATGGCCCCACCGAAGCTCAAACCAAACCTACAACCTTGGTGATAAACATGACAAAGGAGGGCAGAGAAAGAAGTGGCTGGAGAGTGAGACAATCTAGGAACAGCATCAAACTGTTCAGGCATCTGATCAGGATGCCTCCCTGTGGAGCTATTCTGGGCATGTCTGACTGGGAGCAGACCCCGGGGCAGACCCAGAACACACTGGAGAGATTATATATCCTAACAAGCTTGAGAAGGCTTCAGGATCCCCCAGGAGGAGCTGGAAGACATGGCTGGGGAAAACGACATCTGGGCTGCTCTGTTTTCCTGTAACCTCAAACTGAATTGTAAAGGTGGCCACGAATGTATCAATGGACTGAGGTTTTACTGCACAAAGAGGAGCAAGGGGCACAACCCGGCAGTTTCCTGTAGTCTAATTTAATATGTTGATGTTTTATTGACGAAAAACCATAAATGATTTGTGCTTCATGAAGTGTGACCCAATATCCTATTTTCCTTAAAGACGTACTGCACACTTAAACACGTTTTTTGAGCTGTAAACTAAATGAAACAACTGTACTGTGATGAAATACTGACATTGGCACCAAATCATGGGTTGAAAATGGCTCGACGCATATTGTTTTGTTTTGAATAAGCCCTCAACCTTGTAAGGCCAATGCCGACATAGAATTGACCTTTTTTAAATATGCTAGGAGGGAGGTAGCTAGCAGAATCAGGGTGTGTAGCTACTCTTTAAGCACATAAACAACCCTTTTTTTAGTTCTGTGTATTTCACAAAGCCACATTATTATTTGCTCTTTCTGTGTTTTTCATCATCTCACCCCATATTTCTCTCACTCTCACCTGTCAGATTTACTTACACTCTGTGCATCAGTTCATGTTTGTGTGCATGTGGGAGCACACATAAATGTAATGACATTTGCGCCAGTGGGAAACGATTGCAGGCGTATCACTTAGTTGGTGGGACAGACAATTCTGAATGGCACAAACATTCATTACAATAGTGTGCATTTAGAATATTGAGTATGAGTGAATCTGTAAAACTTACCATTTAAACTGGAGGTAATTAGATCACAGTTTCTGCAAATAGACACCAGATAATAAATGGATTCCATTCAATTTCAGGTTTTTTTTTCCTTTTGGTGTTTATTCAGTTGAAAAAATGTCTTTTCCAGGAAATGTAAAGTGTCACTAGTGCTTCTCATAGACGTTCATGACAGTACATCTCTAATAGCAGCCAAACTCTGGGGCTTTCTCCCAGTTTTAAAAGTTGAATTAGCCAGCACAGTTTTAACACTGCATACATGTGGAAATAATACAACAGTTTGAGAGCTTCTGAATTGCAGAACCACAAACCTGCTGTTTGAATCAGTCATTTAGCCATTTAGTGAATATTTTGGGAAATTGTTTTTCACTGTGTTCTTTTCACATCAAGGCAAAGGGTGAGTCAGTTTTGATTTATTAAGCTATTGCTCCCTGGTTCATTGTTCGGTTTTGAGGTGTGCTTTGTCAGCGGGGAGAGTTACATTTAGACTATTGAGTGTATGTATGTGAATGTCAATGGTAGCAAGCTACAATGCAAGGTTCTAGCCTGTCCACTGGGAGCAATTTGGAGTTCAGTATCTTGCCCAAGGACACTTTGAGACCTCTATGAGAAGGAGCTGGGATTGACCTGCCAAAACCATGATTAGTGGACAACCTACTGTACTTCCTGAGCAAACTTATATTTGATGAAAGCTACTTTACCACAATTCCTATTTGAACATTTACAGTAAGTACACTAGTTACAAAATGATGACTCAACTGAAAAGTGCACCAGCATCTCTGTGGCTATATTGTGTGGCTATTGGGCTATTTTATTAGCTGTTGGGCAAAGGCTGGGCTTGTGCTGAAACCCAGGCTGGAATGAAATGAGTCAGGTTAAGTAAATCTAAACTTTTAGACTTTTGTCTAAAAAAAGTCTAATTCACAGATCTTTTTCTTGTTTTCATTCTAGCCTTGAAGGTGAGAGAAAGGAAATGTATAGATTTATGATTTAACCACTATAGCCACGAAATACGTCGATTAAAAAACAAAATAAGCTTAAAGAAATCAATAGTATTATTACCAAGAAAATGGCACATTTTGAAATGTGCATTCAATAAGGTGTTCTGTGTATTGAAGGTACTGCTTTCAACCATCACTTTGAGTGAGGAGATATTATGTGGAAGTTAACTAACAACACAATAGGCAAGACAAACAATTCTCGTACACTCATAGATCATGTGTCATCCATACATACAAACACCAACAGTTGCTACTCATCTTTCAGAGGGACAACACTCAGCTAACTTCATTTACTGGTAACACTCCATCTTTACAAAGGCAGGTCAAGTACAGGACAGGACAGGCACACTCACACACACATCTGAAGGGCAGATAGCAGCAGTTCTGTCTGTCCATGTGTGCCAGTGATGGGGCGCTAATGCACCGCCAGGAAACAACATGACTCCCGGTGGGAATGCAAAATGGAGGCATGGCAACAGCTGCCAAAATGTCAGGGTGAGAGAGAGAAAGAGAGACTGGTGGAGGCCTCGGGGTGAGGGAGGTATGACTGAGAGGATGAGACAAAGCAGAAAAGGGAGAAATGAGCGGGGTATAAAATTGGCATTCCAGTAATTGCACCAAAGCATGTAATACACCTGCTGATCCACTAGAGGATACCATGTCAGTGTGATGTTTTGCCCACCTTGGCGTGAAAAAATATACATACATATACTCAATGCCAACAACTCCATCTAGCCACTGTAGTAATAATGACCCGGAGAAATAATGATGTCTATATAAGGTGACAGATGTCCATGTTAGGAGGAGGTGGGTTCAGTGTATGGACTTAGCTGCAGGAGACCATTGTTCGCTTCTTGCTTCCAGCCGCGAGTGTCTAACCCTAACCAAGTGGTTTTTGTGCCTAAACCTAGCCGGACCTTAACCACAGTTGTCACACTATAAAACATAATTGCTTTTTAACAGTGATTTGTAACAGTTTTGGAAAATATAGACAAATTATGATGTCTTGCCAGTTACTGCTAATAGAGGTAATGTATTACAAAATGCGCCTTTTTACACCTAGGCAAAATGTTACATTGACATGGTGGACAAGTGGGTGTATTTCACCTTTTGATGTGATACCAGGTTCGGAATTGGTAAGGAGATTTTAAGTTAAGTAAGACAAAGATCAGATTCAAACCGTTCTTGACCTCTTCACCTTCATCAAGAGATTGCACTGAATTATTACCAGTGTGTGTGCATGTGTTGAGAAAGTGAGCTTGGAGGTGTAACACATGGCACCACCCTACTTAAGTTATCAATACTTGCATGTTTGTGTGTTTATGTGGTTGCTGGCATGTATTTTAGCATAGTAATTAGCAGCTAATTAGTTATTGATTGAGGCCGGTATATTTTATGGAGGTGAGAGGACGATGTGTGACACAGGGCACACCATAACAGCTCAGCCATAATTCACCCTCTGCTGCACACACACACACATACAGTATATACACACCCTCCTCCACTCTCCCCTTCTCCTTTAACACCTCACTCTCTTTCTCACCTTTCCTCCCTCATGTTCTCTCTCTTTCTTTCGCTCATGTCTCAGCCTCATTTTACTTATGCCTGAACATATTAGCAAAAAATATCTCTTAAACTCTATTCACTTTGAATTACTGGTTACAGTAGTGACAATTTATATTCTTTTTTTTACATTTTATTTTGAAAATGATCCACTTATAAATCATTAGTTAATAGTCAAACAAATATCTCATCCTGTTTGTTAGTAGCCCATTTCACCAAGTTTCAGACAGGTGCAAAGACTGGACGACTTGATTTCTTTCCAGCGCTTTCTTGTAAGCTTTGAATCATGTTAGAGTGCATTAGCATTACAGAGCAGACAGAGAACAAAGAATATTATGATGCTCTTGATAAAAATCTTTGAAAAGGCAAAGGACCTGAGTCAAATACCAGCTCATTCAAAAAGTACATAACTTTCCAACTTCATTTATTGATAAAAATTGTATAATGAGCCCAGTTTAGTTTTGTAAATGTACACTAGACCTTATATACAATGTAGATGTCCTGGATAACCTTAATGAATGAATGAATGAAATCATTGAATTGAATCAATTTATTGTACTTCTGTATTTTGCACAAATGCATTTTCTTACCCCACTAGAAACTATTCCAACACAAAATAAAGTTCTGCTTCTACATTTATTTAAAGACTAACTAACTGTGTCATCCGCAAACTTGATCAAATATCCGGTTGAGTGCTGACTGATGCAGCTGTTGGTTGCTGTGTGGATTATGTTCACTGGTGATGTTTTTTTCCCAGTCCATGGAGTGTTATATTCTTGTGCTGCAAGTAAAAAGACCTTGACAACAAAGACCAGTGTTCGTATCCTGCATGTGATCAGGTTTAAGCTGCATAATCACTTTGGTTGAAATGATGGAATGATCCTTATTTTGGCTAAGGACTGAAAGAGTTAACATGTCCCATCTTGAGTCACTATCCCTCTGTTTCTGTATGTTGTATTCTATATTCAGTTTGTTTCACAAAAAAACAAAACAAAACAAAAAAAGAGATTTGGATTGACTGATTCTTCTTATTGATTGCCCATTTCCTTTTTTGATAAAAGAAAAGTAATCACACAGTAATGTGTTTCCAAGTGACAAACCAGTAATTTTGGACTGCAATTGACTTACAATAATAAATAATACCACAGTTGGGGAGGAAGAACTGCTTCTTTTACAACCACTTTATTGTGTTTAACATTTTTTGTTTCTCTAATGTCTAATTGCACAAAAGCATACTGCTAATTGGGAGATACCCTTTGTCCTGAGGATAAATAGCACTTTATCATACTGAGAATACATAAAACCACTAGAATGGGAAAAAAACAAAACATTGGTACTGTCACGGATGGACAATGGGAAGGTAAAAGAGCTCACGTCACAGTTAATGAAGGAAATTTTGTGCTTAACTTTCGCCTAAAAGTGGCCTGGCACATTGGTGTAGAATCCCTCTTGGTGTAGGTAGTGATATACAGACAAAATGTAAAGTATCTCATATATTAACATCTGTATATGCCACTAAGGTTTAAATCATTTAATTAGGTAGTATTGTAATAAAAAAGTTCTTCTGATGCAAGAAAAATGTATGAAGGCAGATTTCTGCTCTCTTACTGTATACTGTAGTGACCCTGAAGCATTTCACTTATTATAAAGCCTCAAGTGAAGCAATTTTTCACTGCCTGGTAGTTTTTGTCACTAAGCAATCTGTTGAGCATTTTATGGTTAGGCACTGGGGAGCATTCAGGGCTTTGCTGATTTCACAACAAAATCTCTTTCTGCGCCATAAGAACTGAATCACTAGAGGTCTAAAAAATAGTTTTAGGCCCCCACAAGGTCGCAGCTCCCACAGATATATGTCTTTGGGCGTTGCTAATGGTCTGGTCTGATGTTGTGCACTTCAAATTGCAAGCTATTTCCTAAGCCTGTTACTGCTAAATGGAAAATGTGTGTGTTTAGTTGTGTGTGCGTGTGTAAGTTTGTGTGTGTGTGTGTGTGTGTGTGTGCGACCTCTGCCTTTAATCCACTTTACCTTTCATTTCCTTTCTAGGCTCTCAAATGACCCAAGGCACCTGGATAGAATCCTCTCCCGATTTCTCCCCTGCTCAACCCGGTGCTCTTTTTGTCACTTCTTCTTAATCACACAATTTTCATTTCCCCCTCATCAATCCAATCATTAAAGTCAACCTAATACCATCATTATGACTTTATTTATGGTTTGCATTATGTTACTTTAACCCTAAACTTTTTAAAATGATGGCACACTGAAATCCTTCATGTATGTTCTGACATCAGTGCGAAAATGTATTCATGCCTTTTCTTTTTATGTTCCTCATTCAGAGGGAGGTCAAAGGTCAAATTCAGACGAATAGCAGCACCCAAAGAGCTGGCATTGATTCTGCGTCTCACTACAGGACACTGAAGTGGCTGAAACACCGGACATAATGTAGAGCTTCAATCAATAAAGCCTCCTTTTTTAAAGATGTTTTATTACTGTTAAAATTAGAATATGTAAATCTAAAACCTTGGGGGCTTTATCTGTGTCTCGCACTGATCAGTTGTTTGGTTGCAGCTGGGAAAGGGTTAATAAACAAATTTGATTTATGTGACTAACACAGGCTGCAGTAATGTGAAATTAATAATAAATAATTTAAGCAAATGAGCAACTGTTTTTTTTGTGTGTGTGTTTCCAAGTGGCCACAGTATAAACTAGATAACACTCAACTGTCAGTGATGATGCAAAACGATGACTCATATGTGGACAAAATCTCACTCACTGCTCTCTTTACCGCTCACTATAACTTATTACTGAGTGTCAACAAAGGGATGATTTCAGTCATAGTAATGTCAGTTGGAGTGTAGCTGCTGTAGAAATGTTCCAGTAGGGGTTGCAACTATCAATTGAACAGCTAACTGAAACCAACTGCTGGTGGCAGAAAAATGTCATCTGGTCACAAAAAGCTAGTCACCACAAACATTTAAGGGTTTTGGTTAAAGGGTAACTACACACTACACACTTTTAAAATCTGTACACGTAATGACATAGGTTTATGTTGGCATAAGATGTTACTACAGGTAATTTTTCCAATAATGCACATATTGCATGTAAAAACTGCTTTTTCTACTCAAAATTAGCTCAATTCTGTCTGCTTGGATTTGAAGATTCAGTTTAGCTGAATTATCTACCCCTCCTTAATTGTGGGCTTTAACTGTGTTAATAGGCAATATGCAAGATTGAGTTTTATGTATGTGAGATACATGAGATACATGAACATCGTACATAAACAAGAAAGTTCTTCCTTCTCTGTGGCAGTAAACTGGACACACGTGCCAACTGATAACTGTGCTACATACAGAGCTTAACAAGATATTCAGGGCTGACAACGGTAACATTTATGAAGATATACAGCAAGGCTACAGCTATATACTGACACTCTGCACACTGGCCAGCGCCCCACACCTTCCATGTCACACCCACCGTAGCCATGAGACTACACCCCCCTGCAGTCACTGTCTTTTGCAGTCCTATCAGGTTGTCATCACTGCTGATAGGGTTTATTTTCTTCCCTTTTGCTGGCCTTTTTGAACCATATGCGTTTAGTAGTAATCATAAATGTCTCAGTCAGCACAGCTGTAGTATCAAATTTTGATAGAGTGTATAAAAAACCTTTTGGAAAGCAGTTTTTTTGTGACACCAAATCTCTCTTCTCCCTTTGGCTTTAACAATGCCATTATTATGGTCCTTCCTTTTAGTTCATCTCCTGTTGCTATCAAGTGTTGCTTGCACTATGATACACTAGTCATAACATTTATATCGTCTTTAAGCCCCTTTAGCCTCATTTACTCTAATTTGGGGCAATTATATCACTACATGTCGCTCCAGTACAGTCCTGATGTATTTCTATTCCTTTCTGTAGCTACAGATAACAGTATGTGGTGTATAAAATGATACATGACAGAATAAAAACACAATATATGTTGAGTCTTGCACTGAATGTGAAGTCTGTCTATTATGTATCCTGTTGTGTAATTACTGTAGGTCACTATGAGAGCTGTCGCTGTATTCATGCATCAAAGTCATGAGGACAATTTGTGTGCACTTATTGCTCTTGGCAAATAAATTGATTCTTAGATCTTTGCCATAGAGATAGAGGAGCCTGACTGCTGATTAGAACAGATAAAATACATTTTAAAGTTGAATCATATCTTGAATGTTTAAAGTCTTTGTTTGGTGTTTAGTCATGGTCACTTTGGTCACATTGTGTCTTGAGTGGAGGCAACTATCAAGAAGGAGAGAGTTACTTAGCTCGTCAGGGGGCCGACACCAGAGAGTGGAGGAGAGGAGAGGAGTGTGGTGGGCTATTTGCCCCTTGGTGGCCGTCAAGATTTTGGCTTCTTTTGGCTTCCCTCCTTCACCTTTTCCACATGTCATGAACTCACCCTCATCTATATTCAAGTGCAGTAAGTGCATGTATGCTTACTTCCTTTTGAAAAAAATGTCCTTACTCTGTGTTTAAAATGTGATGTGCTCTACCAGCTCCATCGACAAGAATAGCTGTATGACCTTCCAAAACCAGCTACCAATTGATTGATGTCTGCTTACTTCAAACTATGATGAAGCACTTCCTCTAACCGCCAACGCACAAGAATCGTAACACTTCATTCATTCCTAAACTTTACACCGACTGAAGCGACAAAATAACAAACTCTAAGCCACAGCAGAAGAAAGAGAGAGTTGCCAGTAACTGGTTATATGTTTGAGAACTGCTGCTGTGTGTCTTCAATATGTGATCAATTTCACATCAAAGCACTGCAGCATCCCTGAGCCTCTAGCAGTGAGGCCAACCTCCTCTTTCCACTCTTATTTAATCTAAATGGAAGTGTTAACTAAATACAAATAACATCAATGCCACTGGGAAATGTTCATCACTTTTCTTTCAAATGTGAAGGATACATTTCTTCATCAAATATCCCTTAATGTCCTGACAAAGATATATGTATATGTATGTAAGCATGTAAACACGTATACACACTCTGTCTTTCCAAGGACAATGAGTGTGTGTGTGTGTGCATGTGTATATGCATGTGGGATCACGTAGAGGCGTGTCAAACTGCGCGACTGGTTCATTAAATGGCACACAGATCAATTCTTAATCTGCTTTGTATCTGTCCACACATACACCCAAAATCTCCCTCAAACATGCACCTACACACACACACACACACGCACACACACACACACACACAACCTCCTCCATCACTTCCGAGCCTTTTCGTCTTCCTCTTTGTCAAATTCAATTACTGACGACATCACTAAAGGAATCTCCACACGAAGCAATTACCGTTCAAACCCCCTGGGTGTGTCTGTGAGATGATCTCTATGTGTGTCTGAGTGTGTGTGCGTGTGTGAGCAATAATGTGAACGGCAACAACAGTGTGTATGTGAAGTATGTAGGAGGAAAAGGACAACACTATGTATTAGTTTTTAGTTTATGCATGTTTAGCGACCTTTGACTAAGCCCCGCCACCCTTAGTTCCTGTTACTATGCCAGTCAAACTTTCCAATTATTCATGGGACATTTCCAGTTAATGGGGAAAGATTTACCACTAACATTTTTTAAAATTTTCAAGACATTGTGTCCTTGATATCAGACAGGGACAAAGACAAAAACATCCTTTTAATTTCTAGCTGGGGAACATCAATTTTGCCGGGGGAAAAAACAACCAACAAAAAAAACCTGTTCCTGTCAGATTTGATCACCTGTAGGTAACCTGCTAATTATGCTAACATGAGTTCCATGAGTTGCTTGAAAACCTGCCTCCAGCTGACTTTTTAATGTTTCGAGTTGCCTCGTATTAAAACAAGAATACTGTAAAAGACAACATCTAAAGTTACGGGAAGTCACATTTTTATCAATGTAGAAAACACAGAAGTTAAGAAACACTAGCACTCTTGAATTGCAGAGTATAGCTAGTTAATGCAGGTATCATACATGATAAGTACTGTATGTTAAGGTAAAAAGTAAGATCAAATTGTTATTTCATAACCCTATGTAGCTGCTTAACTAACGTACTTGTTTGCATTTTCAAACACTTTTAATGTCACATGAGAAAAGATTTTTAGGATGAGAAATAACTAATATATTAAGCAAATCTAACACTATTTTGTGTAACCCTAACCTGAAGTTGCTGAAGTGTACACATCCCCAAATAAAGGGCGTGTCACTATTCATTCAGAGCTGCTAAACTTTGACTGCATCCAGCACCAACTTTCAAACAGTGGCAAAATACTGTAGATATGCTTGTTGTGAAAGGGCTTTGTTGTTTCATGTAGCCTGTAACCCAACACAATGATGTAGTTTGTTTTTTGGACTTGGAAGTAAAGCTGCACCTTCTCTTATTCCAACTTCCTTTTACTTCCTTTCCCTCTTCTCTTGTCCTCTAAATTCTTGTGCCAGTTTTCTTTTTAACTGACCTTCTTCCAATTCTCTCATTTCATCTTCTCCCCTTGTTTCTCCTCTCCTCATCGATCCATTCATCATCTTCTTGCCACTCCTCATCCCATCTTTCCTCCTCTCACCTCCTTGCTTTGCCAGGGAGAGGCTTGCGTGAG
Organism: Euthynnus affinis; assembly: GCA_029490765.1. NCBI lineage: Eukaryota > Metazoa > Chordata > Actinopteri > Scombriformes > Scombridae > Euthynnus > Euthynnus affinis. The sequence goes on from CM055842.1 coordinate 11,443,986, forward strand.
GTCAGGATAATGGTACTAATTTGTGTGTATGTGTGTGCTTGTCCCCTATCTGTCCCCTACTAGCTTTGCCACCACTGACCTACACATACTGCTGTGTCAACAATAGCAGCACATACACATACCCGCATCACAAATGACAGCATCTCAGGGGACCTTAACAAGATAGTTTACCCTGACAGAGAATGAGAGGAGAGGGAGGGAGGGCTGAAGAAGAGGAGGAGGAAAGTTATTATCTATGTAGTACATCGCTGCTGCTTATGTTGTTGTCAAGGATAAATGAGCTAAACAGAACAACAAGAGCTGCACCAGTGAAATCTACAGCAGTACACCGTAGCACTGACAGCTTTAGCCAGTGATTTCATCTTGCGGTCTGTTCTGCCATTTGTTCATTAGAAGTGCAGGAGAAACCGCTGTGCAATTCCCCCTGCAAACATTTATCCAGCATGAGTAATTAAACTAAAGGTTGGTTAATGGAATGCGATGTGAAACCAAATCAGAACTCTTATCTTCTGCACATTATTCCCACAAATCGTCTTTAGACTGCTTCTTCCAACTTCTAACAGCTAAAACAGAGAAACATTTTTTTCTATAAGAGTTCATCCTTCGTTCCTCTTAAGAGTGAAGCCAACAGTTGCTCAAAAAGCTTGCAGTAAAAAAAAAGGAATGTGAAAAACAACTGTGAAAGAAATTGCAGTCATTTCTGGATTCATTCATTCATTCATTTCCCTCTCTCAACTCAAACCATTTCATCACTGCGGGTGCCTGGAACCCTTAAAAGAATTTTCAAAACTCCGACAGATGTGAGTATCTTGTGATCTTGGTGTGGTCTCTCTTGTTACATTATGTTGCTCTGTTGAGGCTTGGCTTCAAAGACATAAATGCACTGTTTCACTAGCATGAACCACGCCACAACAATATGCAGTTTAAAGATTTAATAGAATTCAGCAGGTATTGAATGTTGAGGATTGATGCATGGATGTGGGTGAAAGTAGAAGGAAGATGTTAGGCTGGTCTGGGAGGATGTACTGAACACCAGGCAGAGGGAGACTCAGTGTGGGGGTTCCATCTCAGGCATATTTCTGCCCAACTAATCGATGGCCCCCAAAAGAGTCGGATTTAAATAGAATGGATTTGAACGTGAGCTCTGTTTCAGTGAAGAAGAATGGGTGTTGAGGTGTTGTAGTGGTGTACTCGGAGCTGATGTATTCAGTCAGTGGCTCGTTTGGGCTGAGATAGGATTTGAAGCAGAAGAGTAAATATGGAAAGAAACTTCCGACTGATCTGTTTTGCTTGTTTGGAGCATGAATATGAATGATTCAGTGATGTGGATAGTTATGTAGGGGATATGTAGCCTGAAAATAGGGAGCAGCACAGATTCTGAGAAGGTAAGAAGTGACTGGTGAGTGTTTGGCTGAGAGAGCCAGTTACTGTTTATACAAGCCTTTTATTGACCTGGTAACATGAGAACGGGTGGTTGAAGGACGATGTAAGCCAGTGACTAGTCTGATGAATGAGTCGGTTAAATGCTGTAACCTGCTAGCTGGTTGGTTAGCAGAGTGCACTTGGTAGCTGTAAAACCCTGTTTCTCCAAAATGTAAGGCTAAGTTGAGCACGATAGAAAGATAATCATCTAACTCAGCTCTCCATGTGAGAAATGCTGAACACATAATATCTCAGTAGAGAGAAAAGGTGAAAGCAAATTCTGTGGGAGTTTGTCTGCATTTCCCTGTGAATGGGATGCCTTTACCTCACAGGAAACATTGGAGGCAAACAATGGTTCAGTCTCTGATATTCGACTCAGTTTGTGGATGCGGAAGCTGCTGCCTCACAGGTGAGGGTGTACCGCAAATGCGCCATGGCGGAGAGGAAGGAGCTGGAAGCCTGCGAGATGGGGATAGCTGAAGAAGGAGAGGAGGCCTGATATCTGCGGGACTCCAAGGTCGGAGTCGGAGAGAGATTGTTGGCAGAGGTTGGATGGAGACGCTGGCAGAGGTGAGGTACGCTGACCGCAGCACGCAGGCGACTACACCACCGTGTTTGGCCACGGTCTGGCTGCTGCTGCGAGTCTGGTGGACCTCAGTCGAACAGATCGTTGTACAGATCGCTGTCTGGATCAGTTGGGTAGGTCCACAGTTCTGGATCCATGGTAAGTAGTAAGATTTATTGGTTGTGTCTTTGTTTAATTCTAAGTTATTGTATGAGCGTTTAGGCAAGAAGCACGGTCTGTCTGCTTTCCAGAATTCTGAGACAGACAGGGCAGGATGGGTTGAGCCGGTATTAGTTAACAAGTTAACTACATTTGCATTATGGATTGTCTTTACAAAGCTATGTTTAAAATCACGAAATGAGTTTGTTTAATCATCACCTGTTTTGGTCCTCTTGTTCTATAATCTGAGTAGCTTTAAGAACACTAATCGCTTTGTATGGCCGTCAGTATAATTTAGTCTAAATTGACGCTGAAAATGGGTATGGTGTGATATTATTATAAAACAACACTCAGCACATAATAAGATAACCCATGTTATTTGAATTACCAAAGCAGCCTAAACACCCCAAATGGACAATAATGATCCATAATAATAACAATAAACAGCCACCGCGCTTACGGGTGATTTAATGTCACAATGAAATCGACATGACAAAGTCAAGTGCACAACTTCACCTAATCAATTATTAATTTGGACATTTTAACACTGTGTGAATAAAAAAACATCACCAATAAACTTGAGGTAACCATTGAAGTGTAAGGGTGGCGTAATAGTAAAGCAATGGGCAAATTAGGCTAAATTGCCTAAAAACAATAAATGGTAACATGGCCAAATAAAAATGAATTAATAATCAAACAAACATTTGTGAGTAGGCTAAATCGTCTTCATTTGAACACTTGTGATCATACGTGTCCCTCAAACACACTTTGAGCAGACATTCAGCACCTTGGCTGTGCATTTTCAAAAGACAGCTTTCCTGCACTTCAGACACTTGGCAAAGTTTTTTTTTTTTGCAGGTCCTTCTCTGCTCTTTTTATAATTTTGTTGTAACTTGACATAGTTGTCAGATCACACGCTCCAAAGAGTGCTGTTGCAGGATTGTATAAACATGAAACATAGTAATGTACAATTGAAAACTGCCACACTTCTACTGTTAAAGAAACTATATATATATATATAAGCTATATATGAGAATTTTTTTTTCTAACTGTAAATAATGCAAAGATATTCCAGTAGAGAACCATATTAAAATATAGACCTGGAAATATGCATAATATGTCAACTTTAGTAGTATTGTAAGAATGACAGTAGAGACGGTAGAATTGCTAAGTCTGTCTCTGTTATTGCCAGTGTGTGGTTACCCAGAATTTAGTGGTAGTAAATTTAGTAATTCAGGGAGATATTTCATCAACCAGAGACCCTGGGTTCAAGCTTTTTTAATGAGAAGTGCCCACCTTGCTGAAGTGTCAGCAAGAGGAAATCTTAATGAATTTTTATTGTAATTTGCTACCCCTGCACCTAAGTTCCCTAGTTTGGGGTGAAACAAAGACTACTGATTAAATTTCAGCCACTGGTTAAATCAGCTAAATTAGAGTGTTCTGTAAGGTGCATTCAGACTGAATGAGAAGTAGATTTTTTTGTTCTGTCCATTGAAAGAAAAGGGTCCAACTTATGACTGAACAACAAACATAGTGAAAATAGTCTCTCTCTCTCTCTCTCTCTCTAACAAATAAAGACAGACTGCAAAAATACTCAATGGTCAAGTTCAGGTGAACAAAACAAGGTAAGAATTTGCTTTGTGTTATCTCTGAATGCAGCTTTAGGCTGTGGACCATCTTGGCATTGAGCTTAGGTTTTAGTCTGATTTGATATGATAATCTATCAATGTTTATCATGTCTCTGTGATGGTCAAGTATGTGTGTATTTATGTGTTTGTCTATGAAAATCTGGATTCAAACTTTCCTCACTGTACTTAAACACATTACTTACCTTGTGTCCTTATTTCACTCACATGCATGCTCACAAGGACATACAAACACACACACTCGCTCACCTACCCACACAAACACACACACACACGCACACAAATAAATATACAAAGACACAGATATCCGGTACTCAAAAATAGATACACACAAGCAAGCAAGCCTTTTCTTCACTCTTTATACATTTTCCTGCCATACACACACACACACACACACACACACAAACACACACACAGTGCTAACATTACATCTATCTGAATAAGTTCCTTCCATTTTCACTGTGTTGTTATTGATCGTACTTAAACAGCACCACTCCTGTCGGCTTGTACCAGAAAATTGGCTTCATATTGAAACTGTCACAGCAAGGGTGCGTTTCATTTTAGGCCCTGAGGGTGCAGGGAACGTAGCACAAGAGGAATCAATCTTCAGTTGCTGGCATCTGAGTGCTACTGTAAAGGTAGCTTTTGAAAGTATTTCTCCTTTATTAATTAGTACAGTAGTTCTGTTGGTTAGTTTGTGCAACAGAGCCGCTTAGCACTTGTCTTTCCACCATGTTCAAACCCAAGCGTCACCGAACACCCACCAGCTTAAGAGTCATCCAGAGACACACTGGATCCCTGCCAGTTAGAGGAAGGCAACACTAGCTAACCCTGACCTCCCTGTGGAGGGGATTAAATAAAAAACTGAAAGAAAATGCAAAATAGTGATGACATGCATTGAAGTTTAGAAATTGGGGTTTTGTACGCACATCACCCTTAACCTGGGTTTCATTAAAGACAATTATGTCAATCTGTGACCAAGAAAAGTTTTACAGGACTTAAGTGAAGTGTCTGTTCAAGTATTTTTCCAGAAAGTCCTGGGCTCAAAAAATCATGATGATTTTTACTACATCTACTACTTGGTTATTTTGCGACAGTCTGTTGTTGTTTTTATTTGCTAAAAAGTAACCAGTAGATCAAGCATACACAATCACACTTTGGCTATTCATGTTACTGGATGGAACACATACCTGCCACATAGGAAGTGGGAAGTCTATAGGAAGTTAAAGGTATGCTGTGGAGTTTATTAACACAAGCAGAGCACTGCTTTTATGAGTGTGTGCTCACATGTATGCACACAATCATTCGCACTATTCTACTGATCGACAGACAGTGGTAGCATGTTAGCAATGCATTCAACATAATTGTTAGAACTCAAGAAAGCACCTCTACTCGGCTGAATGTGAAAGCCTTCATATAGTACATACAAGGATGTATGTAATTTCGTTCCACGCCTTTATCAAACTATAGTGTTTCTTGGGGATGGGGCTTACATGTAGCTGTAATTCGCTACCCACACAATATACCATCTGTATAACTGTTAAGCCAGCATCTTTTCCAGGTATTTCATGGCCCCACATTCCTATCCACTTCCATATGACATTCAGTGAGACAGAAATTGAGCTTCAAAAAAGCCAGCACACTGTGATAAGTGTCTCACTATGCTCCATTACACAAAGTGAATTAGAGAACAACACAAATCCTCCAAGATTCAAGATTATGCTGATGATTCAGGATGGATTTCTTGCTGTGTAAATACCCCCAGTTTAACGCCTCACATTATTGTGATTTCCACTCTGTTCTTTAAATGTTGTACATTGTCTCTATTTCACAAGCTGTTGAGGAAGGATTTCTTAATTCATATTTCATGTACCTGGCAGACCGTGACTTAAAACATTTTCACTTTTGCACACATTCAATCACTGAGCAAAATATTAATTGCTTTCCCAATTATGACATTTTCTTCCCCCAAAGTTTGCCTCATTGAAAATCATTTTAGTTGAAAGGGTAAAGATTGGTGTTATGGCTAGAATAAAGAAAACACATGTAAAGTATTTTCATAAAATAAGCCCACAGATCTTGGGTTCATAATTTGGATGTGTGTACAGTTATGTTATGTGAATGAGATCATTTGCAGTGTATGTGTATGTATAGGTTTATAATTCTATCATTCCTATGTATGCACCATATCTCTCTGCATGCACTCTTCACACCCACCTTGACCACGTCCACATCTGTTGAGCTGCAGGTGACCCAGTCGTCCACCTCCCTCACCTGCCCGTCAGTTTCCACAGTAACCAGTTTGATGGGCACTGCCACACGACGACCTGTGAGAATGGCTGTGTTCACCACCTCTGTGTCCTACAGAGAGAACGATAGACAAAAAAAAAAAGTTTATTTTTAAAAGAACAGTCTTGAACCCTGAATGGCAGCCCTGATTGGCAATGGGACATAACAAATTTTTTTAAGCCTGAAAGTACTGTTGGTGTCTTTTTGTATCATAAATGATGCAAAAAGTATTAAGATATAATATTTTCAATAACAGATGATCATGTCACAATTTATTACTATTTTAATATCAATTAGAAATACCAACATGTTTGTTAAATTATTTTGTTGGCAATTGATTTTTGTTTGTTTGTTTTTTAGCATTTCCCCCCCACTGTTTTCTGTATTTACATTTACAGTACAATATTTTTTTGTTTTTAGTCAGCATTCACTTAAAGTGCCACAAACATGAAATTCAGTCCTCGTGTGCTGCTATGTTAGCTTTAGCATGTCTCTCCCCAAAGTGCATGAGCGGGACGGTACGACTGATGATGGAGAAAGATGCAGAGGGAGAGTCAGGAATAAACAAGTAAGAGAGACCAAGGGGAGAGTTTTAAAAGAGAGAGAGGGAAAAAAAGGAGGTGATTATAAACCTCAAGATTATTGTAATCAGCATGATTACATTTGATTAGATCCTTCCGACAAAAATAGCACAAACAAACTAGCACACACACACACACCTCAGAGCGCTGTATGCCAGCGTCAATCTTGATTATTTGGCATTGAGTTTCCAAGGGGGCATTTATCACCGCCAACACACACGCAGGCCTGATTACATGGTATTTTGTTGGGCCCACTGTTCCTGGATGGGAAGTTTGTGTGTGTGTCTCTGCTATTTGACTCTACAGTGGAATTGGGTTAAGCATACAGGATGTCAACAGAGAAGATGAAGAAGAAATAAAGAATACGTGTACTATACTGTTAAAACCTTACCATGTTTCCAGACACTGAAATAGTTTCATTTCAAAACATTGAACACCTCACTTGAAAACTGAGCACATGGCTGGCTGGTCCTCACTACTTTAACCCTCTTCTGTTTAAAATAGTATTTATTTGTAATACTAAATATATTGGACTGAATAAGAAACAAAGTAAAAAAAATCCTTGGGTATCAGTTTAACACTCTAAACTCAGCTAACCTGCATCATCTTGACAGTGTGGGCGTCATTTTAATCAGATTTCATTGACAGTGGCCTGGCAAGCAACCCCATAACTGTCATCAGATAGGGTTTTTTACATTGGCACTTGTGGCTGTGCCAAGTCAAACCATGCAGAGTTGATTTGTGTTTCCATTACCAGTTTTACCGTGCTGAGTTGTGCCAAGTTGCACCTGAGGTGGACCCTCTCCAGAGTCAGGCCAAAGTGCGCCCAACCCACCTCCGAGCAGGTTGCTATGATGTCTCGCCAACCCAACCAGCCCATGACAACCCCCCTTCTCCTGCTTCTCCCGCATACAAAGCCGAAAAAAGTCCCCTTTTGTTGTAAAGAGATTACCCTGATGAAAACATACTACACACACTCTATGGGCCCCATGTGCCAACAGTCATATACATCTAGTCTTAATTACCACATAGCACACAGCTAATGCTAATGCAGGCAGCCTCGTTAGCCCTGAACAATCCCACTTGCAGTAAACCATACATAATTGTGTGCGAGGGAAACTCATGAACAAACCTACAAGCAGACGGCTTTCAACAGCAACAGCTAAATGGGTGGCTACAGCTTCCAGGCCAGTTAACTTTGTGGAGGACGAGGGTCTGCGTGAAATAATTTGACTGCACTTGAATTGCCATTTGGAGCCACGTATAGGACATACACATTTGTTTATTTTGTGTTTTGTATTTTGTGTTCTGTTTTTATCCCATCAGCACGAGGAGTCTTGTCTTTCATTTTTCCCATGTGAGGCTGCCCACAATTACATTGAGTGATTTTGAAGTGAGGGATCCAGGGAGTGACCTTTAATCAGTACAGAAGTAATGGAAAATTTAGCTGGCCAATGTGCCCATCTGTCGCCTGTTGAGCTTGAGTTTGCCATAAATTATGATTTGAGCATTATTTAAAAGGCTAAATGCTGTACATGTGAGGGTTTCTGAAACTCCTTGGCATTGTTTTGTGATGTTAATTGATTTCCAATAATAAATTGATACATTTGCATAAAGCAAGCATATTTTATCCACTCCCATATTGCGTAAGAGTATTAACACTTTAAAAATTTGGGTATGTGTCAATTGTGCTTATATAGCTCAAAATCACAAATTTGCCTTAAAGCACTGTACAATGTGTACAAAATACGACACCTTCTATTCTTAGATCTGGATAGCACATTTATAGCCATTTGTTTTTACAGGAGAATAAGACAAAGCAATGTGCAATACCTCAATGACACATGCACACTCACTCAAACACCTGCAGCTGAAGCCCTATGGTTGATTAACATTGATGATTGTGTACATAAAAACCTACATATGCAGAGGTACAAACATACTCACAAGCTGGAAGAAGATTAAGAACAAACACACAAGAACACAAACAGGAAAATGCAAATAAAATATATAGCAAGTACAAATGTCACATCAGGCCACAGATAAACACTTGCAGATATGTACACGCTCACAAATAACACAAATACACCAAGATAGGGCCTCTGATGCACACAAACACGTGCATATGCACATACACACACACTGGTTTAAGTACATGTGGCCAGTGAGAAGATGCCTAATGCCCTATCCTTCTCTGCAGCATGCTGTTATGACCTTTACTTAATGAGATCCCCCTCTTTTTCTCTCTCTTGCTCTCTTTCACACACACACAAACATACACTTTCTTTATCTAAGTCTTTGTTTTTCTCTCTCCCTCTTACTCTCTGCTCAGTCTTGCTTGAAATACTGCACATATATAACACGACAGAAGACAGTTATGCAGGTTGAAGGTGAGAAACAGGTGAGGAAATGGAAAAGTTGGGACAAACAGGATTAAAAACATAAAGATGAAAGAGGGAGAGCAGGAGATGAAGATGAAGGGCACAAAGACAGTAGATGTGCAGAGAAACGTCCTCACAAACTATCAAAAAGATTCTTCTTCCACCTTGAGGGGAGGAGAGCAGATGGAGGGATAAAAATGAAAGAGAAAGAAGAGAGAGAGGACAAGATATAAAGTGTTGCTATTTGTCTATGCGTTTTTGTTTGCATGTAGCCTATAAAGTATGTGTATGTTGAAATGTATGTGTGTGTGTGTGTGTGTATCCCAGGGCAGTAGTCTCTTGGAAGCAATAGTAGCACCACAGATAACATCATGTTTACATCTCCACTGCCTGCAGGCCAAAAGAAATGACAACAACGATGGGGGAAACACTTTTCTTTTTAAAAATAAAACATTATAGCATGTCGGGCAATTTATGGTTACTTCTTATTGTTATTGTTCTGTCCCAGTTTGACTCTATGTTCCTCCACCAGTTCACCAGATGTCCTCAGGCTTTTCTGCATGTTTAGGACTGAACTAAGTAGGAAGGAGGACAGATAAGAGAAGTTGCAGATTTTATTTAAGGATCACTTGAAATGCTGCTGCTTGCTACATTAACTCTCGTAGGAACTAAGCGCTGAAGTGAACTGAACCACTAGTTCATGTTATTCAGAGCTGCAGTTGTCTTTTAATTTGTATATTCTTACATTCATCCTTAATATGCAATCCACTCTGCTTGATAGACTGATTTATTCATGTTTTTGTCAACATCAATATTTGCTGAAGTTGATTTTGCTGTGTGTGTTTGTGGTGTACTTATTTAAGTTGTGTTCATTTGATTCTGGGATGGTTTGTGCATGGTTAGATTGTTTTTTTTTTGTTAGTTTTTTTTTTTTTTTTTACAACTCTCCCGTTAGCCCCACCTGCTCCCTGCATTTTCCCCAGTCAATCAGCTCCCAGCCTGCCCTTGTTTCTTCCCACCTGTTCCTTGTTGTTACATTTGTTCAGTTTGTATTTAAGTCCTGGTTTACAGCTCAGTTTTTTTGGATCCTTTGTTCTGTACTCTGTTTTACACTGGTCTGCCAGCTTTATTCTGCCTGCACAAGCCTAAAATAATCTAAAGCTTACTGGAAATTATTCCTCAGCCTTGCTCTGCCTGCAGTCTCCTGCATTACATCTGAGGAATTCAAAAACAGAGCTAAAAGAGAGCAAGTAATGGACTAACATTCTTCAGGTGGACAGAAATATCGCACCAAATAAATGACAATATTACTCCATAACTGGTGGATGTATAAATAAGCCACTGTTTACTAACAACTTAGCGCTCAGAGCCCAATACACAATGATTGTAGTTATGCACGTAAAACGAAGGAAATCATTTCCACGGGCAGTTCATAACCAGTTTGTCTCATGTGCTCCAAGACCATGGTGATTGTGAAGTGCCACTACAGACAAAGCACTTTGGAGCAAACATACCCACTCAAATCTGAGCTGAAGGCACAGAAAATATGGACACTCTAAGAGCCTAATATGATCAATCCATTTTCAAAAAGAACATTTATTTACTGTTAGAGTACTTACTATTTATATCATCTTTGTTTAATAGAATGTATATACTCATTAACACCTCACATCTACTGTATTCATTTTTCTATGCATTGAAGCAGGGGCCATAGACCAAACAGTCAGCCCATTCTAAACAGGCACATTTTGAACAGACACTGCACTAGTTTCATAAAATCAGGTGACACCTAGCTAATAGGAGGAAGAAAGTGGGTTAACCAATACCTCCCTCAGGGCAGAACAGTGACACAGGATAAAAGGCATTGTAGTCTGAGTGGGTCAGTGTTAGTGCTGGAAAGTTTGAGTGATATGTTTTCGATTATTAGGTGTACATCTTTTAGGCCACAAGAGAGCAGGGCAAGCTAACAGGATGTGATGGTGCTGAGTGGAAATAAAGCAATTTAACTTCCAAAATATTGAGTTGAAGGTTAAAATTGAGCTGATAACTTGTTTTGTACATATAACATGTAAAACAGTTATGGACCATTTTACTTTACTTATTGTAAGAATTGTGATGATTTTACTTGTATTATTTGCACACTAAATAGAAACCTATTAAAATATATGCATGTTGTATCTTAACTCTAGCAGAAATGAGAGGTGATTAAAAAAATATGATTTAGAATTAAAACCATTGAAAGTATTTAAAGGAACATTCCAAAAATTGGAAATTCAAAAAAACTTGTAATGCTTCTATTTCAGTAGCAATTAATTTGTGTTATAGTGAAACTAAGTAGGTGGGAGAGGGTGAATGCTTTTGTTAATGTTGGATGTTAGAAGCAGTATGTAACAGTTATGGCCCTTAATAAACTCAAAAATCTCAGTAGATAAAAATGTGTTTGTTCATTTTTTGCTCGCACAAGTCAATGTGCATTAGCTGACCTGGTTCACTGACCCTCCTTCAGTTTGAATGCAGGTCAGACACTCACTGGCTAACGATCTCTAATCGAGATGTAAAACTGAATTGAAGTACGCTGATGTTTAATCATAACCGACTCTTCAAAGACAGAGAGAGACAGAGCAAGAGAGGAGGTAGGTGAAGTAGAGGGTGTTAGACTTTCAGAGTGAGCATATGGATAAGAGAGAACTAAAACTAAACCATAACTTCATTTGGTAATTAGAGAATATAAATAGCAGTGTATATAACTACTGTACTTCCTGTAAAAGGTGACAACAGTCTCATATGAATGGGCCCAATGCAAGTTGAATATGTGTTCAGAAAAGTGTTTTTAGCTATCATTCCAAGTGGTTTATTAACCTTTATGTTAATAACAATGTGAGTTTAATAGCGAATGCAAATATGAATTGCAGGGAGCAGGAAAAAAAAAGAGTGAAAATGAAAAGAGCCACAGAGACAAACAGAAGGGAATAGATTGAAAAAAATGAGACAAAGCAGAACAAAATTAGAAAAATAGGGAAAGTGAAAAAAACAGATAAAAACACAGCAGGAAGAGGAATATTAGAGCAAGAGTAACGGAGACAGAAAGAGAGACAGAGAGAGAAAAGGAAAGAATTTCATGCCTGTCCAAGGGAATTATTAAGTAGCTCGTCAACAACTGGCTCCCTACTGCCTTCAAAAGCTGCTCCATACTGCACAGAGATAAGCACAGAGGAGGTGTGTGTGTGTGGGTGTGTGTGTGTGTGTGTGTGTGTGTGTGTGTGGTGAGGTCTTGTGTGTCAAGTGTTTGTATGTATGAATGAATGTGTTGTAGGTTTCTGCATATACCTGTACGTGTGTGTGTGTGTGTGTGTGTGCATGAAAGAGAGAAAGAGATGTGGGAAAAAAGGAGGATAGATAGAGAGGATGAATGTGCATGTAATTGTGCATGTGTGTGTGTGTGTGCGTGTGTGTGTGTGTGTGTGTGAGCACCATGCATCAGCCATGCACAAATACCTTTGTGTGTGCATGTTGCAGAGTGAAATGAAGTCTCTCTTATCCATGCATGTATGTGTGTGTATGTGTCCCTTGCAAGGTGTGTGCAAGTTTAAGAGAAGCAACTAGAGCGAGACCACCCATTACAGGATCCCTCCCCCTACACACACACACACAGAGACACAGTGTCACGCACACGTGCACGCACACAGACACAGTGTTGTAAAAGAGTTGACACAGTGAAAAAACTGGCGCTTTTTGCTCTTCTGTACAAATTCAATTCCAACTGTGACTTACAATAAGAGTATGTAAGCAGTTCTCTTTATGTCTCCCCTTTCCTTCACTGTCAGTCTATCACTCTTCTCTCTCTCTCTCTCTCTCTCTCTCTCCGTCTGTCTGTCTGTCTGTCTCTTACCTTCTTTCTTCTAAAAACACACACACAGAAACACAGGAATCTCTTCCAGCCAAGATGAGAGTTCTGCCATCTAATCTATGGCTTTATTTCCTGTAAATGCACAAAGACATTAACACACACACACACACACACACACATCTTGTTTGGGGGAAACTGCTTGGAACATATACAACTCTGAGAACAAAGGAAGACTCTTTTTTTTTTCCTTTTCCTGAGCGCAGCAATAGACTGTTCATTCTGCTATTCTATGTAAAGAATTAAAATATCTAAATGTGTGAATTGAAAAGTAAAATGTTGTCATGGTCTATAGCCCTCTATACAGCGAGGTACAGGGATTTCTTTTATTTCAAAGGTCATTTAGGAACTGGAATGAGTCTAAGGACACTGGAAACATTTTGTCTGTACTAGTCGACGAAATTTCCCATTGTTTAGACACACACTTGTTAACACACATTTTACACATTAATGTCTCTGTGTGTATCTTGTCCACAAATAGAGGATGCTCTGTAATCAATTAATCAATCTCCCTCACACACACACACACACCCACACAAACATGTACATACACACACTGTTGAAACTATGCTACCAAATTACCTACAGAATGCATTAAAACCACCTCATGTATCGACAAACTACCCAATTATCTAATTGGGTAAATGGTTAATGGAGTAAATGGCTTTTTTTAATCAGGAAGCTAACAAATACCTTCCAGTAACAGACAGGCGATTCGATCTAGGCCCTGCCCTTGTGTGACATTGTGTAATCAACATTCACTGTATTTCTCTGTGTAAACCATAGACTGTATATAAAGATGGACGTAGCAAAGTGTGACGTCACCCATTGGTTTGCACTGGAGTGGGTTTGATGCCCAGAGTTGGTGCTTATGGTTGGTGCCATCTCTTCTGTTTGGATCCAAGACCTTCCCAATAAAGAGTATGGGGAGTTGCCTTTCACACTCTGGAAACGTACTCTGCTACCTTGGACTGAAGAAAAAGCTAGCTTACTGGGAGCACTGAGCAGTGCATGCTTGGCCTAACGTTGGCTACTTTAGTTAAATTCCACTAACACATTTTAAATTTGCCAAAATATTGTGACAATAATCCAACTCAGTGTGAGTCCCAGCACCGAAGAGAGCGGCAGGTGAGCAAATTGTCAATCACAGCTGTCAATTAATGTTGACATGGCAGACATCAAAGTCTACTATAAGTCCTCAAATGTTCAAATGATTTCCAAAATGACCACCAGCACAGTTATTAAAGGTTCTGAATTTAGCAAATGAGACCATACTGACTTGGGAAACAAATGATCAACCTTTTTCTAGAGAGAAGTTGATGCTTTCGTCGGTGGCATTGTACTTTAAGGTACTTTTGCGTTGGCTTCAATTGTTTATATGCTTTCAGGACAGGAAGCATTGCATTAGTACATTCAAAGCACTGAGGGCACACTTGCATCAACATTCCTGTCCACTGAAAAGAGAAAAGGGATAATAAAAGAGTTGGGAAATGGAGAAGTAATAAGTAAAACAGAGGATGGCAGATTTATAATTAATTAGAAACTTCCCTTGATGCAAGCAGAGCCATACAAAAGGACTACAAGGAACAGTTTGAGGGAGAACCGTCTAATGAGATGGTTTATTGAGTGTTTGACCAAGGGTGAAGCAGTGAAATACTAAATAGTGTTGAGTGTATGTACAGTACATTAGTCAGAGATGATAAAGAGAGCTGTAAGAGCTGTTCTCTGTGTATGAAACACAAAGAAAGAGGCTGTGAGTAGAATTTAGAGATACATGGCTACAATACTGTGTGTGACTCCTTCTACTTTTTAAAAAAATCTTTATCTTCCTCTACTATTTCAGTCCATTTTATCTTGTCCTGCGCTTCTTGTTCTGCCCCTCCTCACCTAATTCTTACCTTTGACCTGAAAATGTTGTCTTGTACTGTCTCAGATTTCAGACAAGAGTGAGAAGATTGTAAAAGAGTAAAAATAAGAAAGAAAGAGCTTGGTGAATGGGAGAGAGAGACAGAGAGATACTGTAACATGCATCTGTACATGTACTTAGAGACCACAGCAGAAGCTCTGAGAAGGAATTACAAGTCATGCATGTACATATGTTGTTTATTGCATTATATATGGTATGAATTAAGCAATAAAGTCAGTGAAGGTGTGCATGTATGCAAATCTCATGTTCAGCATGTTAATGCTCCAATTCCATTTTTACGGCCGGGCTAACACGTTAATTGAAGATGTTTCAAGTCGGTTTATCTTGACGCACTGAATTAAACTTGGTTTAGATTCTTTATAAATGTGTTATTCCAATCTAGCAACATATGCAGATTGTATGTATACACAGATATATGCGCATGGTAAATGGTGTAGATAATAGAATAAAGTCAGAACATATGAATACATACATACATACATTTGAATAAGACCGGTAAAAATGTAAGTCTACACTTAGGATGATGTGACTTTGACACTAAAAGTGCACATGAAAGCACATAAGAAGCACCAGACTATGATATATTTCTAGACATATTTATGACTTGTACAGATAAGTCTCTGGTCCTTGACTTTATCGAAACCATCCATCCAACCATCCATTTTCCGCTGCTTAGCTGTGACCGGGTTATGGTGGCATCAGACTGACTAAAAAACCATCCTTCACCCCAGCAATGCCCTCCATCTCCTCCCGGGGCATTCCAAGGCATTCCCAGGCCAGAAAAGAGCTATGGTCCCTCCAGCGTGTTCTAGGTCTACCCCGGGGTCTCCTACCAGTTGGATGTGTGTGGAACAGCTCCAGAAGGAGGCATCTAGGAGGCATCGTGACCAGGTGGCCAAACCACCTCAGGTTTCCTCCACCTTCTTTCGATGCATAGGAGTAGCAGCTCTACTCTGAGCTCCTCTCAGATGTTTGAGCTCATCACCCTGTCTCTAAGGCTGAGGCCAGACACGGTCTGGAGGAAATTTATTTCAGCCACTTGTATCCACGATCTCATTCTTTCAGTTACTACCCAAAGCTTGTGACCATAGGCAAGGGTTGGGACATTGACCGACCGGTAAATTGAGAGCTTTGCCTTCTGGCTCAGCTCTTTCTTCATTATAACTGGCCGTTACAACACCTGCATTACTGCTGATGCTGCACTGATCCACCTGTCAACCTCAGGCTCCATTTTACCCTCAATTGTGAACAAGAGCCCAAGATACTTGAACTCTTCCACTTGGGGCAGCAGCTCATTCCTACTATCTAAAAAAAATCTTTTATTTACTATTTAAAGCAATATTGTCTGTTCCGTTGTCATATCTGTCCAACCTATCCATGTACAAATTGTTTTCTCTGTGTGTGCTTGCTTGTGTGTGTGTGTGTGTGTGTGTGTGTGTGTGTGTGTGTGTGTGTGTGTGTGTGTGTGCATGTGTTAGGCCTCAGCTATGAAAGGAAAATTGGTTGAAGGCAGTTAGCTGCAATTTATACACACCCATTAAATATATCAAGTATCGAACTTGCTCTGCGTGCATGTTTGTGTGTGTGCGCATTGCACGTGCCTTAATGTGTTGCTCTGGACAGTATTTTAGACTTAACTGCCTTATTGCAGATCCTGACTGTAGTAACTCCAAGTACACACACACACACACACACACACACACACACACACACACACACACACACACACACGTATATAACAAGTACACTTAGAGAGTGATAGTCCCTATTGCAAATGTAATGCAAAATTGATATGTAACAGTATGCAGTGACCAGACACCAGCTCTAAGATAATCAGTTAATACCCGGTTAAACCCTCTAATGACAAAAGATGCTCTGATGGAAATGGAAAATACTTTTAAAATATAATAATGTATATTATTTTTGTTTGTTTTAAATCATTTAATTTGTATTGCTATTATTATGGCCAATCTCTACATGAAATACAAGAATGAAACTAAAATGATCCCAGAAATGAAATTAGCCCAGAGAAGTTTCTTTCTCTGTCTCTTTGTCTCATGATTTCTCATCTGCAACCAAAACTACATGGTTAAGGCTCAGGAAAGATTTCCTTTGTGGTTAAAAACAGTATTGACAGCCGAGATTGGATACAAACTTCTGTCTCCAGTGTCATGACTATCGTTGATCAATAACACAGTTTATGTAGAGAGAACAGTAATTATTTATACAACTACAAGAAGTTTCTTGTCAGAAAAATGTTAACATGGATAATTTTACATTTTTAGACATCACTACTCTACACTCCTGCTCCAGATCAGTTTAATTGAGAAAACATTATTTAGTTAACTTCATCTTCATGATCATCTCTCCTTACTCAAGTATTCTTGGTGCAAAAATTAGGCAGGAAATTAAACTTGCCCACTTGCCGGAGGTGAGTGACTGAGAACAGAGAGAGTCCAGAAGAGGTAAGAGTTCAGAACAGAGAAGCAGCTGAATTTAAAATATATTTTTCATCTGTTGACCTTTGCCCAAAGGACCATTAAGTTAGATTTTGCCACTGGTCTGTATCTGTAAGCATAGCATATGTTTCTCAGCCTGAAATATTGTGCTTTGTTTTCAGGTTGCTGTGGTGAACTCATCTGAAAGAAAGAAAACCTTTAAGGTGTTAATTTAAATCTCTGACTGTCCTCTGCATTCTATGAAAGCTTTTTACTTTACACATGTTGGTTCTCTTTCTTTCCTAATCTGCTTTCCTGTCTCTTCTCAGAGAAAGCTTTAGAAATAGCTTGTTTTTAGTCTTGTTGAAGCAAATGAACGTTGACTTCAGCTTATATTGTGATTCAGCGGAGCGGCTGCCCATTGCCACAGTAGTCAATAGTGTTTACTAAAATAATTAGAGACTTGCTCTCTAATGTGCAAACCGTTGTATCATCAATATCACATCAATTCCTTAGGTCTACAAACACAGGCAGAGTATGCATATGTGTTGACCAGTATGTGGTTGTAGTTGAATGTCTAAAGGAAGAAAAAGCACAGTGTGCATTTGAGGCGTGTGAAAGTGTATTGTGTATCTGATGCTGCACATTTTATACACCAGTCTCAACACACTCAACACAAATTGTCACCACAGTAACTGTGATAACCAAGAGATTAGTTGCTTTTATATGCAACCAAACAATGAAAACGAGACATTTAAAGAGCCCTGTAAGATGTATCATTTTATTTGAAAATGTGTTGTATTACATAAATTATTTAAAGTAATTCCCAGGGTAACTGGATAGTTTGCCAGGCTAAGCAGGGATTTGAAACAGCTTAGCTAAGGTTAACATGTGGCATTTTTTTACTCCTAGACTACAAACTGGACACTGAGCATTCTTTTTCATTTACTGTTTTATCATCACTGGAAGAAAAAACTAGAAGATTTTCGAACATTTGGTTTGTCTTTTGTCGTGCCGTCTCCTGCATTGTCTCTCTCCTCCATCTTCAACCTTAGACACAGAGAGAGAGACAATACAGCACCAATTTTACCAGTGTTAGTGTTTAACATCATTCTCTATTATCTGTGAAGATTCTCAGTCATCCAGGTCATGGTATATCCGGAGGGGCTAAGTCAAGGGCAACAACACTTAGATTCTTGAAGACATTTCCCCTTTCATCCAAAAGGCTTTTCTTTGGACTGGTGTGAATCATTCTCCATTACAGATAGCAAAAAAAAATGAGTTGCTGCTGACTGCATGCTATCAAAGCATGAATATACTATTATAAAAAAGAAAGGGACAATGTCAGACATAAACAGACAAAGACAGAGTGAGGAAAAGGCAAGGGAAAGAAGAAGAATGTGGTTTGAATATTGAAAAGGAAATTACGTAAAATGGGGAGAAAGAGGAGAGAAAGAGAAGAAAATAAGAGAAAGAAGAAAACTACAAATATTGTGGAGGATGGGGGTAAGAACTGAGTAAAAGGGAAACAGGAAAAGAAGGATCATGAGGTCTAAATACTGGGGAGGAGGAGGAGGAGAAAAAGGAGGAGAGGTGGGAGGGAGAGAGACAAATGAGGGAGGTGACAGCTGGGCGAGCTGCCTAGACAAGATAGAGGTTTTGGACCGTGTGTGTGTGTGTCTCTGTGTATATGTGTGTGTGTGTGTGATATGTCAGGGATAAATGGCTATTATCACTATGACAATGTTAATTACAGCCAGACTATTAGGCTTGAGGAGTGCCGGCTCATTTATTTGGCTGCAACACAGTTATATGTGGGTGTGTGCATACTCGAGTGTGTGCCTATAGGCCTCTCTTTTACATTTTTATACTTGTGTGTAAGTGGCTATTTGTATATGTGTGAATGTGTGTTTGTGTGTGTGTGATAGCATCAAATCTATTTGTTAGACAGAGTAATTACTTCAGGCTTTGGCCAAACACTGAAATGTTTCTTATGATCTATAAGACTTCAGACTAATCATTACTAACTGAGCGTGAGCCAAATTTCCACTCTTTCACTTGGAGTTATTTTAAGACTTTCATAATACATGCTTTCTCCCCGTGGGATCAAAAGATTATTAGTGCAATTGTGTGAATGTTTTTTTTTCCCCATTTAAAGAAAAATAACTAATTAGGCTTGTGTGCTTTCATCACATGCTCAACCCTATAGAGCTGCTCAGTGCACAATGTATATATATGTATAAAGGCTAATTAATAGGGTATATGTATGCGATATGAGATACAATTAAAAAAAAGAAATGTTCAGAAAGTTCAGAAGTAATCACAGTTTCCTTTTGTGTATCACCTTTTGGAAGGGTGAATAATGTCAGAATAATGTGTCTTACATCTTGAACATGCACACAAACTTATATTAACTACAGATGTGCATAAAAGATTTGCTCTTGTAGAAAAATACTGTAAGAAAGGGTGAGAGATTCCTGTCATAGCTTTATGCGAGACTGTCCTCCCAGTCGTGCCCATAAGTTGTTACCATGGATACAGCTGTGATTTAAATATTATTTTGTAGAGATTTGTGTGAAAGCTAGGCTAGCTTTGTACTTTCTGAGTGGAACTATTGATAATGAAAAGAATGAGAAATAGTCATCCTTAGATCAACAAAGAAATGTGGAAAATATTCTGGTTCATGAAAGGCAGCAGTGTTGAAAACAGTGTGATTTTGGAGCAGTGATTGTCAAAGTGGGGTCTGAGGACCCCATGGGGGGTTCCAGAGCAAAAAGGGACATAATTTATTTTCACTATAACTCTATACATAAGTAACACAATAACAGAATGTATGACTATCTTGGGCATGGGTTGCACACACTTTCTGTAATAAAATATCTAAAAGCAAAACTCTTCAAAAATCTTATCAAATGGGGGTCTGTGGTCTAATTTGTGTCAGTTTAAGGATCTTTGATGTGAAAAAGTTTGAGAGCCCCTGTTCTAGAGATCTGTGAGCTTTGCCACATTGCAAATATCAAGTCTACAGTTTATTTATTCTCATATTATTATCTGTGTTGTCAGTGTAAATACATATTACATTCTCAGACCTCACGGCGACTGCCAACACTTATAAACTTAACTTGATACGTCATTGTGGTTTCAACACCCACCTCATTTATCAGTCATAAATGTATGAACGAGGCACAGTATTATATGTGTAGGAGCATTGGACTGATGAGAGCTGAAAGCAGGCATGGATGAGAAGGCGTTTTTGAAGGTACTGTTGATCCTTGTGTGACTAATTCAACCACACACTGTGTGATGAAACATGTCCAATTGTTAACTTCAAGGCAATAAACACCAAGCTTGTGGGTGGACAACAGTGTGAGACTACGATTGTATCAGGTACCTCTCATGTGTTAATGTGTGTAGCTGTTTGAACATGAGGAACGATGTTGCTCAGAATTAACATTTATAGCCATGCAGCTTTCTAAATACACTGTGGATGATGGTTACAACCATACAGCCAAAACAAACATAGCCATCTCTGTGTCTATGAAAATCAGACTGTTAATGTATACCAATGCCAGTGAAGTCTAAAGAAATATATCACTTTCTGTTAGTCATCAAAATAATTCTCATATATAATGAGTTACTACCAAAAACACGAGATTATCATAATTAAACATGCCTTTATTGAATTTTTGGCCACTTGGGGGCAGTGTAACACGCTATAAACACAAAACTATTATCACCTATAAAATTGTGAACATTTCAGCAAACAGTTATCTGTTTGCACATCCAACAGATACAGAGACTGCATTTGTAGTTGTATTTGTGTCCACCTGATGAATATAATACAATGTTCACTCACTTTTAAGCATTTTTTTGTTAGTCTCCACAATTTCCTGAAGGAAATATCTGGCTCTGATGTTGTTATATGTTTCACTGTGTTCACCAGCGAGCTGCTAATGTTGTCTACCTGCTGTTTGGCTGCCTGCCACGGAAGGATACACTAATGAGAGCAGTGAGAGTGAACCAAAATAGTAAAAAAAAAGCAGACAGTGAACTGAAAGACATTGCAGTGCTCTGTAGAGCTGAGGGGAACTGCATATTCACTGAAACCATAGTCATTTGATTATTGTTAATATAAAAAATATGGATTAAAGCCATTTTAACTTCATAATAACTAACATCACAAACAAACAAGTAGTGATGAATGCACAAATCAGAGCTTTAGCTTGTTTGCAAATATATCAGAATTCATTTTTTTATTGTTCTTTCCTCATTTCTTGTGTTGATATTTATTTATATTTATTTATTTATTTATTACTGTTATTAAGAAATAGCACTTTTTTAAATTAATTTTTTACATTTTTTTAAATATCACTTAGCCATACCAGCTTTCTTCAGTTTTCATTGCCTCTTGCTCTGCTCTGTCCTGCTCTCTCTTCAGAGAGTCAAGGTTGTCCTAAACCTTGTCACCTCTGTGGCCACTGTCATGCTATCCCTCATTGTCTCACCTGCCTGTCTGTCACAACACTAATTTCAGCAGCTAACAAGATGCTAATGAGCCTAAAGGGGTATCTGGGAGTCAATCACCCTGTTGCTGGGGCAATTTGCACACGCCTAACCTACTTCCTTCCTGTCCCACTGCCAGCATGGAAAGCAAAGGTCAAGACTATGGACAAACACTTCACTCACATACACACACAAAAAAGCGTTCACATACACAAACCCACCTATATGCACACAAGTACTAATGGGGCCAAAAGGATAAGTCTTCTTGG
Organism: Euthynnus affinis; assembly: GCA_029490765.1. Classification (NCBI taxonomy): domain Eukaryota; kingdom Metazoa; phylum Chordata; class Actinopteri; order Scombriformes; family Scombridae; genus Euthynnus; species Euthynnus affinis. The sequence continues at coordinate 11,466,070 of CM055842.1, forward strand.
GGACAACGCTTAGATTTGCCAATGGTCATTATGCACAACACTAATTAGAGCAGGTAATTAACCAGAGAGACTGGCATGTTTTAAGCATTTCCTCAAACACCAATTATTAGGGAAAAGATTGGTGGAATAAGTGTTTGTGAATGCCTACACTGTGTACAGTTACTGACAACAAACTCCCTTTAAATAACAACATCAATACATCATGTGGTGCTTAACAACAACTTGAGATGCTTGACTGTGTTGTCTAAAAATTATTTAACTATTACCTTCTCAAGATAATTACATTTAACCTTTAATATTTAATTAAACCTCATTCCTAATTAAACACAAATTTATGACAATTTCTGATAATTAAAAACAAAGTTTCACATAGAAGTTATAATGAGATAATAAATGTAACTTTTTAATAAGATAATTCAGTTGAATTTAAAGCTATTTCACAAATGTCACATAACTTGCTAATTTAACTTGCTGGAATTTATGTGTCTCTACGAACTAATACAACTATTTTAAATATAACTGCAAGAAGAAAAATTTTTTAATCATTGTAATGGGATGAACTGATCGTATCATAATTAGAATTTGATCAGTATTCCTTGAAAGCAGTGCTGCTTACTGGCGTTATGTGAATGTTGTTGCATACAAGGAATTAAACAGTATTGTCTTATATTGTTTTCTTTTATTAAGGCTGTTGGCATTCATTACTTGGCTGCTTAAGTTTTTTCGTGGTCTAAAAAAATGAAATGTAGCGCCAAGGGCGGGTCGAAATGGATAAGAGCATCAGCTGAATGTCTCATGTACAAAATGTAAATGTAAAAAGCAGCTGGCATTTTGCTTTCCTCCTCACACATTAATGAAACACACAAATGCGGAAGAGAGTGATGGAGGGGACAGGGCAGATAGACACAAATGGATGGATGGAGTTGGGGAGGGAAGGGGAAGGCTACAGTAGGGACATGAAGAAAGAGAAATTAAATGGAAGGAGGGGACAGTTAAAAGAGAGTCATTTTGAGAAGTCAAATTGAGAGTGGGAGAGACGGAGAGATAGAACAGGAGTGGGGGCAGGGATGAAGACATTTGGTAGATATGAGACCTAACAACCCAGTCAACCACAGACACACACACATACACACACACACACACACACACACACCCCTCTTGCAAAGATCCCAGGGAGAATTGTACTTTCAATTTCCAGACCCCTAATTGCATTAGAACTGCCCTGCTCTCTCGTCTGCTCTCTTCAACGCCTCCTCTGTCTCTCTTTCCCTATGTCTCTCAGTCTTGTCTCTCTTCCTCTCTGCTAACCAGGACTTCCAAGGGACTATTACATGGTGCTCTGCACCTCCACTGGGCCCTCCTTTTTTCTTTCCATCCTCTTCTCTCTCTAGCACTCTCACTCTCTCTCCCCTCTGCGCCCACTTCTACCATTTTAGCTTGTCTAATTTCCTCCCTCTTGTGCTTCCTCTTTCTTTGCGCTCTCTTTATTTCTTCATCCCTCTTTCTCTTTGTCTCCTCTTTTTACTTCTATCAATTAGTCAAACCCCTCCCTCCTTTCTCTGTCTATTCTCTTTCCTGCCTACATCTATCAATTTAACCTCTCCCCCCTTTTCCCCCTCACTTCCTACCCTCTTTTTCCCCGACCCCTCATCATGCCTATTTAGAACAAGTCAAATTTCTCTCTCTTCTCGTTCTGTCTCTGTGTCACCTCATCAGTCTGTCTGTCTGTTTCTCACCCACCTCTGTCGCTTGTACTTAGCTAACTAGGCTAATTTCATGATAGAATGACATCTGCTTTTGATCTCACCTTGTGAATGTTCTTTCTCCTTCTCCATTTTCCTGCCCGGTTTTTATCTTTTGATTATTTCACCTATTTAAATTTGTATTTGTTGTTGTCTCACAAGACTGTACAAGATTATACATTCATTTATATTATTTATACACTATACATTATACATTTTTTTGCATTTGGGATAAATGTTGGAAGGTCTAAAAGGATTTCCTGTTTTAACCCTAGGCTAACCCCTGGTTGGAAGACTCTTACTTTCCTTTAGATTGCTGCTGATGTGCACTTGAGCACAGCACTCTATCCCCAAAATTCTCCAGTACAGCTGCTTTAGTGGCCCATGAGGACATTGTGGTTGGATTAAGCAGCTCCCAGGTGGGATTAAACGTAACTGAGCATGAAGGAGGCTGTGCTCAGTTTCTGATTGAGTTCATGAAAAGACAAAAGTCAAATCAATCAAATTTAAGTAAAATTTGTCCCAGTTTATCTCTCCCGACTCTTAAGAAATCTCTCTAGCACAGGAGTGGATACTCTTATTCCTGTCACAGATCTCTTTCAGTGGGCTTCATATATACATTTTTATCTAAACCATAAACTAAAGTAGGTGATTCCACTTTTTAGTTTTTAGTTTAATCAACTGTAGTCTCTAGTTGGAATAAAAACATGGCCCCTGATCCCTCATCTACACTTTATTTGGTGAAATGAAATACTTAGATATACTATACAGGATTTGCTGATTGCTGTTTCTAAATGCACTATTCAAAGTTGGCAAAGCAGCAGCAGAGTGCTGCTTTGTGAACAGCAAAGTTCACAAAGCAGTGAATCAGATAAATAAAATATCATTTTCTGATTGTTTCATGGCGGTTACATTCTAAAGCACAAATAAACACACCCACACCTCTGCACAACCCTGTGGGAAGTAGACGCATTGCTGGACTTTGTGTGACTGCAGAGCTTCATCCTGTCCACTACATACCCACTGCCCAAACGTTGACACCCAGGAACTTTTTTTTTTGTAAAATCCTGCATAGTATGACTTCAAGAGTGAAAAGAAATTACAATAATACCTTTTCCACTAGGTAGTGCGTATAACTGATGTGCTTCACAGGAAAATAAGAATATTTGTTTTTGGTGGGTGACCTTCTCAATATGTCCTCTGCATGGCTCTTGAGGCAAAAGGATGTTATTTTGATCAAAATATAATTTTGGTGTTCTTAACCATATGATATAGAAAGGAGATACTGAAGGGTTTATTATCTAAAGTGAGAATCAGCAAGTGCAAACAACTGTTTATAAAATGCAATGTTTCGCTCTGACTGTTTATTTTCTTCTATCTCACCTTGGTAACATTGGAATTTCCCCCTCATGTAACTTTCAAGAGTTTGATCACTTGACTTGGAAAATAAGTAAGAGAATTGCATTGAAAATATGCCAGTTGTTTTGACACCAGTATTCATCACAAGAATAGAAAAAGCTACAGTTATAGTCATAGACATTATTAGACAGTGTTTTTTGTCAACGTCAGACATTCTTTGAGAAACTAGAAGGCTTCAAAGTAGTTTGTGATGGACTGGCTATAAAGCAATGGAGATAGTGTTTTTGCAATATACAGTAAGTGACAAGGGTTTGCTTGAAGCAGACTAGAATTTGCATTATATCAGGAAAATGTCTTGTGCAACTTAAAAATCTAAAGAGGACCTTCTCAATATACACCGCCCAGAGCAAATGTGCCTTTATTTTTCTTGTTTCCGTGACTTTGCATGCATCTATGCAGCCACTAAAAAAAAAAAAAAAAAAGTTAGAGTGGTGCCCCCCTGTAGCCTTATAACATTTTGCCATTTCCTAACTTACTTTCAAATTTATTCTTCTAACTTTAAACATCTCCCTCCCTCCCACACTCTCGCCCCTTCTCTCTTCCTCCTATTCTTGTTGACTGATTGGAGTGAGCAAGAGCCGCTTGGTATGGAAATGAACCTGCAGCCCAGGACACACAAGTTCTCAGTGACCCAAATACTTACACTCACACATGCACACACACATACAGTAGAATGTGTCATATGTGTTGATTAATTGGCTAGTCGAAGGCAGGTAATAAGCAAATACTGTAACTGAAAAGAGGTACAGTCTGGGGGGAGGGGTGAAAAAAACAAGTATCAGGATGCGCCAGCTTTTCTGCAAACTGTAGGGACATAGAGTAGTGAGTGAAATAACAGACTTGGAGGTTAATTGCCAGAATAACAGGGTGAAATTAGTTGAATTACCCGACAAAAGAGACCTCAAATGTCAAAGAATCTTCACACTCAAGCAAACGAAAAAGAGTTCACAGTGAGTATTTCCTCAGTGTCCTTCCCTGAAAACTACTAAAGCAGTCTATTATGATGTGATCATGGCTTTGTTTCAAACTAACTAGAGGCAAGTGAGTATTTGTCAAAGGGACAGGACCATCTTCCTCTCATCACCTTAATTCTGATTTGCTGATTTTATGAGTCATTAAAGGAAATCTACAAGTTTGTTTTTCTTTTAAAGAAAAATCTTTGCACTTATACTGAACAGTATGTGAGTTAAAGCAAACAAAGAGTACCTGGGGAGTGTTTGTGATGGATTTCACAGAGACTTGTAAATTGTCAATGTAAATTTGCAAGCTCAGGTATTTAGCCCACTACAAGGAGAGAGAGAGAGAGAGAGAGAGAAAGAGATAGAAAATGGGTGAATTGAGGAAACAATAGATCGAGACGTAAAGATTTAAAAAAAAGTGGTAGAGGTTGAAAGGGAAAGGCTGTTTTTATTAAACACCCAGACTGTGAAAATGGCAAATCTATAATTGAGAAAACTGTGTGTGTGTGTGTGTGTGTGTGTGTGTGTGTGTGTGTGTGTGTCTGCTTTCATCAACAGATTATTGAATATTCAGTTTCCTTTTCCTGCTTCCTGACTTCCTTTTACAGAGAACCAATCAGAGCGGGCAAATTAAGGACCCACTTAGCATAACTGCCCTGCTAAGAGGTCTGCACACAAACACATACACACACACACACACACACACACACACGCACACGCACACGCACACGCACACGCACACGCACGCACACACACAGAGTGCATTACATTGAGAAGTGAAACTCACAGGCATCTTCCAGCAACAAAGATAAACATGTGTTCCAATTAAGAATTAATTACATAGCAAAGCCTCTGAGAGAAGTGAAACTCTTTGGAGAAGTAAAGAGAGAGAGAGGATGAGGAGCAAGACAGGGCAAGACAGAGAGAGAGAGGTGAAAGGAAGAGTGCAGGAAGAGAGGAAATAGAAGGGTAAAGAGGATAAAGGAGGAGTGGAAAGCAGAGGTAGAAAGAATGGAGGGCTAGACAAGAGGGTGAGGGATAAAAAAGACAAAAATGAAGAGGAGAAAAAGAATACTTATAGTAATTCTCTAAGACAGGTACGATTTATGTAAGAAAGGAGAGGTGGAAACGGATCACAGGTATACAAAGAATCAGGCATAACAAATGACTAGTCAAGAAAACATCTTATCTCATCTTTTTTTTCATTCTTCTCTGTCAATTAAAACTAAAATTGTACTTATTAGCACAACACTACAGCAGAAACAATGATGCTGCTGGTGTACAGTGTACATTTTAATTTCATGTATTACAGCCAAGAGATCTTTTGGTCTCTCTCAGTCTCTTTCTCCCTCACTCTGAGAGGATGTGAACCAGCCTCATTGTAGGCAGAGGTGTGCAATTGCACTTGTAGGGAACATAAAACAACATTATCACTGATCCAATTTATCAGCCCCACTGTAATAGGCCCATTTCTGACCTGCCTTTTTACTCAGCCTTCCCTCGGCTAACATGTGAGTTGCTTTGTTGCTCCTTCATCACATTTTTCCATTTATCTCAGTTATTTTCTCTCATGTTTTCTCATTTGTCATATCACAGAAATGGGCCACCTGTAAAGTCAGATGTTTGCAAATAAAACCAAAGTCAAGAAAAAGATTAAAGCTGCAAGTAGTGTTGGACAGGCCTTCTCACCCTGGCGCACCCTGACGGGTTTGATGCTACAAACATGTAAAGTCTGGTGCAGATTGGATCATGTACAATAAAGTTATAACAACTTCCTCTGTCACAGCGAAACATCAAATCTCAATGGTGTGAGGATGAGAACTGAAATATGTCTGCCTTGTGCACACCTACCTGTGTCATCAAAATTCTGCAAGTTTTGGGCCTTTTCACTGTTGTGTTATGGATATTTCCATAACTAAAGGGTCAAGTTGTACCTCCTATTTTCTCTAACAGAAGATAATGCATGCATTGTTTTGATGAACAGGAGCCTCACAGGCGAACCAAAGCCAGAATGCAGGCCATTGCTGGACGAAACAAGACAAAGACTTGAGATACAACGTAACTAGAGGTCACAGAGCTATGATTTGAAACTGATGAACCAATTAGATTAATATCTCTGCTTGGGTTAAGGGCTAAGCTCAGGCTTTCAGAGCTCAGAATTGGAAAGAGACACCATCCAAGCAGAACACTCTGGTGTTTGCTGTTTTGGTTTTCCACTTGGCCGAATGCTTTCAATAAACCTTTTCAGCTTTAAGACATCAAAGTCTCACTGCTCATACTCTTTCCTTCAATTCAAATCAACATTGCCATTTGCTTAATCATACGACTAGCATTTAGAGAAGAAAGCTTCTTTTACTGTGTTTTTACCACCACCACTTCCACTACTATTACTAAATAATAATAATAAGGATAATAACATTATTATTCACTGACCAGATCTCAAGACCGGCTAACTCCTAATACTCCAATGGGTAAAATATTGAACTCAAAAAAAGTTATGTCATTCCATTGGGTGATTTTAAAGATCTTCTCAATATATATTTTAAGAGATATATAAAATACTCTACTTTAAATAATAATTTGTGTCTGATATGTTTTTTTTTTTTACAAAAAAGTTTAATTATCTTGTTATAATCCTTAAAATTACATGTACTCCTTCCCCCCCATTAAAAATTATTTGAATATGCAAACATTTTTTATTTAAAAAATTGCTGGAAAAAAAGATGTGCACTGAAGACTTCAGGTTTCCACATTACACTTGTGTAAATTGCGCATTGGCCCATGATGGGCTTCAAATTAGTAGTGATACTCTTAGGTACATGCCTTAAACTCTGAATTTTTCTACTTTCTACTACACTTCTCCTGTTCCACCCTACTTTTCTCCTTAGGCAATGAATTCTCTCCACTTTGCCTCCATTCAGCAAAGGCTGTGTGAATTAGGTGAAAATTGGTTTGTCTGAAGAGAAGTTGACACTGAACTTTTGTATTTATTATGGTGGTTGAGGGTATCATAGGTTACAAAGCTAATATTGGTCTGTCATTTTCTTAATTCATTTTAGTTTGACTATTTGCAGTAGTCAAGTACCAAATGGAAACATGATTAGAAAAGGTGTCATTTTATGGACTTATGCTAGGAGCTTAGCAAAGACAGTGCCCATTAAAACCTACAGCACACCTCAAATGAATAGTTTTTATTCTCATTTTCCCCTCTCTCACTTCTGTCTGTCCCTGTCTCTGTTTCTATCACTCACTGGATTTCTTTTTGTCTCACTCTTCATCTATAGGTCTCCCCCTCCCTCCACCTCTCTCCTCCCCTCACCTCACTAAAAGATGAAACCAATTTTTCAGCCCCCGCAGGAGACAAATTACTCCTAATAATCCCTCGTTTCCTGAAGAGGGCCCCTTTCTTTCCCGCGCAGCCAAGAGACCAGAACCTTAATGGATATGCGGAATTAGGAGGAAAATGTCAGAGCACTCAGTAATGACAGGGGGTGTTCTGGTTTTCATTGTTGCCTCATAAAGACAGAACCCATTGCACGACCAAATTTCTACTGTTGGTAAGCTGACTTTTGATTTTGGAGATGGTAGATGATGGGCAAGGTGGAGTTGAATCACCCAAACAGATCAGACAGGAAAATAATGTTTTCTCTGAGTGCTTCTGTTGCAATTATGTGTGAGGCTTAGTTTTTAGGCTGTTAAAATATGTAACAGTGGTAGATCACACATTTTATCATATGCTCGTACTTGTGATAATGTGGTTTTGTTCCTGTGCTCAGATGTTGAACTGGTTAGGAAGAAGGATGTAAGACTTTGCAGAAGACTTTAAATCCAGCTTTCTTTGAAGTTTCTAGCTGATAATTTCATTTTTTCCCCTTCTTTCCTTCTTCCAAAGACCCCAATAAGTTGGAGCTTTCATCTTGGTGACCTATCACAGACACCCCTCTCAATGATAGACACCTTGAACAACCAACCAACAATCAAAACCTGGTCAGCAGTTCTCGTAAACAAATCAGGAGGCCGAAATTGCTTGTAATAGCAGCCATTTGGATGCTTTTAAAGGAGAAAGGCGGAAAAAAAGATGGAGCGAGAAAAAGTGAAACTGGGTGGGTAAGTGTGTATAGATACACATAATACATGTAGTTGTCTGTGTGTGTGCACAGGCTGTAGGAGTAGCAGAACACATGTAGTCAGACTATAGATTTGCATCATTTTTTGTGCACTTTCTGATAACTGTCTGGCATGATACTGAATGATTACTCATTTTCTTATGACGATAATATCTATCTATCTAATGAACAACTGTCTTAGAAATTACATTTATATACTACTGATACAGCAAATACATTTAGAGAGAAATATATTTGCCAAGATTGTGTTCAATACAACAGCACAATGGAATTTTCTTAATGAAACGTTTGGTGATAACATATCTAATTTATTTTCCCACTATCATTTTTTAAAAATAATCTCTCATAAATGTTTCTTTTTTGCTTCATTGGTTGCCATGCCAAATCCTGCAGCAAGCAGGGAACTATAAGCAATCTTCCTTATTTTCTCCTGTGTTTAATTCTCATATATGAATAGTTATTCATAGAAAACTTCACACAGCACACATGGATTGGAAATGGCAAAAAAATCGAAGGCTAAGGCTGCTATTTGTCAGGTTACTGATCACAATCACAGTAAAGCTCACCTCCTCAAGTATTGTTAATGTAATCATTTATGATGCAATTTTTATATTATTTTAACACATCAAACATGCAAGAGTTATGTGTAAATTAAAGATTAGTTTTGACAGCCTTCTTGCTGCAATCTCATTGAAAGAAATCTTAAACCTTCAATTAATATCCATGAGCACCGAATTTTACTGAAAAATATATTTAAACCCTTCTGTCTCTAAGAATATTAGAAATGAGATGTAGCATTGCTCATCTCTCAGCTCCATTCACACTAGTCCCCCTTAAAAAAAGATAGTAAAACCCCAACAGCAGTGCTATTTGAAAGCTACTGAAATGATGGTTTCAAGCTTGCTTTTTCTGGCGTGTGGAAGAGACAGGGGTTGCAGAAGCCCTGAACAAAATTGGGTTTTCTCACTAGGGCTTTGCTGTTTGAAGGAGGGCTATCAGGCCAGATTAGCTCTACCTCAGTGGTAATGGAACTGGGAGCATTTTGAAAAGCATCCTCATACTCACTTTTTAGCCAGAGGTTCTTGGTTGCTTTAGCCAGAGCAATAATGTCTGTTTTGATCTGTGAATGTAGGAAATAAAGGTCGGAACTTATCTAATTAGAAAAGTTACACATGTAAGCAAACATGTAAACATGTATGTAAACATCTTTTTAGAAGTGTTTTCCTTTTAATGATCATGTCTAATAAAAAGTAAGCGTTAATTTAAAGTATAATTATAAAAAGTTTTCCCCTATTAGAGAGATACAATTTATTTATGAATTTAAAACAAATTTTGTATTGTAATTTGGTATTGTACTGAACACAAAATATTTAAAACCTTCAGTCTACAGTCACCCGAATACTGTAGGATAAGGTATTTCTCAAACTCTTCATATGTAACCTGTGGCAGCACTTTTATTTACCAACTGATGGTCTTCAACTTTTAAATAAAGTTACTTTTGAATATTTTTTTCTTTTAATATCTATACAATGAAAACTGCAATAGTGGAAGGGATTTGCAAAATAGTGTAAGAGTATAATTGCTTAAAATACAAAGAACATAAAAACACTACAATATAACATACAATAAAAGAAACAAACAATAGAACATAAGTAACCACATCACTTAAAAACACACAAAATACAAATGTTTTTTTTTTAAACATGTCAACAGAGACTGCATATTGTCTATTGGAAGAGCATAACCAACTGGTCATATAAGGATGGAGCAAGCCAGAGATGTACATGGGTGCCTGAACATGTAGGGCTCAATGTGTGAAAAAAAGGACCTTAAAATGAGTCCTAAACTTGATAGACGATAAGATGGAGGTGATGTGAGGTGTCCTGCTGGACCTGGTCAACAACATTGCAGCAGCATTTTGGATCATTTGTAGATGGTCCAGGGACAACTTACTGAGGCAGGTGAAAAGGGAATTTCAGTAGTCCAGCTGGGATGATATGAAAGCATGAATAATCATCTCTAGCCTAGATTGTGATAAAACACCTGAGTTGGGCCATGTTTCATTTAGCAATTTGATATTGAGGTGCATAGCCTGATCAAATATAACAGAGGTTTCTAAGATTAGACTGTACAGTTGAAGAAAAGACCCCAATGTAATCAACATAACAGTGATAAGAGATACTTTTAATTTGCTAATTATATGACTTAAGGAAAATATATTCAGAACAAATAGTATAGGACCCAAGACAGAACCCTGGGGCATACCACAGGAAAGAGAAGTAGTTTCAGACATGGAAGGACCAAACGGCACAGAAAAACTCCTATCCAAGAGATAGGAGGAGAACCAGCATGGGGCACTCCCAGAGTCACCACCCACTGCCTCAACCTTTCAATCAGGATGTTGTGATCTACAGTATCAAAAGCTGCACTAAGATCTAGCAGCACCAACACAGAACATTTCCCCACATCAGAAGACATCATTTAGTCATTGGAGACTCTGAGAAGAAGAGCTGTTTCAGTGGAATGCTTCTGATGGAAACCAAATTGGAAGTTATCTAAAATGCTGTGTGCTGTCAAGACAGCATTGAGCTTAGGAAGAAGAAGACAAAAGATGCAGAAACACAGTAGAGAGAAGACAGAGGGATGATGAAAGAAGACAGAAAAAGAGATGCAAGACAATAAAAAAACATTTAAAAATGTAAAAATAAAAAATTATACAAATTTAAAAAAAAAGGTGAAATCATGTAAAAGCGAGTGTATGAAAATGGGTTTTAAGAAATGATTTAAAAGAAGTCACTGACTCTGCAAGCCTTAGTTCCTCATAAGACCCTGATGAAGGCCACAAGCTGAAACACGTCACTCAACTAATAAAGTTGTTCTCTATACTACAAGTATTGCTGGAGTTCTGATCTCCTTAGCCTTATCGCCACAGGCAGGTCAGTCCAAAGCCGAGGGGCCCTGATGGCAAAAGCACAGTCACCTTTTTTAAGATTTAAGCATCGACTTTGGAATGGTCAGAAGGGCCCGACTTGAGGATCTAAGGCTGCAAACTGGCTCATATAGGGTCAACATTCCTGTTATATAACTTGGGGCCAGGCCCAGATGCGCTGTAAAAGTGATCAGTAAAATCTTAAATCAATTCTAAATTGAACAGGGAGGCAATGCAGAGCAGACAGGATAGGGGTGATGTGATGTTGTCTGTTAAAACCAGTAAGAAGCCGAGCTGCTACATTGTGAACTAGTTGGAGGTGAAAGAGTGACTTTTGATTTATGCCAGAAAGAAGGGAATTAAATTACTCAAGTCTAGAGAAAATATGAGTGTGAATGACTTTTTCCAGGTGTGAGAGCATTGGCTTAATTCTTCTCAAAGTTGTCAGGGCTGATACCACTATATAGAAGATTTCAAAGTATCGGTGACAAAAGTCTAAGAAGGGCAGCAGTCGTGTCAACTAAAATAAGAATTTCTCTGAACTCTTGGATAAAAACATTGTTTGGCCTGGATGGCTTGTGGATGATTAAAATTATCACTATATCTATAGAATTTACCAAGATCAAGTTCAGATGATGTAAAATTTCAATGTAAAATGGAAGTGCATTTAATTTTTTCTGTAAGTAACAGCAACTCCCCCTCCCCTGCCTGACAGCTGGGGTTGATGGAGGTGCATAATATCAGGGGGTGCTTCAAAAAGGGGACAGCAGTCTCCCTGAGATAACCATGTCTCTGTAATGATAAAAAAAAGTCTAAACAGTTCACATTTCATTACTTTCAGGCTATCACTCTGTAGACTAGCCAGAGAGCTGTGTGGCATCATGGTTAAAATGAATGGATGTGTGTCTGTTGAGTAAAATGGGAGAGTGATAGGAGTTTAAAACAACTGAATAAAATCTATAAAAACAACAGCTAAGAGTGTGGTGCAGCTGACAGGACACACCCCGCCCCTGCTCACTTACCCAGCTAGAGCAGCGAGCCCCCCACTACTGCTTGGGCAAGACAATAGTTAAATTACCTCATGCAGCCAGTGCCCAGATTTCTTTTAATACGCCTGCAACTGATGAATTACAGTTAGGTAAAGAGAGGCAGCCAGAAAGGGGCAACCGATTAGCCAGGTAGTGGACAAGAGACGAGGAGCCCTCAAACTGCATATGCACCGCAAACAGCTGCGTTTCTGACTTCCGACTTCCAGCAATGGCGATGTGTCACCCCAATAAGCCGGCAGATGTTCGCTATGGCATCAACCTTTCTAGTGATGTGCATTACTGAGCTGTTATTGGTAACGTGATAACATTACATTATCTGCTTCCATTTTCAACATATGCAAATAATTACTGCATTTCAGTTTTTACTGCATATTGATGCATATGCATAATATGAGTCAGTATTTTCTAATGTTATTCGTAAATCTACACTGAAATATTAAGTAGCACTACTGAGTGAACAATGAAAGTTTGAGGTTTATATGAAAAACAGATTTTTATGACCTAAAGAGGCAAATGTGTTTGAGTCTCACCCGGAATGACACCTGCTAGTATGACACATACATGGGGAAAGATTATGTGTGTGGGTAGGTTGTGTGTGTGGATTTGAGTGGATGATTGTAAATGTAAATGCATTTGCATACACGTCTAGGGTCTCTGAATGTGAATGTGCACATGCTTTGTAAGTGCATTGGTCGTGTCTCCATGTTTGTGAGACAGCTTGTCATTTTGAAACCTGTGAGGGTGAAACCTGCTGTGTGTGTCTGTGTGTGTGTGTATGTGTGTGTGTGTGACCAGGAGGCTTGTAGCAACAGGAGGGGGTAAACAAGTTGACCTTTATAGCTTTGATCGCCCTGGAGGAAGGGGATGGGCTGGGTGTGTCGGAAAGAAGGTTGGAGGAGGGAAATTGAGGGAGAAAATGGAGTCTATCTGAGCATAAAGATGTGTGCTGCTGGGTATGTCAATATGCATGAGATATCTGTATATGTGTTCATCTATCAAGTCATTCCTTACCTCAGCCAGCGGTACGATGCCCTGTATATCAGCATTGCTGATGTAGAGGTGTGACACTTTCTCTGTTTGCCTGGAAGTCGTCTGCATGCCAGTTGGGTACTCAACATTCCAGTGCAGAGTCTGAGTTGGAACCAGGTTGATCACGTTATCGACTTCAAAGTCCAACTGCATCACCTCGTATGATGGACTATCCAATCTATAGAGACAAAGACAGGTAGGGCAAAGTCAGGTTTTGAACTGGTTGATATGATAATATGATAATCATGTATAAATTATTATGCAACTTTTTATAGGCACCTAATATAATAAAGTGACACTATTATTTACACCTACTAAACGGAATCTGTCATATTTTCTTCCACAGTTTCATATGTTCTTTTTCTTCCATATAATTTTCTGACACAAAGGAAGTAATGTTTAATAGATACAGTTTTTGGTTAAAATAAATAAATAAGCTTTAACACATATAAGCAGTGATCAGAGCCAATCAGACAACATTAAAATGGCTCCTAGACAACTTCCCCAGAAGTCTGAAAGAGACAGACCACATTTTAAGGCATGGCAAATAATACAAAAGAGGTGGCAATGGCCATGATGACCAAGAATACACTTCAAGGTTTCCACTTAGACATGACAGAACAATGCTCTGTCACTGACAATGGTAGATTATCTTTAATGCAAGAGAAAGACCGTCAATTGTAAGATAAGAGATGTTTTTTGTTGCTATCACAATGTATCCGTAATGCAGTGTGAGTCCAGGGAATGTGAGTAACCGGTGTAACAGTAAAATTCTCTCCGCATATAAATTCATTAAATGAGCGTGACACATTGGTGAAAAAAGAAGGTTATGGAGAGAGATAAAAGATTGTCACCATGGCATGTGCCTTCTAACTGCTCTCCAAACTTTCTTAAACAAGTGCCTTTGTGCCCTTGAGCCAGTCATAATGTAGCTGAAAGGATCTGTAGTTTATATCTACATTGACAGTGATGATAATAATGATGAGGATGATTCTGAGGATCTTGGAAATGGAAGTGATAACAATAAGTGCCCCTGCCTTGAGGACTGCTAAGTATGTACAATAACACTATCCATGTGTGCATAGTGTGTGTGTGTGTGTGTGTGTGCATGTTTGTGTTTGTGTAAGTGGGCGTGGGAGAGAGACAGTCAAATCATCCAATCCAAAAATAATGACACGTTTTATAGCTTAATGAATAGAAGCTATAGTGCTTTATGCCTGCTCCACAAAGCCCGGGCAAGTCTCTCTCTCTCTCATCTCTCTTTCTCTGTGTTGGTGTGTGTGTGTATAAATATTGTTATTTTTACTATGCTGACTTTGACTATTTGACTTTGACACAGACCAGTTGCATCACTAACACCGGCTAAAGCCGTACTTTATTTTTGTTATCAGATGCACTGCATTATTATGTATAGCACTCTGACTTGTTAAGGTGAACTTTTTGCAATCACTTCGTAACTGTGATTAGTAGTAGCTAGTAGCTAGTTTTTTTTATCATGTAAAATGGTACATTTTGATTTGCTTTGACTGGAGACATCTGGATACCCACTCGTGTCAGTTATTATTTTATACTGATATGATGACAGATGTCTATGTTAGACATAGCCAAAGATTCAAAACTTGAAATAAACATATGTAAAATGCTCCCTATAAGACAAAAGAATGCTTAGTTTGTAATACTTGGTTATTTTTTCTTTGTTATTATGAAATGGACAGCCATTTATGGACATCCATGATGAGATGAAGTGTCGTGGATGTCCATAAATGGCTGTCCATTCTGTAAAATCTTTGTTGCTGAGGTTGTTAGCGGTGCCCACTTTTATTCCAGATCTGATTAAGGCTGGAACATGAATGGATGTATTTGAGAAGTTGCCATTTTAAGTAAAGAAAAATAATTGAAATCTCGCAACCACTACTTGTTTACAAAGTCTTTGGAAGCTTCCAGAAGCTAACCAGACAGAAGTGGGCTCATGCAGAGGGTTAAATAGATGTGAGCTATAACAACCTGTTTCAGACAGAGGCTGAATTGAAGGGTTGCATAGAGGACCAGAATAAGATAAAAAGTAAATCAAGCAAAGATATTCCAGTAGAGCCCCAAAATAAAAACATTGGCCTGGAAATGTTTATTAATGTTTAATACTGTCTGTCCCCTTTAAATAACCATACAACTCTATGTCATTAAAAAGTTCAGATAACGAAAGAGAAAAAAAGAAATCTTTTCTTCAGTTATTCCTCTCTATTCAAATTCCATTTCCTATGTATAAAATGTGTCTGTCATTTTGACACCTTGGATTCCAGCTGCACATCATGCCCTCACAACTTTATAGACTGTCATTACTTGCTTTGCCTCTCTGCCTGTCAGACATCCTGATACTATCTGCTGCTAGTGTGAATCACATCCTGTGGTATCATTTATCCCTACAGGAATTCTTTGCACCCCCTCCTTCTAGACCTTAACCAACTTTGTTAGTATTAGGGTTAGTGTGCGGTAGTGTGTGTGGTCCGATTCAGAGTGAATGAGTGAATAAAAGTCCACAAAAAAACAAAACAAAATAAAATGTCCACACAGTGCAATAAAATGCTGTGTTTGTGCTGGTTTAAGCTGTTGCAGCCAGAGCAAAAGGAACACGGCAGGTCTTAAATAAAAACACTATCTGAAATGTGACAGTACATTTTCCGAGGTCAAGATAGCAGTGAAATATACCTACAGTACAAACAAAAGGTCTCTCAGGTGGGTTTTTCTCAACACAACTTTCTAAACCACAGTTGACTGTTTCATGCTGTCAAGAAAGGTGCACCAAAAATAATTTAGATGTGGTTTAGCAACTTCAAAATCTCTTGGACTGTAAGTCTGCATTTTTTTCTTTCTACTACTGATACTGTCTCTCTAACACCCACCCAGCCCTACACACACACACACACAAACACACACACACACACATCCAGCGGCTAGTGAAACATGAATTAGAGAGAAAGAAGGTAAGCAGCTGTAAATTGATTTTCGAGCGAACGTTTCATAGCTCTGTCTTACACACACACATACACACAGGCACCAAGGCATAGGGGGTTAAAGATCATGACAGAGCCAATTGCTGAGGGTCTGTGATACCTGGTGTGTCTGTGTGTGTGTGCCTAGGGAGATGGGGTGAGCGATGTGTTACACAGATAGATTAAGGAGAGAAAACTGATGGATGTCAGCTCCCCTTGACCTCTTCCAGATCCCTCCATCATGCTTGCTTTTCTTTCTGTCTGCCTGTCTTGTCCTTTTAAAAATCCTCCCCAGATTCTGTACTCCCTGTAAATGTCTGATTTAGTTTCTGATCACAAATGCATAATTTTGGATACGGTTCTACAGTCAGTGTTGACTTCTCAGAAACAAACCATAGAGTCTTACATCTTTAATGAGCATTCTGCAGCTAGTTTTCAGCTCTCTTCTCTGATATGTCCATTGCTAAATTTTCCGATATTAATGACTCCATTAACTGGTTTAATGAATCGTACTCCTTAGCTGTTGATACCTTTGCTCCAAATAAGATCAGACTAGCCCCAAATCCGTCCCCGTGGATAGAAGATTCCATTCGACACTAGATTATAAAAAGGCTGAGCATAAAGGGAAAAAAATCAAACCTCAATGCTCACTACCTTCACATGAAGGAGCTATTATCCATGCTTAATCAACTCAAGGATGTAAGAGAGGCATATTTCTTTGGCCTAATTAATAATAACAAGCATAACCTTTGTTTTTTTTTGTTTAATACTATTACCGACTTCTGAATCCTGCTCATTCTGTATTTCCATGCAAGATCTTTTCGATATAGTTTCACATATCCGTCCATTGTCCTGCCCTGCTGATATCCATCCAAATTTCTTAAAGAAGTCCTACCAGTCATTGCCCATGTCTCTCCTGTGGCTGCATACCTGACTATTTCAAGACAGCCAGTGTCTTCCCACTCCTCAAAAAACATCTGTACATACAAATGATTTAGTTAACTACAGGTCAATTTCCAAATTTCCCTTCGTTTAGAAAATTCTTGAAAAAAAGTTGTTGCTCACAAGCTTCTCCAACTGGTTAAGGGACATTATCTTTGATAAATATCAATCTGGCTTCTGCTGAAAACATAACATGGAAAAAGCACAACTAATGACATTCTTATGTGGATAAAAGTGAATATACCATTTTGGTTTTACTTGACTTATCTGCTGCCTTTAACACCACTGATCATGCCATTTTAATTGATAGACTACGGAACTGGGTTGGTATCACTGGCACTGCACTCAAATGGTTTTCCTCATACTTGTGTGACAGACATTTCAGTGTTCACATTAACAATTACATGTCTGCCTCTGCTCCTCTCTTAAATGGGGCCCCACAAGGCTCAATACTTGGACCTATTCTTTTTTCTTTATATGCTTCCTGGGCTGCTGGGCCATCTGCTTAACTCCTCAAGTGGTACCTCTTACCATTGCTATGCAATGACATGCAGCTTTACCTCTGGGTTCATAATGTTCGCAGAAAGTACAGGCATTACTAACTGGAGTATAACGTGTGGTATTAGTCAGGCTCAGAGACAGAGGGAGAGCATGAGCAATTCCTTAATTGAAAATAAGCACTCCAAACTCGACCCAAGCCTGAATCTTTAAACAAAATGGCTTGAACTTGACCTAAGCCTGACTAGCTCAACAAGGGTTCATGATTTGGGTGGCAGGACTCTACACAGGATTCTATGGTTGCTAAACTCAATGAAAAAAGTTATAAGTCTGGGGATTATTTATGATATGTTGACATCATATGGGAAAGGTACTCATGTTTAGGATTTGCAAATGTTCATCAGACAACTCAAAACGGCTGTATGATTGTGGATTTAAACATACTGTGCATTGACAATATAAGACAATAACCATTAAATTTGGGTTTAATTTGATTGAATGAATGACTTTGGCTGCAATGAGACATCCGTATCACTTGGATGTTGGCGTGAACACTATAACACAAATATGGAATGAATACAGCATAAGTCAATGCGGTTTATATATTTTAATAATATAATAATATTATGTATTTCTACAGCAAGCATTACTCTTTTTCTTTGTCAGTACAACCCTCCCCCTCACATGATAGGTCACATCCAAGTGCTCAATAGAAATTAAGAAATAAAAGCAAATCCTCACCTAAATGAACTGTAAACCTTTATTGTTTATTTGTCTCTTTGTTTTTACATACATTTTTTGGAAGACTATGTGCTTTTTTTTTCTGAAACACTCACTTAGTGATATGTATTCAAAGCTGGGGGTTGCCCTGTGCAATTATATACCTCGTTAGATAAATTGAGAGACAAGTGCCTTGCTAACAAACACACCAACAAATAGAATCTATGTGATACTACAAAGTAGCAAGAAGAAGTTTAAGTAATATTATTTTTCATCTGAATCAATTAGATTTTTTCGTGTATTGTTTTTGTTTGTATCCATCAATAAGACTTTGTTGCTTAACCTCAGAGGACGAAGAAGTTGCCCAATTTCATATTTTCCAGGGAGAAACCTAAAATACAGCAGAGGTTTAGACACATACACGCCAAGACACAATGCCCTGTCACTTCTGCTCTCTGTTCCTGTCTTTCTCACACTCACAGACACATGCACATATGCAATGCAATGCACCAGCAATGGAAATCCTCTCTCTTGCTCTTTCTCTCTCTCACTCTCACACACACACACATAAAAAAACCATCCAGAAAATGTTGAGTGTGTTTGGGTGCAATGTAATCGCTGGAGCTGAAAAAGCAATGTGTCTGCAGTGACAGGTTCATTCAGGTGTTAGCTTCGTCCCAACCACAAGGCTCCAAAACAATATTACACTGTCCTCTAGTGCATACGTGTACACTCACTCACATGCACACACAAACACACACAAACACACACACACACACACACCATAACATTGTTCTCCAACACTCAAAACCAACAAAACTGCTGTAGAGCTGTAGAAATTCACACTCTCTCACCATATCTGAGTGCATTTTCCTTCAGGCAATGGTGACCTTCACCTATTATCCCTGTTACTGACACAGTGATGCAGGTTTACAGCGGAGTGGGTCAGCATGTATCATCTGACCTCGTTTCACAACCCAGCAATAAGCATTTCTATTATCACTAAGAATTTAATTTATTGTTATGATTTGTTAATGACATTTAGGTGGTCAAGTAACTAACCAACTAATCTAAAAAAAAGGAATTTGAGAAGGGATCAAGACAGAAGGGAGGATGAGAGAGAAATAGCAAACATGAGCAAGAGAAAAAATGAACTGAAACTGAACCAATCGTATGCAATTTAATTTTGTATAATCCAGAGGTTTAGCAAATGATGTGTATAGAACTACAGATGTAGACTTGAGTGTCTGTGAACAGTGAAGCCTTGAACAACAGCAGACACAGCATACATGTGCTAAGGCTGGACACATGTCTCTGTGGGTTTATGCACAGATGAGTGTTATGGGTATCCGTATATGTTGTAGAGACCGGCAGAGGAGCTTATGCGCACACCTCTCAAATCTCAACAATGTTTCATGCAGACTTGAGTGTAAAGCAAGCTGATTTGTGGATCTGTCTCATGTTTGGAGCCAGGTTCAAAAAGGATAAAGGCAGTAAACAGATGTATAAACTCTCTCTGAATGACACAGAGATGTATGTTCCGACCTTAAAGCATATCATTCATATGTACAGTAGGTGTTCTGGTATGTCAGTCTGGTTTTGTGATTGGATTGTTCTTTAATTTTAGAAAATTAAAATGTTACAATAAGTGTTCATGAAGTGTTCCCTTGGGAGCGCTTTTCATGTGTCAGTAGCTCAGCTTTATCTCTTGGAAACACCCCCAACAAGGAAAATTTGCATCATGTAGCAGGTGGATGTGACTCTCCTCATTGAGACTTGCTAATAGATGTATCAGTGGAGCACAGGAGGGAGACTGAGATAGCGATTTAACCGACTTGTGTGCTGGTATTTGACATGTTTTTTTTTACTTTTTTCTTCCTTTAAATAAATAATTCTAAAAAATATTTGTATGAAACAAATCACTCACATCTTTTATTTGGGGGATGTACATAGAAAGGGATCCTAGGTATGTTTGGAAAATGCGATCTGAGGTAAAAATACACAGAGTGGTTACGCAATAAAACATAAATTACAGCAATCCATTACAAAATAACTCTGAAGTTGTGGACTTTTTTCCTGACTCACCTGTATTGCTAGATAATTGATATAGATAACTTTATACACAGTGAGACGCACATATAAAGATACGCATCTTTTTGATACTGAACGTTTCTCTGCCTATGGGAGGCTGGCCTAGCTTAACCTATAAACCCAGATAAAAAGATATACTTCTGGCAGCAGTAAGTGTCTTGTGAGGCATGCCTGCTGGACTCACTTCTTACACTTATATGTAACTGGATTGGCCCTTCTGGAGTCTCTGAACTGATTAGCAGAGATGATTAACTGATTTTTTCTGTTTATCTATTTAGCCATCAATTAAACAATTTAGTTTCCAGGCTGAGTCAACTGAGATAAAATCGTGTTTGCAGCCTCACTGATCCTGTTCTTAGCTCATTCTTTGTCACCTTTCTTTTTTCTGTCTCTATATCTGTGTCTGTCCATTTATCCATCAATTTGTCTGGATTTTTAGCTTCACTGAAGGTTGGTCAGTCCAACACTTTAGTCCAGATAGAAATATCTCAACAACTATTGAATACATTTTATTAAACTTTGTACAGACATTCATGATTGCCACAGGATACATTTGAATGACTTTGGTGATTCCTCCACTTTTCATTTAGTGTCATAAGCAGGTCAAAAGTTTTCTCTTATCCAGTGAAATATCTTGACATTTTCTGGATGGACTGGCACAAAAAATTTTCATGGACATTCATGGTTCTTAGACCACATATCCTAATGACCAGTGATCCCCTGGCTTTCCTCTTTTTTCTCTCTAGCACCACCATGAGGTTCACATTTATGGATGAAATGTCTAAAGAACTATTAAATACATTGCCATGACATTTGGCACTGACATTCATGTCCTCCTCAGTATGAACTGTAATAATATTCCCTGAATGTTCATCCAGCTCCATCATCAGGTCAACATTTGTCCAATACATTGGTTTATGACTGAACACTTGCAAAATGGAAGTTAAACAGTTAAACTTTGTATTTAGTGTTATTGATCAAATGTTAGCATGCTAACACACTTTGTGTTTCCAGTAAGCTAGCTTTCACTTTGGTCTGAGGTAGTAGGGTATGTTTCAAGACTCATCTCAAACCGACAAGATGGTGCTGACCATAAGCTGCAACTCTGGGCTTCAAACTCCCAATGCAAACCAATGGGTGATGTCACAGCTGGTGTCCATCTTTATATACAGCCTACGTTGTATATGCTAATGTTGTGTCATGATGAACTACATACACAAAGTGACCAAGGCATTTACTAAGAGACAAGAAAAAACTAACTGAAAAAACAAATAAGTTAATGCACGAATATATCCACATATAAAGACAAGCTTATAAAAAGAATATGTGAGTGTGTGTGTGTGTGCCTGTGTGTGTGTGTGTGTGTGTGTGTCTGTGTGTGTGAGACCTTGAGCTGCCCCCTGGGTCAATGTGCCGAGTCTCCTTTCCTTTCTGACCATGTAACAAATGGCTGACATACACACACACACACACTTAGACACTCAGACACCTCCAGTGGCCTTGCCGTAGAGGACCCGTCCATCTCTCTGTCACAGCTTTAATAAGAGACACACATAGTATTTGAATGTTTCCCTGTGCGCACACACACACACACACACACACACACACACACATCATTGCTTGAATGATGAAGCCAAGTTGAGTACATATACAGTCCTTCGTTCTCCCCACAACTCTCCAGTGCCACCCACAACAGAGACAAAGCCTGGTCCAAGGCTAGATCCAGTGGCACCCCTACGGACTGGTTAACCTTTAGGCAACAAAGAAACATCTGCACCAGCATGATTAGGAAGGCTAAATCAAATTATTATCAGTCAGCTCTCTCTGCCTTTGAGAGTTCCATAAAATTTTGGGACACTACAGCATCTCTTAAGAATTCATCACAGTTACATCTCCATCCACAAATCAAACACGTATCTGGTCATATTTCCAATAAATCATCCATTGTTGAAGCTTTTAATCACCATTTCCTCTCCTGTGGTCTTTTATTTAATGTGTCTGCAGATTCAACTGTAGACAATTACCATATCTGTCCAGCACAAGGAGTCCCCAATGCCCTAGCTTCTTCTGACAGCAAATTTTCTTTTAATCTGGTAAGTAATGCAGATGTTGACAAAGCTTTGCTTAGATTAAAAGCATGTAATAATATGGGTGCAGATAATCTTGACCTATATATTCATCAAAGTGCCCCCGTAATCTAACCATATTTAGCATATATTTTTAACCAAACTTTTTAACAGCCATGATTGCAGCTTTGTGAAAAAGCACCTCAATAGTGCTCTTACACAAAAGTGGTGATGTCTCAGATCTAAACAACTACTATCCAATATCTAAACTTCCTTTTTTAGCAACATTCCTAGAATCGTTGCTCAATTTAGAACTACGTGCCTTTAATAATGATTGTCTGCTTTTTTGCAGATGATACAATTTTATGTGACCCAGCCTTTGATACTTTCCAATCCATTCCTTAATCACACGCTGAATTTAAATGCAGACAAGACCAAATGCATGGTATTCTCCACCTTCACTCCACTGACTCTCGCTATCCTGCCATTAAAACTTTAAATGGCAACCATATTACTCTTGCTGAGTCACACAAATACTTAGGAATTTGGCTTGACAGCAGACTATCATTCAAGATTCATATTCAACATTTGACTAAAAAATTAAAAATCCAGCTAAGCTTCTTGTATAGAATCAAAGGATCAGTCTTCTTCCCATTGTAAAACTATTGTGCAGTCAACCTTCATATCTGTCCTTGACTATGGAGATATTCTGTATTGTCACGCAGCCCCATCAACACTTCAGCAGTTAAACCTGTGTGTCATAGTGCATTACATTTTATCAGAAATTATACTCATCATTGTTCTCTGTATCACAAGGTTGGTTGGACTCCCTAACAGTCAAGAAGAAATAGCCAATCTCATGTTATTCATTTATAAAGCTATACTGATGAAGCTTACAAAGTACCCCACATCTATTTTCTCATTTAAATCTATTAACTACAGCACACGATTCAGTAATAACTAAAAATTAGATATCCCTAAGGTATGCACTAATGTTGACAGAACTGGTTTCAGGTACTATGCACTTTCAAATTAAATGAACTGCACACTGCCAAACCTGAGTCTTGCATTCATCTTGAAAATTGTAAAGCTTTATTATCTGATGTTTTTTATGATTCTTGTTACTGTTTTTCCTCGTTTATTGTGTAGTTGTGTTGTTTCTGTTTGTTGATTGCGTTCTTGTCTTATGAATGTTTCTTTTTCTCAACTCTGTCTTATAAAAAGAGATCTTAATCTCAATGAGACTGCCTGATTAAATAAAGATTTTTTTAAAGTCTCACAGTCAACCATACTCCTTGCCAAACCCCATATATTCCACATACACACACATAGACACACCAGATTAATACCAGAGCATTTGATCTGAAACTGAAACTGATTAGATTTACTTTCTTCAGAGATATTTAGCTCATGAGTTCCCTTTGAAATTTGACTGTTAGTGTTGCAATATTTATCAATGAGTTTAAATTAGGTTTGAAATAAATACAAGCACAGTGGTTGATTATGATATTTCTTGAGAATACCATTATCCCCTCAAAACCTCTATTGTTTTCAGAGGAGTTAAGCTCCCCGTGGCTCCTCTGTAATTCGAACCCTGTTGCTGACCCCTTGCTGTTTTGTCCTACTGAGGAGAAGCAGGAGGTAGCCAAAGGAAAATCTCTTTCCTTTAAGTCACCCTCAAAGTTGCAAAAAACACACATACGATCTATAAGCACGCACACACACATGCACACACACACACACAAACACACACACACACTCACATTCTTACTGTGTACAAGTGCAGGGAGGACAGGTTGTCTTATCAAAGTGTACTGTAGGAAAGTGGTGGTCTCGGGGGAAATTCAAAGGACAATAGAGAACAAACACACACACATACCCACCAACAGACATGCACCGCTGGCAAGAGGAGACATCCCCTGGGAGAATACAAGGCAGGAAAGAAAGGATGGAAAGGGAAGAGGACAAGCAAAAGGGAGAAGGGACAATTTTTCTCTTTTTGCTCAGAGGAAGTTGTCACTTACAGCATTTCCCCTCAGCACCTGCACAGCCAGTGGCTGACAGCAGGTGTGAGTGTGTGTGTGTGTTACACAGAGACAGACACAAGGAGTTTTACAGAGAAACATCTGATAGAGACTATGATAATAGATGGATGGATAGATGTGAAGTTAGATTAAACAAAAGAATAAAAAAATAAGCACCACAGTGTAAACTGCAATATAGAAGGTAAGTGATAAAGAGGAACAAAGAGGGCACCACATGGAAACAAACACTCTCTCTCTCTCTCTCTCTCTCTCTCTCTCTCTTTCACACACACACACATGCACATACGCATGCACACAAAGCTGTCAGAGATGTGTTAGCTACAACAGGGAGACAGAGAAAGACAGAAGTAAAAGCAAGACGATGCCAGGCGGAACCACAGACCGACAATACACTGTCACAGCCATCACCCACCTTCACCTTCACTCTGTGTGTGTATATGTGTACGTGTGTGAGAGCATGTGTGTGACAGTTGGACGCAGAAATGCAACGCACCGTCGCAGACAACCCCTGTCAGTTTGGTTTAAGACAACCCCTGAACCACATGCATGCGCATGTGTGTGTGTGTGTGTGTGGAAAGGCGCATATCGTTCTGGGCATTTTTGTGCATATCAGCTTGCATATCAGCTTGTGTGTGTATTTCACCCCAGTGTGACAGTCCATGAAGCGTTCACACTTAATTTCAACACCTCAATGCGCACACATGCACCCATCCATCCTTTCAACACACACACACACCCGCTGAGTCTTTTTAACCTGGTTTAGCCTCCACTGACCGACTGTCAGATCTGGGTTGCCATCGGTTACCAAACCCTGTAATGTCAAGGGAAATGGAAAAATAGATGATAGAGAGAACGAGTAAGAAGAAAATCTCTTGCTATTTTAAGCTATCTCGTAGGACAAGCTATCAGAGTCAACCACATCATAAGAGAGTAAAGTCCTAAATACTAAAAGACTTATCTTGTTGATGCAGCTCAGAAAAGCGAGGAATGCAGTATAGGTTGACATTTACTGTAGGTTCACAACTGAAGAGCAGGTCAGCTTTGTGTTATTAATGCCAGGGAACCTCAGCTAATGTAGTCCACTGGGGAATTTTTTCCATTGTGTGTGGTGGAAGTAGCAAAAGTAGTAATATGATTGACTTGTATCACATTTAGTGTACAGCAACACAATAGCAACTGTTAACAATATATATATAAAAATATTAACAAAATTCCAGTCCAACAGGACACGTTCAAAGGCTACAAAATAAACTACTTTGGTGCTTCTTTTGCTTCTGTTGTTACCTGTCTTCAGCACACACAGATGCAAATAAGCGTTTCCAATCTATGAAAATATATTCCATGTCACATATAGATACAAACTACCTACATGTACATTCAAACCCAGTGAAATTTCAATTCCAGCTGTGTCCCCCACTGAGTATGCAAATCTAAAAATAAATATAACATATTGTGAAATGCATTATGTTAACAAGCTTTGAGATAACAGGCAAATACATGAATCTCACAAGTCACACACAAACAATCCAATACTTTCTTAGATACAGAAACACTGAGATAAATATTGAGGGGAAAACTAACAATATGACAACACAAAGATTGTTAAAACATGCATAAACAGAGACCAAATTAGTTGAAGCTACAATTTACAGGTTTACACATATACAGACACACACACACACACACACACACACACACACACACACACACACACACAGTCTAGGCGCAACAAAATGACTAAGAAAATTAAATTTTATCTAATTTTAAAAAGATAATGGCATAGTGTTGTTCCAAGCCCCCTTCAGCTATATTGGCAATGTTTGAGGCAAATTGACAACAGAACACAAATGACATGAATGTAAATGACTAAACAAACTATTTTCATGAGAGAAAATCTCATTTTTAATTTCCTTTTTTACACATTGTTGTTAACACTGATGGTTAAGCACACAGAGGAGGAGTGTGTGTGTGTGTGTGTGTGTGTGTGTGTGTGTAAGAGGGAGGGTGTGTGTGTGTGTCCGAGCTGTCAAGAATACAGTCAGGTTGTCACTGAGAGGACAGAAGGGACTCTGGGGGAATGAGCTTGCAGAAACGAAGGAGACACACACAGACTTTCTCTCTCTCTCTCTCTCTCTCTCACACACACACACACACACACACACTTCAACCAACATACATATTGTGCACACAAGCATGCAAAAACACACAGATTGCTTCATGTCAAGTGTGTTTTGACAAAACAAAAACATTTGCATACACAACACTCCACTATTCATTAAAACATGTGCATGTGACACACCAGCGCAAGCTATCAAGGTGAGAGTTAAGTGGATGTAAGAGAACAGATCAATAGTACTGAGCAGCTAAAGGCAGACACTGACACTGGCACAGTGGTTTTGTTCGTTAAAACGTCTGTCTGTCTTCCCAGTGTGTGAATCTCTGGGCTGAAAAGTGGCAAAATACATTTATTCAAGTACTGTTCTGAAATACAGATCTGAAGTACCTTTTCAGTCTGTGCATCTTGAAGAGGACATTGCATTGCGTTGGACAACATTTTCAGATCTATATTTCTGTTTTGGGACTCAATTGGAATATCTTTGCATAATTTACAGTTAAAAATCTTTGCATAATTTACAGTTAAAAAAAACCTTGTTTTTCTTATACTGGCTCTTTCTGCAGCCCCTCAGTTCAGCCTCTGTCTGAAACAGGCTGTTTTAGCTCCTGTCTCTTTAATGCCCCCCTCCCAATGAGCCCACACTGTTTTGATTGGTCAGTCTTCTGGAAGCTGCTCCTCAGCAGACTGCCGCTAGCTCCAGAATCTATGTATACAAACAATAGCGGTTGGATTTTGTGTCTTTTTCCTGCACTTTCCTCGAAAGATAAACTTCTCAAATACATCCATACATGATCAAGCCTGAATACGACGTGATAGGGCTATGCTAACAACCCAAGACTGACCTTAGCAGCAAAATTAGTAATAAAGGCTACAGACTGGACGGCCATTTGCGGGCACGTGTGAACGATCTGACTTCGATGGGGAAGATGTAATTTTGCAAACTGAGCGTCCAGAACTGTTGACATGAAGGTGACATTTTTTACATATGTTCATGTTTTGAAGTGACTTTGTTTAACATAACCATGGCATAATGAATTTGTATAAGTTGAATCCATTACATTTGTACTTTTTAAATTATTTTTTACTACTTTAGTTAGATGTATGTCATGGCTGCAGGTACTTTGAACACACTGTAGATATTTAACATATGAAGAGCTCATATGTTTATCTACAATATTGCTATACATTTAACTACATTTAACTACCCTACAGTGGCTACAAAAGTGTTACAAAAGTGTGTATAAAGCATTGGACCACAGGCCATTCTGCTCATACCTTTACTAAAATATGTTTTTAGAATGCAGGCCTCTACTTGTAATAGGCTTTTTTTTATTTTATTTTATGGAACTGCTACTTTTAAGTAAGTGAACTTGTGCTTTCTTGTTTCTGTGCCTCCCTGTGCATAAACCTCTTTTATTCTCTAATTTTGTCACTTTTCTGTATGTGTGAGAGAGAGAAAGGTTGGACTTGTCTCCCCCCCGTATTGTGTGATATGTATTTCTGCCATTGTATCTGTGTTCATGTATGCATAGCTTTGTATTTATCTGTTTTTACCCCTCTTTCTCTAACTCTATCTTTCTCTCTCTCAGCATTTCTTGTTTTTGGGGTGATGTACTCTCTGCATGCACACAATATCCCTCTCTTGCTCACGGAAACAGCTATGGTGGTAAGTAATGGGCTATTCCCTGACATAGCAGTTGTCGGATTGCACATAGGCCCTCCATCGACATGCACAGACCGCCTATTGAGCACCTATAAACACACACACACACACACACACACACACACACACACACACACACACACACACAGACATACGCAGACCTATGCCATCTCTTATTCTTGTTTGCTCTTTCTTGCTTATACCTACCCCCTGCCTAGAAAACCAAATAGTCTCCTCTCTCTCTGTCTAGCATACACAGACAGACACGCACACATATGCTGTACACACACACACACATTGCCTCCTTTTATCATTCACCCTTTTTTTAAAAAAAAAAACTACCCACACACCCTCTCTCTCCTTCCTGTTTCAACAACTGTGTCGCACACACTCTCTCTCTCCATCAAACACACACAAGAGGACAAACAAAGACCCCCCACCCAGATCTACACTGATATGCAACATGCAAATGCTTTTAGGAGACGCTCTGCAAAGGGACAAGAGTGTGTTTCTGCACCTGTGTGTGCATATATGTGCATATTTAAAGGATTTCCCAAGCGTCATGTTCTGTCGTTCTTAGTTTTTCAGAGCACTTTTATGGATTCAATGCTTTGTTTTTAGGGGACACACAGCTGATATAGTTAGGGAAGATGGGGGGAAAGCAACATTTCGCCAAGCCTGATGATCTTTGAGATGGTTCTGGCATTCATTGTAACCACTTACATCTTGGTCTTGAATGTGGATTTCATCTTGAAAGCAGACCAAGGTTTGAGATTAAGGGCCAATGAAAGAAATAAATAAATAAAAGATGAGAGAAATACACAAACAACAATTCTTAGTACATTTCATTTCCCCATACCACCATTCAAAAAAAAAAACATCAAACATGTCATGATTCATCAGTCCAAGGGTTTTGCCCATACTGTATGCTTGGTTTGTGTATGATCTTCACTATGATATTTGGTCTGTCTGTCACAGACACAATGCTAAAATGTAGAAATGTAAATGTTTTAATGAAGTGGGTTTACAGTTAACTATTGCAGTCATATCAGCTGATGACAGAGAGCATTTAAATGAAAATTATGTGAGTAATTAAATTGCCATGGATGCAGTAGATTATAGAGCCACGTAAATACATTTTACTCTGGTTATAGTTTATGAAGTTTTTAATTAATTAATAAAGCTCATAATCAGCTAGGCTAAAAAAAAGAAACAAAAACTGTTTTGGGTGCAGAGCTGTTGAATAGTTTACAATTTGTAACTCTGCTTTGCAGGATTGCTCTTTGTCTCACTTTAGCATTTCAAACACATGAAAGTTTCTGACAGAAAAAAAAACAAAAAACAAAAGAGAATTGGCTAGTTTGGGAGACTGGAGTAGGAGAGGAGTGGGGAATGGAAGAGATAGCGGGAGACAAATGAGAAGACGATAAAACAGAGAGGAAGTGATAAGATGGAGAGAGGAAGAGAAAGACAGAGAAAGTGAGATATAGAAATACAAGACAGAAAGAAACAAACAAGATGGAGGCAGAGTATGAGAGACATATGAGTCAACAAAAGAAAGAGATTGTACATCCCAGCAAGGTTTTAGGCATTAGACTCCATTAGGACTGCCCTGGTTTGTCTAATTGCTGTACAATAACAAGATATGAATTATTGTCTTGATGAGATACAGATGCCATTAACAAGTCAATTCCTGCCGTTCATTTCCACATATCTCCCAAGATCTCATTAAGTCTGACACATCTCCTCCCACACAGTTACCTCAAATAACCCCCTTTCCTAAAAGCATGCGACCTAAGCTCAGACGCTGATAAACTGACAGGCTGCCATATAGTGTCTTTAAAAAAGATTTTCCTATGTCAGAAAAAAAGTGGCTGGTATTTCACAACAGTCTTACCTCATGGAGGCTGGGAGCCACTGGTACTAATGTTTTAAGGCACAGGTGGGTTATAGGCTGGGTTTATTCAAATGCAAGGACTAAAAGGTAAGGGAAGTGTTACATCTTCAGCAGAAGAAACAAACATCGTAAAGAGAAATGGAGATGTTATGGAGAACAAAACATCAGAGCTGGACCATGAAACCATTTTGCTGTTTTTGTTCATGTGCCAACAATGCACTACAACTTAGCTTTCCACTGATAATAACCTTTTTTCTTTTCTAGCAGATAATTCCAGTACTCTTCCGTCATTACATGTAATCATCAACCTACCATGTGAGAGCTAAGCCTGATGTAGTGTAGACTTTATCAAGTCAGTGAAATACACTGGAAATCGTCTTGGATTTTGTTATTAAACATATCAGGGTTGGATTATTACTGGAAAAAGAAGAAAATAGGTCCAAGTCACTCACCTAAAATAGCTAAAGATAATTTTTAGATGATTAGTTCAAAGAAAAATACATTATGGAGCCAAGATGGATTTTTTTTGTCATGATTACAAGACAAAAAATAAATGTTTGTTTGGGTGATAGTGTTTTTCATCCTCTGAGAGTAAATACAAAGGCTGCCTCAAAAAAAAGAAAAAAAAAAAAAGAAATCTTAGACAGAAATCACCTGGCTGTGTGCACTATGTCTGCTCTGATTTACACTTTATTGGTTCCTATTGCGCTTAAATCCCCCTTTGCCAATCTGACACACACACACACACACACACACACATAGACAGACAGGGTAGCAAAGTATTGATTTGTGGGTGCTATGAGAGAAATCTGGTGCAAAAGCACAGTGACAGCCACCGACGACAACATCGCAAACACACATCTAGTCATGCATGCATTTCAAAATCAAAAAAAGGCGCATAAGCGCAGTCACATGTGTGACATTTGACACCATCACCCCGACTTGATAACCTGTCTCGCTCTTTCTCTTGATCTCATACACACAGACAGACTCACACTCTAACCTTTCCTCAGTATCTGTAATCAGATATTGATTTAACGCAGCACTAGGTATCACATCCATCTCTGTTTTTCTCCATCTTCTCTGAGATTTCGGTGCTTTTATGATATTTGTCTGGGGAGGCGAAGACACGCCTTTTGAGATATGGGCTAGTTGGCCCTGCCGGGTCAAAAATGAAATTTTTTTCTTTAATTTATTTGAGCAATGGCCATTTCTCTTTGAGAAAAAAAAATTCTTAGCTATTTGTAGCAAAGTGAGCAAGGACTATTACACAACCAGAGCATTATCGTGGTATTTCTGTTCGAGTGTATTATGTGCTGATTTGATGCCTTTTGCTTTTCATTTCCCCCCAT
This sequence comes from Euthynnus affinis, assembly GCA_029490765.1. Classification (NCBI taxonomy): domain Eukaryota; kingdom Metazoa; phylum Chordata; class Actinopteri; order Scombriformes; family Scombridae; genus Euthynnus; species Euthynnus affinis. The sequence continues at coordinate 11,497,701 of CM055842.1, forward strand.
TTGGTGAGGTCAGAGGTCATGCTTAGAAGTGTGCGGTTTTGCATGTTTGTTGGATATGAGTTTGTTGGGAGAATTGTGAAATGGAAAAACAATTACTATCATTACAGTAACATTTAATTACTGTCTGTTAAGGCTAAATCTGTTACTGGAGGATCCCTGCTAGCTCAGTTGACATAGTTGCACACCATGTACCTGCTACTTACTGCGGAAACAAAATGAAAATGTGGGCATTTTAGCACAGTGGTGTGTTTTACAAAAAGCTATAATCCACTTCATACTGTGATTTACAATGAGGTAGAAGAGCCAAGAGGGTTTTAAGTAATCTGTATCTTGTGGCTTTTTGCTTGAATAGGACTCACCTCCTACAGTGAACATTAACCGTGGCATATGCAAAATAGCCTGTATAAAGTTTTTTTTAAATTTTGTTTGTAATGGTAGTAAATGAAACATGGGCATGACTATAAACTTCCCTCCAGTAGCCTTCCCACTGTTTAATGACCAGTTATGCTTACTTATTATATTCCTTGCATACTGGAAAAGAAATTCACACCGATCTGTGTGTAGAAATGAAGAATCTAATTTATTCTATCTTTAGGGGGGAGATGTAAAGAGATCAATTAGTCTTGCTGAATTTCTGTGTTGAAAAAAGTAAAGCAAAAAACAAACAAACAAACAAACAAACAGGAAAGGCAGGGAGAGAAGGAAGAACGGAAGAAGGAAGAAACACTTGATTCAGCCAACACAACAAACGTAATAATAAAAATAAATACAAAAGAGAGAAAGAATAAAGGGAAACAAAATAATACAAAAGCAAAACAGAAAGAAAGCAATATTTTAGCATTGCTGTGATTACCAAATAGGCACAGGCAGTGGGAAATTTGGGGAAATGAAAAGAGACTCTTGATGTTCTTTAATGAAATATATCACAACAAAACAGGAGTAAGTAGTTACACAAAGATGTGTTCTGCTAGTTATGTCACACTACCGTACTATGTCTGTATAATATCACAGAAACTCACTGGCTTCTACATGCTCCAACATGCGTGAGTGGTGGTACACAGGTACACAGAAGAGACAAGGGCAGGTGGAAAGAAAAAAGAACAAGAAGAGGTGAAGTTTAAAAGACACAAGAAGTGATGATGCCAAAGTGAATTGTGAATTGAGGCTTAGAACATTGAAAGGAAGCTGCAATAAGATTTGGGGATTTGCGGACAATAATAAAATACAGAAATTTGCAAAGGGGCACATTTACCATGACTATTTTAACATTAAGTCCATAAAAACTTTAATGTGACAGTTTGATTCTCAGCTAAAAAAATTGTCATTATACATTACTTTTGCGAAACAACACCAAATTCGTGCTGAAAACCTTTTCCCTCATCTAGTCTTCCTTCTGTTAGGTTTCTGATGTTGGTTAATGAAACACCTTGCTGGAGAGCAGAGGAAAGGTTGACCTAAAAGCCTCCTAATAAAACCTTTAACACCGACAAAACACATGTTCACACAGAGGAAGACACACCACCTACACACACATTTAATGTTCAACCTCAAAATAAAAAAAGAAGGAGAAAGGTGGAAAAGTCATAGTCTCCAAACTTTCATCAAAATGGAATAAAAAATGAATCTTTCAATCACACAGCCTACATTAGACATCAGACTCGCCATCCTCAATCTCTCACAGTTTCTTCTTTGTTCTATGAATAAAAAGTTGATCCTATAGGAGTTGTGGACGTTGTAAATATGAGGGTATAAGATCACACACACAATCTCTTATGAATACACAAATGCACGGCAACTCTTCTCTGAAACTGTGCTTGTCTCAAAGGAAACGATATGGAAGAAAAATGCTGTACGTATGCATATCATGCTGTCTTTCTAATACTCGTTTGGTGTGGAAAGTGTGTGTGTATCATTTGGGGAGGTTCTCTGTGTTTTCATTGCTTGAAACGTTTCTTATTTTTGTCACACTGGTGTGAAAAATCTTTGTCTGCCGGTGGACTCATTTTCATTGTTTTTATCATAAGTTTTTTACTGTTTTGGGTTTAGAATGGAAAATGACTCAATATCTGGTTTTATGTGATGGATTTTTGCATGCCACCACACACACACACACATACACACACTGACAGAGACTGGAAAAGAGAAAAAAGAGAAAGAATGAATTATTAATCATGCCGTCTAATTATGGTGTGTGGCCCTGAGAGGGAGATGATCCTGGGGAAATCACATCTAACAGTCATTTATCACAACAAATAGAGTGAAAAACACTGGTTAGAGGAGAAGGGAGAGGAGAGGAGACTAGAGAGAGGAAGAGAGGGCAAGAGAGGAGTGGAGATAAAAGGCCTACCCTCTTCTATCAGACTGTGCTATTAAAATATGCTAAGGAGATGCAAGGATAGGGAGTAGGGAGGAGAGTCTAAAGTAGCAAATTAAGAGATGCTCAAGGGAAACTAGGGCCCCGTAAGAGCTCCTAAATGCCCCCTGAAACTGGGTTTACGGGGCAACACACAGTACCTAAAAAAACAAGAATTCAATATGAAAAAAAAATGTTTCTTGTGGAATTTTTCTAACAACTTACTGTAGTAACATAGTTCTTTATTATCTGTATGTATTTTTTTAAAAATGTTTCTTTTTCCTCCTACATCATTTGATTATTAAAACTAAAGGCCAAAGTTTTGCATCATGTTTAGGTTTTTTCTCAAATCTACACATTGTTTGTGATTTTGATAATCTTTCAATGACAGAAAAAAGGTTAGCACATTGCACTTAAAATCTATGGTTGACAGTGATAATGCATACAATTATCCACTAGCAAAAAGAGGCCTAAAACCATTAAAACAAAAAGTACTGACTGGAAAAACTGAACATTTGACTCCCTTGAGAGTCTTTTATCACAACAAAATGCTGAACAAGACTTTTTTTGGCAACCAAAATGTTACAATTAACTTTCATGGACTGAAAACCATTGAGTGTGAAATAGCAGCAGCTACACCTACACACTGTGAATCTGGTTCCACCATGGTTACATTACATAATCAATGTTGTCACCATGGTAGCATCTTGCCAGTCACAACTAAAGCATACGCTGCTTTATCGTCTATTTAACTCTAAATGGGACCATAATTTACAAAATGAACATCATGATGCATTTAAGAAGACTTAAAACTACCAATTGAGACCATAAACTCATTAGAGAAGTGTTTACTGTAGGGTTTAGAGTAGGAATATGTCCTGGGAGCCTAGACAATAACTTCTCATACTTTTCTGAAGGATGTAGATCTGCAGGTAAGATGGAAGCCGGCCAAGAATGGCCTTATAAATAAGAAGATGCCAATGGTTAAGTCTGCAGGTGGAAAAGGCAGACCATCTAACCCACATACAAAGAGCAATGGTGGATGGTGGAAGGTTCAGTGGCTTTGTTAGTTTAAATCACACAAGGTATGTTGTACAGCTGTAATTGATATATATGATGAATGGGAGTGGCCCCAGGACCAATCCCTGGGGCACATCCTTGGATATACTAAGGGAGCTAGAAGTGATACCTTTGCCTGCATGCAAATCAACAGTTTCTTTGTATTTGCTTCAATATTGCAACATCATTGTTAAAGATTCACATTCTACTGTAGTTTCTCTATAGTTTATTTTTTTTTAACATAATCTAATATTTAGTGGGAACTTTGACAGAAAGATTCAAGAGAGAGAAACCAATTAGTTAATTAGTTTTGATATACTGATAATACTCTAACTTATGGAGATTCCTCACAGAGGCCTTTGAAATGATGTTTTCCAGCTAACAAAATCGGATGCTCCTTCGTCAAGTGAACCGCCACTTTTGGGATTTGGCCTTGCGTATATTTAGCCACTAATAATATACACAGGGGCATCTGAGCAGGGCCATGACGTGCTGGGCTAGACTGGGCTAAGCTGAGAGAGTGACTGAATCAGGCCAGGTATCAAATCCAGCCTGTCAGCCATGCAGACCACAGGCCCACTCAGGCCTTGAAAAAAAAAACAAAAAAACCCCACCAACTCCCAGAAGGCCAAGGTCTTTGCCTCTCTGCTTTCTCTCCCTGACAGCTCAGAGGGAGGTGGGGTGATGGGGTGTGTGTGCACGTGTGTCGGAGAGGACGGATTCAGGGAGAAAGAGGGAAAAGGAGAGTGATGGAGTGAGAGAAAGTTGAATAGGATTTGGGAGAGCAGCAGGAAGAGAAAAATTTGTTCCTTCATCTTCCATCAAGGTCACTGAGGTGTGGGTTTATACTGTACATGCATGCATGTGTGTGCATGTTCCTGTTCATGGGCCTGTTTCTGTGTGTGTGTGTGTGTGTTTGAGACCATATAAGGAGTTTTGGAGGCCACATGCCAAGTTTCCACCATGCCTGAAGCCCCCTATGTCAGATGGTAAGTGGTTTGGCCACAGTGTGAAACAAGCCCACAGGTTCAATTCCCCTACTCAAACCAGTGACCCTGTCAATCAAGTGATCAGGGTCAGAGAGAAAAAGAAAATGAGGAGGAAGAGAAGAAGAGTGGAAAACACAAAGGAGTAAAAAAAAGGGGAAAGAGGCTGGGATTGAAGGGGGGATTATTTTGTATGCACAAAAGAGTTTAAGAGAAATGTGGTGAAGTAAAAGCTCTGAATGCCCTACTGCTTCTGCATGGTTGGGTATATGTGTGTGTGTGTGTGTGTTTGCATTACTGCACTTCTAATGGCAGCTATTGCAAACGTTGTTTGTCCTTTACAGGGCAGAGTTCAGCTTTCTGAAAGGTCACTGTACACACACACTCACAGATACAAAGGCACGCACACTCCCACGCAGTGTTCTTGAAGTCAATTGGCAAGTAAATGCTAGGACACTTTGTGTGTGTGTGTGTGTTGACACCTATGGCATTAGAACACTTACTGTCGATTAGAGCGGTGGGCAGACAGGTCACTTTATGGAGGAGACAGTGAGAGAAAGAGAGAGAGGACAGACTGACAGACAGGGGGTTGGATAAGATATCTCATAGAAGAAGAATAAGTCTCACACATAACAGACAGAAAAAACAGAAACTGTGAATGCCAAAACTCCTTAAGGCTTCCAGACACAATGGCACAAATGGTATTTAAATGCAAACAGCCAGATCATCTTCTCCCACTGTATAGTCCACATCTCATTAACATTTGTGAGTTTGACATATTCATCCACCAGCCTTCAGATACTTAGCCTTAATCATTGCCGTAAGGTCTCCCACAAGAGGAACACAGCTCTCGCTTTGTTCCTTCAGGGCCATGACTTGCTCCTTTGGACGTGCAGTTTTTGGACTGTCTTAAAACAGTGAAAACCACTTTCAGAATGATCATAATCAACTTTTTTATTGTCCCAAAGAAAACACAGTCTGCAGGAAGGCATTACAGGAAACATACATTTGAAACTGAGCAGCAGCAATCAGTAGTCAAAGACAATTTCACAGTCAAAGACAATCCAACCAGCAACCTGACAGTAAATCCTGCTTTCCAAAGCACTTATCATGTGTACATAGATGTGAAAATAGGCAGTCCTGCTTCTATCACTGTCTTCTGTGCTGGAGCCAATAAACTCTGTGTTGGCAGTATGTGTTGAGAAAAGTATGCTTTCAGAAAAAAAGACGAGAGAAGACATCGTCCAAAATTAACCTTCTAATTAATTGTGCTACTGTGACATCCTTCCTACTGGAATTAAGCTCAAGAGGCAAATAGCCGACAGGGGAGGATCATCAGCCGATCTGGCATTCTCAGGCCCTTCAGATGATAAAACACGGCTCATGAGCATACCCACTCTCTCTTCATTCAGCTGCTATCCACACTACATCTTCCTCTTTTCATTTTGAACTATTTTAAATATAGTAAATTATGTTCACAATATATCTCTTGCGTAGACTACCCCATTATGAAATGTTCTGAGCTTGTTTATGATACTATTTGTACATGTAATATTTTATTTTCTGTAGATTGACCTTGACACTCATCCTTCTCTCAGCAGCTTAAGTACTACTGGGATGTCCTTATACAAAGCACTTACATTTTAAAGTAAAATATACAGCTACAGGTAAAGTAGAAGCTGTTTCAGATATTATCTATAATTTGAGTCAATTTAGTGGTTAGAGTGAGTTTTTTGGGAAAACATTACACTAGTGAAATGTAAATATAAATCATTCAGTTGTATCAAATTGGAGTGCCTTACCAATAATATGACCTGTTACAGGTAAAATAGAAATAGTTTCAATTACTATTTATAATTTGAGTCAATTGAGTTTAGCTTATAAATATGTTTATAATGCATGGCATTAGACATGGGCATCATAGAAAGTGTTAGCAAATGTTCCAACATCCCAAAAGGAGCTCTATCATATAGGAAACAATTTTCTGTTTGTTTTTGTATTGGGGGAGCCCATTTGACCATGAATTGACCATGCATTTTGGGAAGGGTTTCTGGTGTTCTATGATTGGCAAGATTTTCCTGGGTAAAAACTGTTATTGTTTATATGGATGATCCTGTATGTTTGTATGATTTTTACCTGATAAAAGATCAAAATGTGTTATTAAAGTGTGTTCAAGTGACAAGTGTGACAGATTTATTGGTTTTCTTTTCAAGTTAGCAGTTTTTACTCCTATGCACCTGTCACTAAGACCTTATAGCGTGAAGGATTTTTTTTTTTTTTGTAATTGTTTGAGTCTGACTGAATGTATACAGAAATTAACCCCCAGTATTAGCTATCTACATGAGAATCTAAATCCAGGGTAACTTGCTAGCTAACTAAACTAAATGCCAGTTCATCTTCACGCAGGTTTTTCTTTTCTTTTCTTTTCTTTTTTTTTTTTTACATGTGCAAGCCTGTGGGTCGCTGTCGATTTAACATTATTGCTGAATTCCAAGCCCAAACTGTCTTAAGCTTCAATACCCAACAGTTGTTGACTAGTTGTACAAGCAGCTCACATGTGTGAATCCATCTAAGTGTGTAAATATTATGCAGGGTGTTGCACAAAAGAGCATGTGTGCTCAGCCAAGTTTCCCTGGATAATGTTTAAAGGTTAAAGTCAGGCCAGTAGATGCATACAGATGAACGTTATCAGTCAGACATCCCAAAAAATTATATTCAAACTATCATGGACTTGAGCCATAAATATTCTTGTATTTTTCTATTCATGAATTTTCTCTAAAAGTCTGAAAATTGGCCAAAAGTGGGACCCCTAACCCATCCCAACCCTCTGTCTGAAAAACCTTACATTTATATATGTGCTGAACAAAGATTTTAAACAGGCTTTTAATATTTGCAAGTGACACCCAATAGGATGTTTCGACTACAAGACATGAATTTAAACCTAAGTAGAACAGACCATATAAGGGTAGTGTAATATTCCCAGGTCATGACTGTCAAAGATAGAGAAAGGAAGCGAGAGAAAGTAGCTTGATATGAGGAATAAATGAGAAGGTGAGAAAAGATGAAGGAAGGAGGAGGCTGGAAAGAAAATAGGAGAGAGGGAGACAGTGATTGAATGTTGTTATTGTGGCTGCAGAGGAAGAGAGGGAAAGCAGCGAGGCGTTTCCTTATCAAAGCGGGGAAAGTGTGTGTATGTTTGTGTGTGTGTGAGAGAGAGAGAGAGAGAGAGAGAAAGAGAGAGAGAGGGTGGAGAGAAGAAAAGGAGAAAGAGGGGTAGACTCCAGTCTTTCTCAGAAGTATACAATCTTATTGATCCGAACTGTCTGAAATTGTAAAACATTGTGTGCATTGTATATATCTGTGCAGGTCTGAATATGCGCATGAGCATGGAGGCTAAAGGTGGAAAAATGCTCAGTAACAATACATTTTCTTTGTTTTCTCAATGCTTGATGCACTTGAAATGTTGTCATAGTGTTCTGATACTATAGATTACACTGTTCCCTTCTTGTATCTCACTTCCTTTCATAAATAAAATAACAATATGACTGTCTTTTCAGTCCCTCACCAACATTTTATAGAAAATAGTATATGTCTTCAAAGAGTCACTATTTAAATCTTTCCTTTTTAAATGCGGTATAGCAATTGCTGCTGGTGTTTCTTGCTATCAATGAGTTTTGAAGGAGAAGACCAACTGAGCAGCACACATTGCTAATGTACCTACACATCACAATGTTTCAGATTTCTAGAGACATTGCTGGAGTTTTGGAACTGTGAGCTTCTACATTATGGTATTCACCTACAGCAGCACCTTCAGAGAGCGAAATAACTAATCACAGCCATACAAGAGGAAGACAGAAAATGAAAAATCAAGGTGCAATGGAAAAAGAAGCATGAAGGAAAAGGGAAAATGAATGGCCTATCTCCATAAAAGTAGCTGTGCTTCTCAAGGTGGGAGCCAAGCAGCTAAAAGTCAACAGCCGGAGAATGGATAGGACTGATTGAATTTATAGGAGCTGCTTCCTCAGATCAATGCCACACACACACATGCACACACACACACGCGCGCGCGCGAACACACACACACACACACACACACACATACACACAGACTGAGAGAAAGTGCATGTTGGAAGCAGATTTGTCCATCAATACCTCACTTCCTCCTGACTTCTGAAGAATAAGTAGGAGTGAAAAGCAGCAGCACAGTCTTTTCTTTTAAAACTTTGTCCAGAGATTGTTGTCTGAGAATGCATCTTTTTTTTATCTTCATTCACATAATCTTTCATATACATACTTACTTACCTACAGTTTGAGCTACCCAGTACAACCAACGACTAGAACAACTATAAAGGTGCCTTGCTCCGTGACAAATTTTTAATTACCTGTCCTTGGTTGGTTTAGAAGTAAAATCGCTGGTGCAAATCTTGAGGAACTCACCCTATTGTACAGAGTCAGAGTCACAAAGAAGGCCCAGTCAGTCCTGGCTGACCATAGTCACCCCCCCCGTTCAGTGAGTACAAGTTGCTTCCATCTGGTTGCAGATTTGTTCTACCAAAATGCAGGACTGATAGACTTAAAAACTCATATGTTTCTGCTACCATTAGCTTTACAGCATTATGTAATTTCTTGTCTTCTTTGTGTAATATGTGTAGGTTGGCGTGCGTTGGTTGTATTTACTGCTGGCTATGAAACAAATTGCCCCTTGGGGATAATAAAGATTACCTTGACCTTGACCTAGAATTGAAACTTGCAATCTTCAATTCACATATATGCCGTCCTTATCTTATGTATTAGCCAATCTGTGCAGCAGCTTGACTAATGTATTAATACTTCATTTGACGTGAAAATTTAGTCCCCCTCAACTGAACAATATGTTTTTCTTCTTCTTCATTCAATTGGATGCTTGAGCTTCGCTGTGCAGAATGATGTATGTGCGGAGGTTGAATGCTGTTTTCACAGATTATTTAATTAAAAATAATCTGTTTGTATCCTCTGGGGTGCAATGAAGGCCTAACGGTCAAATGATCAGTTCAGACACTGAACTCCGTTGAGATTCCACATAGAGCTTTTTTGGGTTTCCCCATAGTCACAGTCTGAAAACCTCAGTACATTTCCCCAAACCCTTTTATTCTTAGGGTGTGTAGAGTGGCATTTTAACTGACTCGCCAGTATGAGGCTTAGGGTCCGGAAAAGCATTATTCATTTGGAAAAAAAATCAAGAAACAAAAGTGACACACACACACATGCACTTCTGCTGAGCCTAAGTGGTGAGTCCAGCGCTATTAGTTACTGATGAAAAATGAGGGCAGGCAGGAAGACAGCGAGAGAGAAGAGAGAGTGACTAGAGCGGAGTGCGGGGGCAGCAGGAGGGAGCGGGAAGAAGAGAAAATTAGGAGAAGGAACAGAGAGCTCTTTGCAAATCTGTATGTGTGTAAAGAGGGGAAGAGAGAAAGATGAGAGTGACAAGAGGAGATGGTGAGGGAGAGACAGGGACTCGGTTGTAGTGTGTGTGTGTGTGTGTGTGAGAGAGAGAGAAAGAAGCAGAAGTAATAAAAGGTTGAGTGAAAGAGAGGAGCCAGACAAAGGGTGAGAGATACAGAATGTGAACAAGTCAGAGAGAGAAAGATCATATAGAGAAAAACAGGCATGGACAAGAACTGGATTGGGTGTCCTACACATTTCTGTTGTAACTTGTATCATGTACACCTATGATATACAATGTGTTTATATGTGTGTACCTTCTTCACCTTTTTTAGTCTGTAACATAGCCCGTTTCCACCACACAAATCTTTCCAGGAGCCTTTTTAAAATCTCAGAGGAAAATGGGATGAAACGATATTCCTGCAGTACAGTTTGTATCCCCTTTAAAGTCCCTTGGGTTAGGATTCTCCAATGCATTGCTGATTGGGCCACTACGCTGGCCTGTTCCATAGTGTTTAAAGACGGCTTTTTTTAAACCGCAGCAAACATTGTGAGTGCTTCAAACCATTTTTTCCAAGTTCAAGTTAAGCAATTTAACAATTGTGTGCTGCTGACAAAGTTCAGGCACTTTGAAGCATTCTTCCAGAGGAAGACATCCGGAGGTAATTTGAGATGGCGATGTGAAGTACTGTTCAAGTACGTCAGAGGACTTGCCTCTTTTATGAACCATAAAAATACACTGTAACTCCAAACAGCGCTGAGAGAATTTAAAAAAAAAATACTCAAGCAAAATAACAGAGAAAAACAAAGACCACCTGCATGGTTTGTTTGTCTCGACATATTTCTGAAAACAGTGGGACAATAACAAAAGGTTTGGCTTCTGCCTCATTTAGAGCCATAGCCATTTTCTCTTCATTTTTCTCTTCATTTGCACAACAAAACACAGCAAACACCATAACCTTTTGGATCCTCCGACATAAAATACATGTAAAAATTGGTTTTATCAGTCTGTCATTGATCAATCTGTTCATTAAAAAATGGGTTAGTATTAGGTAAAAATCTGCAAAAAAACAAACACAATGAGCTTTACCTGTTCCATCTTAGTGTGTATACGTGTGTGCGTGGTTGTGAATGCTTATGCACACATTTACCAAACATATAAATATGTCTACGTGGGTACCTGTGCATTAAGAGACGCAAAGAGGTGAGAGAAACAAAAGAGAGAGGGAAGTTAAAAAGAAGCATTGGTGTGTGTGACGGAAAAAAGAAGGAGAATTAATCTCCCATGAACTTATGAGTACAGGTTTCAAAGGTTGAACAAGTGAGTGTGTATGCGTGTGTGTGTGCGTATATGTGTGTGACAGAGAAAATGTAGGAGGATAAATCTTCCATGAAACTTTAAATCAAAGTACAAAGGTGGAACAAGTGCGTGCTTGAGCATAAGTCTGACTGCATGTGTGAGTGTCATCTACAACTACATGTTTTCCTCCCAACACACACACATACAGACACACACACATACTGTATGCACTGTAAAAACAGCAAAGAGAGAGAGAGAGAGAGAGAGAGAGAGAGAGAGAGAGAGAGAGAGAGAGAGAGATACTGTCTGTATGAGACTAATCCGGGGCATGTGCCTTGCTCGAGGGCATAGCAACCCGACACATCGGCATGACGGATTGAAAGTATCAACCTAAATCCCCTTTTCATCACGAAGTCCTTAAACTGTGTCAGTGTTAAAAGAGCAGTGACACCATTGTTTCTTTCTCTTTTCACTCTCTCATCTTGTAGAAGTTTTTTCTTTCTTAAAAAACTCCAAGAAGACAAAACTTTATCAGTGTTACTTACAAAGACGTAGAACATTTCAAAACAAGCTATAGCAAATTAACAGATCACAATCTAAGCACACTGAGTAAGAAAATAATTAACTGAAAACTTAATTGTTAAAAAATACATTCAAACTCTATAGTGTATGTGCTTGTGTGTGGGCATACAATATGAATATTTCTATTTAGCAATGTATAGACTATATTAAGTCAATTGCTGTTGTAGTTTACCTAATAGGTAGACGACACCTCCTCTTTTCATATAATCCGCCCTCCCCTAAGGTCATATTATAATTGAAACCCTGTTGTACTTTCTCTTATTTCCTTTCTGACCTGCCAGCTTCTGCCACCTCCCCACCCCGCTCTCACTAAAAGCACATTATCAACCACTTACCACTATTTAGCATAGCATCGATTGACAATGAGCTAACATAAAATGTCGCCAAACGCCCTGGTCGATACCCTTTTTGTTAGTTTCCATGCTAATGTTCCTGACCATTTGTTGGGACATGCTAATGTGCTAATCAGAGCGGAAGCAATGTTTAGCCTTAGGGGGTTATGTTTTGGCTCCACTCTGGCTCACTGCCTACTAGCTGTGGTCATACATTTTCACATAACACACACACACACACACACACACACGTCATCTGAGGGGACATTACATTGACATTACATTGACTTACAAAGACCCCGGAGGGTTAACTTAATCTTACTCGATATTCGAAATGTTTTCCAAGAAATTAAACTTGGTGACAAAGGCAGTCAGGCATACAGTGACAGCAGGTGCACACGGCAGGACTCCTGCCTTCAGGTGGGATCATGTTTATCATATTTACAAGCCTCTATTTGATTGATCCACAGCTTTGGTAAGTATACATCTGAAAGCTCTGAGTTCATGTTGGAGCCCATGGAAGTTTCTTTTGTTTTTTTTTCTTGTTGTATACTCTTTTTGTGTTCTTATCATGACAATGAAATGCAGAGAACACAAATTCAAACCATTTTTGAAAAGGAACAAGATGATGTCCAATTTGATTGTGGGCCATCAAACATGACTTACATGTTCTCATGACTTAAACTACTTGAACACTAAGCGTTTTAGTTCTCAACTTTCCCTGATAATTTCAAGTGCTCTTTAGAGGCAGCATAAGGCTGAATTACGATGAACAAAATCTAAAAACAGCGTGTAAAATATGCAGCAGTTACAGCTACAGCATGAGCTAAATTATTGGTAATTTTAGTGGTACAGAAGGGGCAGAGAGACGAACAGTAGCATACAGTTCTGTGTATTATCTTGACCGTGTCACCTTCTAGCTTCTCTTTGACACTGAGGCTTTCTCTCTGCTCATGAGGCATGATTATCCATCATGCATGCATGTGAGGACACACTGGGATGTCTGCCTACACATCTGTTTAGTCTACATGTGCATGTACATACAGTGTGTCTTGGTATCTGACTGCATGTGAGTACAAGTGTACATATGTGTAATATTCTCTGTATTCACGTGTGTCATGAGACAGAAGAGGTTAAGCGTAAAGATGGCTTGGGGTTAACTTTGACTGACCTCTCTGTTGGGATAGTGCATCTGGCTGGCTTTATACACATATGCACATTAACATGCAGGCAAAGCTAATATAAGTCTTGATTGAAATGAAGGAAGAAAATAATATGTGCATAAACACACATGAAAGTTTATGTGAATAAAAGTTTAAACATTCCAAGGACAGCAACTTGATTTCTTCATTGAAATTAATTCTGCCAACAGGTGTTTAAGAACTGTCTCCCTCCTCAGGGTAACTCCTATATATACTACAAATCCACCAGTAATATCTTGCTTGCAGTATTTTATGGAGGTTTCATGTGGGGTTTCTTTCTTCTTTCTTGCTTTGAATGACAGTTCTAAAAATTCTCTCTATGCCTTACAGTCTTCAATGTGGTGCCCAGAAAGATGTGAGATTAAACTCAGTTCAGTAAGTAGTCGTTGCTAATCAATATCAGAGACACTTATCACTAACACTGGCACACAGAGATTGACGGACGATTACGTTGTTGCCTAGCAACAGCACTATGCTCCTCACTGTCAAAGCTGCCATCAGTGTAATTGGGATCAGAGCTTCATGTTGTCAAAAGCCTTGTGGCACAGCTCGCTTTTTGGGAATTCACTGTGAGTTTTGTTTATATTGAACTTTTGGTTGGTTATTTATTTTGTGAAGAGCCACCAACTGAAGGTCATAGTTCATATACCTTTTTGTTTGCCACTACATCACTGAAACTATTGCAAGGCTGCTGAGACCTTTCCTTAAATAAAAAGTTGCTGCAGATGCCTGATAAAAAAATAAAAAAATAAAAAAAAGCACCTTTGTTTCTGTCTGATTTTAATGCAGTGCAGCGCTTCTTTCTCACCCCTTGTCTTTGGCAGTTTCTCATTGAATCTGACACTGAACACAACCTGTAAAACCCTTGCCTCAGCAATGTCTGTTGGAGAGGAAGAAAGGCAGAGAGAGAATAGAAGAGAATGGAGAGGGAGAAGTGTAAAGAGTAGATTGCGAAAAAAGCAGACAGATGGCAAAATAGAGAAAAAGAAAAAGAGGAAAGAGAAATGCTTGTTAGCACCTCACTGGCCCAAATAAATATAAGATGACACACCTGACTGATAATTAGTCTCAAGAGCATTAGGGCTTCTGTGTGTAAGACAGACAGAGTGTGTGGAGGCATGTGTAAATGTGGGTCTGTTTGTGGGTTATGTTAAAAACCTAACTCTAACTGTGTGTGTGTGTGTGTGTGTTCATGTGGGAGTGTGTTTGTGTGTTATGGAAAAGAGGGCAGAGGCCTTTGCATGTGTCCAAGCTAATGGGTATCCTGGCACACATAATCAGAACTGTTAATCTCAGAGAGAGGAGAGACAGATAGACTGAGAAAGATGTTTCCACCGATGCTAAAATGAGGAAGCGAGAAAGAGGTTGAAAAGTCAATAGTGGTAGAAAGGGAGGGTGTGAAAGGGTGAAATGGGACAGAGCTGTCATTGTATTTAATAGGTGACCTATTTCAGCTGTTATTTGTTGGTTTTTCCTTTGACAATCAGCATTTCTTTACTCTATTTTGTGCCAAAAAAGCACCTTTGGATTTGATTACATAGAGCAAGGTGAAAAGAGATCGAAAAAGGAGGCAAGAAAAAGAGAGAGGAAGACGAAGAGATAGAGCAATGAAAATGGATTTTGCTATCTTCAGTCATTGGTCGGACTTAAGTCAAATCCTAAAAAGGAATATACAATCTGATAATCTGATCATTCGAATATGATCATCAATATAATATTCTGATTATCTAATCTGACAATTCTCTTAAATCTTACCTATTGTTCAAGGTTTAACCAATATTTAAGAACATATATATGCATGTAAGACATAGATATCCATGTGTGCTCACACCAAGACACCAGTGCAACACTCTCAATCCTTTTTTAATGCACACATCTTTCTCCTAACTTTCTCAGCGTCAGGGTTACTCTACTTTATTGTCCTTACATGCTATTTATGGATTCTGTCATTTGTCCATTCTCCGTGTTTAATTTGATGTTATGTCTTTTATATTTCCTCTAGGGGTGAGATATTCTTGCAGTGCCAGTTAGGGTTTTTTGTGTCTCAGCTGCCCATATTGCACATTCTCTTTTTTCAGTTGTTTCCATTTGTTAATGCAATTAATTAAACCATAAAACATATCATAAAATACAATCTATACAGAAAACAAGTCAAGACAGACCAAAAGGCTGCTCTTAGGCTTGTATCCTAAAGTTTGAAGACAAGGCAGTTTACTACTTCTGCCACATGGTTGGAAACAATCCTGTCTCCTAGAAATTATGTTTATGTACTACTACTGCAACAGCAAATAGTTTTTGAAGGAAATGTAATGCTGCCCAAATTATGTTGTCTGTCAATACAATGAGAAAAGTTGTTAAGCAAGTTGTAAAAATGTTAATATTAAACATATGAACAAAATAGTTCAAATAGAAACATAGTTCATTTGTTTTATGCCAAAATATCCAATCTGTACAATATCAGCATGTGACTACAGCATTATTAAATGTTTTTATTAAAACACTCGCAGACGCTTGCAGCACTCAGTTACGTTAGGGAAAAATAATAGTCTTAGTTTAATAAAGAAGAAAATCAGCAGTGACTTGACAATGGGCCCTATTTTAATGATCTAAGCACAGTCTTAAGTACATGGCACAAGCGAGGTTAGGGTGTGTCCAAATCCACTTTAAATCCACTTTAACAGCAGAAAAAATGGTTGCAGTGCCAGGCGCATGGTTTAAAGGGGTTGCCCTTAGTCTCTTAATTAATCACGGGTGTGTTTTGGGTATAACATGCAATAAACCAATCAGAGTGTCATCTCCCATTCCATTTAAAAGCCAGGTGCACTTGTACCTTGGCGGATTGCTGTTATAATGGTGCCATTTGCCAAGTAGAAAGAAGTAGAGCTTCTCTGCAGAGGAAATGAATCTGCTCCTCTGCAAAGTGAAAGCATATGATCCATTACAGGTACACTGGCCCTTGCTGATCCTGGACCCTCCTGTGGCCAGCCCCAGACCACCAATTTAAGATCATATTTATTAATTTGTTGCAAATTTATGTTTTTTTGAAAAGGTTTATTCTTTTTATTACAGCTTTGGTTCTCATTTTCTTCAGTAATGGTACAGGTAACAGGTAAAATCAGCAGGGTTTTAATTGCCGAAAGTATGGAGATCTGATCACTATACTCTCAAAAATGTTAAAGAATATGTGTTAAACACTGTTCAAAAATTAAATCATTAATTTTAATCATGTAAAAAAATCATCATACACAGTTATCAGGACTTGATCAGCTCTCCAAGGTGCTGATCCTGCTGCTGGCAGCAGCTATAAGCTGTCCAGAGTTCTTTCCTTCTTTAGTTTAATCACTGTTTTCACCTCATTTATTTTGCCATCTGTTCCTCATGTCCTCATTTACTGTGGTAGCAGGAAAGTCGATCCGTGTCTGATCCATTGTTGATGTCTGTTGTCTATTGATATCTGTGTTATCTTGACAGACACCCTCAACCTGACGGGTCTGTTTTAATATATACATGTATTTCCACAATTTGGTCAAATGATTAGACAATTTCATCCCTCATCACTAGCTAATTCTTATAAATATCAAGACTAATCATTACAACATATATTTTTTAAAATATGTTTATGTACTCAACAATAATCTATCACATATTCCTTTTTTTGTAATCTATTCCATGTTTGTGTGCTGTTATGCATCTGTGTGTGTGAAACAAGCAGAGTGTACACATTGCACATGCATTGTGCTTGGCACCGCTTTGTGCAGGGTAGCTAATGCTAGCAAGCAGCTATATTCCCACCGAAATAACAAACATGTAACTGAATCATGTCATCATCTAATCATAATTTTAGCCTGCACAACATGACCACATGACCTCATCCACATCTAACCATTACATATGCTGATACCCTGGTATTAATTAACTCCACAAGGGTAAAAATGTTTATTCTGTCATAAAAAAAAAGTCACTGGAAGTACCTCTAATAAATCAGCTATGCCCCAGACGGCTAAGCCTCATAATGGTGTCTCTTTAGGAGCCTGATCTGTCGTTGTAAAGTTACTGGCAATATGCGGTATTATTTAGCTGGAATGAGCTGAAAATAGATATTAGGACATGCTCATAAACAAACACAAACACACTAATCAAGCAGCTTTTTCACAAAATAAAAACTTTGTGTCAGGCATACAGCCTTTATGATTGATTGTAAACAATAGCGTTAGCTGTGGCAATCTTTCTCTTTGTCTTTGTGCATGTGTGTGTGTGTGTGTGTGAGAGAGAGAGAGAGAGATAGAGAGAGAGAGACAGAGAAAGAGAGAGAGAGAGTGTGTGTGTAAGGCAAGGTAATTAGGTAATCAACAGCTGTGCCAGACAGACAGGAAGCAGCTTGTTAAGAAACTGAAATGGAGATGGAAATAGATAATGAGAGAAACGGAGAGGTGGAACATATAAACAGAAAGATATATAAAAAAAGATTGAAACAAAGGAACAGAGCAAAGGAGGATATAGAAATAGCAAGACTGAGATGGTGATGCAACGATAAGGGGGGTAAGCAAGAAAGAAAGGGGAGATGAGGAAGCATCAGATGTGAAGACAGGTGCTGTTGTCAGCTATGAAACACATGTAAACCTTTTATTGACTGGAGGAACCAATTACTGACAGCTAGAAGGGAAGGAAGTGTTTCACTGTCACACCAGGAGGCACAAACAAACCTAGGTGGAGAGGCATTATTGTTTTTTTCATTGTCAAACACCTGATGTTTCCCATTGTGGGCAGGATGATGGGCCAACTTGTGTGTGGATTAAAATGGGACAATAGACGACCGGAGGTTAAAGCTGCAGGCCTCAGGGCAGAAAGGTCACCATTCTGAATGCTAAAAGGTTATAAATAAAAATCTGGGGAGTGGCAAAATGTTTGCAGAACACAACTATAGTACACCACAACCAGAGACATTTCTCCAACATACATAAGACATACAAATCCCTCCGAAATTCCTGAAGTGTGCTTTTCAAAGTTCTTGGTGAAGGAATTCAGTCACAGAAATATTGCTCTTTGAGTAAGACCAACTGGTGCACATAAGTGTGGCCTAGCAACAAGCAGCCAAAAATGTATGTATGTGCAGTATATAACACATAGCCTCAGGACTGAAGCAATATCACCTTTCCTTTGAGAATAATGACCTTGTATATAATAGACTGAAGAACAATCAGTGAAGAACCTTTCCTTAGTATTTAAAAACACAGTGACTGTATACACATCACATTCACATTGCACATACCTAAGGAAACAGATAAATGACATCACACACAGCTTTTCTTTCATACATCATACTCACAGTTAATTTATTATTAATTATTAGTGGTTTTACTGTATTTAGAGCTTGCACAGTTGACTTTTATACATTCAGGACTTCAGTTGTCTTACTATTACTTTGAGATTCCAGTACTCTCTTCTGGTTGCCACTGCTGGAGGGACAGCTTATCAGGCCTGAGCAAATGATGCACCCTCCTAAAGCAGATCTGTTGAATACAGGAATGTGGCCAATCGGATAGTATCAAGCCCATCAGATCTTGTTTGGATATTCTGTATTACAGTACCTATATACATCGTCAAAGCATCGAATGGACAAATGATGTGATATACTGTTACCAAGCATTTATGAATTTACCGCCAGTAGGATGTGATTAGGATGGATGTGATTTTTGAGTAGGATGTGATTTTTGGGCAGCCCC
Organism: Euthynnus affinis; assembly: GCA_029490765.1. NCBI lineage: Eukaryota > Metazoa > Chordata > Actinopteri > Scombriformes > Scombridae > Euthynnus > Euthynnus affinis. The sequence goes on from CM055842.1 coordinate 11,516,659, forward strand.
AAAATAAGAGGTAATGGTTTCTTGCATTTGCTCCACAAAGCCTCCAGCAGTTCATTTCAGCACCTTGATATCTCTTCTGAGCAGAAGTGATGAAGAATCTCATGACATTTTTCCACCCAAATTCCCTCCAACAGTACAAATATGCAGCTCTCCATTGTGATTTGCATATATTCCCCCACTCATCCTCAGATATTTAGCTCATCAGATCTTTGTTCTTTCTAGTATAGAGATTTTGAAGTTTAGAGATTATTTCTTTAAAACATGTTAGCTTTTTTGTACTTTTGATTTGGTTAATGTTTAAACTTATCCTATATTGTTATATATGTAGTTTAGTCATTAGTTTATGTCTTTAAGTTACCCCGTTTGAGCTCAGAATGGCCTGATCAGCCATTAAAAGTTCCCTAGTACTCAGTTTTCCATGTCAATTTAGTCCGTTCAGTTCTATTCAGTTTATATTCAGTTCTGTTTAGGAATCTTAATCAAAGAAAACATTCCAATTGTGCCCATAATCTTGCATCCTTTATCAATCACTTTGAACATGCATATGATCAGTAAGTACTAACAGTTTCAGTACAACTGCTTGGTTCCAAAATATAAGCTAGAAATGTGCTGCAGGCATCATTATGTGAAAATGTATAAAAGCTTGAGTTGTTGGTTGAAAACAATTTACTGGTGATAGGTTTATCTTATGTATATAAATAAAGAACAGAAATATGTTCTCTTTAGTCATGTTTGTGTCTTAGGGTAATTGATTTTACAGATTTGAATAAAAACAGAAAAATTGCATAGACTGGTTTTCAAGGTGGCATGCTTTTCAGAAAGTAAAATTACTTTTCAGCCATGCTGTGTCTAATAGACTGCACAACCAGTGCACCTTCCAGCAGGAGGGAACATAGAAGAGGAGAGAGGTACAATATTTAATTTCGGCTTTCTGAATTCATTGACAAGCTCTTGCTTCGGCCAGAGCACGTCCCCGCTGATCTCATCTATACAGCTATTGAACAGTATTATCGTAGGGCTGAAAGATTTTGAAAAAATGTCTAATTGTGATTATCATTACTCTTATTTTCATTGAATAACATATTAAAATGGTTATGTTGTGATGTTTGAAAGGATCTGTATCAAACTAAGATGTTTAGAATATGATGTGTAGGCCAGGACATCTCTGCAACATGAGAATATTTCAATTAAAATTATATATTGACACACATCTCATCTTTAACAAATATTGCACCTCTTGTGATTTGCAGTCCTATATTATAGGACATGGAAATAGTACTTATTTAAATACCACAACAATATGATGAATGCTAGAAGATCGTGTCACCAGATAAGTGACATGAGCACAGGATGTATGAGCACTCGCTTGCTTTAGTAGTTTTTAATTTGTTTAATACTACTCCTATTAATTTCACCATGATACCTGTACTTACTGAAATCAGAACTCAGATAAAAGGTAACTTTGTCAAATTTAACTGCCTAGCAGCACACACTGCATGGTAGCCCTCAATTTATTACAATATGTATGTGTGGCGTATTGTCATCTTGGACTCAGCTAATTGCATTTTTGATGGCAGAATGGGTGTACATTTTTTTAATCAGGTGCAAATGGCAGGGAAAAACTAAAGTGGCACACAGGAAGTGATGCTTCTTTTTCGCAGTAGCAAGAGAAGTTTGTTTGAGATAACTAAAAGAGGAACTGGGTCATTAGCGCCTTGGATGAACAAGTGTGCCACCAGAAACATGCAGTCTTTATCAACGGAAAACCCGGGAGATATGATGCCACAATGTTGTTGATGACATTTGATTGGCAAGTCTTCTAAATATATGGTTTTTAAGATGAAGCTGATACTCTCTCATTTCTGCTCCCTCCCCAACTCTCCAAGGAATTAACCTTCAAGCAAACCACAATGCATCAACTCTTAACCTTTGTCATTCCCTTCTTGGGTCTCCTTTTCTCTCCTCATCAATCCCTCACTGTTGGCTGTATGTTAAGAAGACAAGTGTTTACAGGAGCCTCAAAGCAAAGAACATTGCCTCATCTCCCAACTCCCTTATCTCTTCCAATCCCCCTCTGTCTTCCTCATCCTTCCATCACTGTCTAAGCATGGAAAGACAACCAGGCAAAGCATATAGCTGCTCATCTCCTTTCTCTCTACCTTTACTCCCTCTGGCACCATTCTCCCCACTTGGTTACTAAAAATACAAACATTCAACAGAGCCATGAAAGAAGAGGACATCAAATCGGTTTCTTCACATTCGGTTTCTCCCTCCTCCTCCTTCCCACTGTCCTCCTCCTCCTCTTCTCCTCTAAGCTGGCCGTTAAAGTGATAAAAATTCAGTCAAAGCAGAGATGCTGATCTTTGTCTCCGTCTACAGCTCCTCTCCTCCTCTCTCAGCATGGTTTCACAATGTTGTGGTTTCACAATGTTGTGGTATAAACAGTATGTCACACCCCTCCACCTTTTTGTATTCTCCCCTATATGCTGTCTTCATTTACTCAGATTTAAATTATAAAAGGTTATGTGTCAAAAAGATGGATGGTCAGTCGGATCTCCACCATCCTGTATTGTTTTTCTTCAACTGAGATTATCATTGTTTCGTTCTTTGTTAAACTGTGTTACTTTGGCACTAACTACCTCAGCACAATGAATGGCAATTCTGAAGTCATTAGACGTTTCACAGTATGGTTTCATAGCTGGTTGCAATGGTGCCTCTAAATTTGACTAAATAAGATTAGAAAATTTAGATTAGATTCCATTCGATTACATTACATTAGATTAGATAATAACTTTTAAATAGTCCCTGTATAGCAAATAATGCTATAATTGAAATAATAATAATTTAAATCAGTGGGCAAATTTGGGGAATGATCGTGATCATGGTTAAAGGAAACAGGTTGACTGTCGGTAGGAAAGTTGGTAGTTTTGTTGACCTCTTGCCAGACCTCATTCCATATGCAGACTTTTATGCTCTATAAATGTCACACCATTTCCTCCTTCACTCACAACAGACGAAGAGTCATTTCTGTTTCTATGGAATTTTGTCTGGACATTTTCTGTCCCCTCGTTTCTTAAAACCTATTCCCTCTGGGCCTCTTCTTCTCCTTTCCCATGTTCCTTATTCAAAACACCATTCACCAGTCCCTTAAAAGCCAAGAATGCGGTACTACTTCCAAAATTTTCCTCTCCTTCCTTGCCTGTTAAAAACACAATCATCCATCCCTCAAAGTAAAGCAACTTTTTTTTTTATCTCTTTTTCCTTTTCTTTTTTCTTCCAGCGGATCCTTTTAGCTTCCTCCTGGGAGATGGAGGCCCTGTGTTCCCTCAGTTTTTGTGTCGTTTGCTCGCTCGTGCATGTTAGAGAGCTCTCAAGTCAAGGACACAAGCTCAGTTTTTGATTTAATACGATGAAAAGAATTAATTAAACAGCAGCGATGGGACCCTGGGCTTGCCGTCACCTAAGGAGGGGAGGGAAGGCGAAAGCATGAGAGGACACTGATAGAATGGAGCTGACTGAAAAAGGGAGGGAAAGAAAGGACAAGAGGAGTACAGGGTTGGGTGAGAGCAAAAGCAGGACAAGTTGTTTGGTGTGTAAGGGAGGACATGTGGGACACAGGGAGGGGAAGAAATGGGAATAAGAGAGCAAACAGTGACAAAAAAAGAGAAAAAGTATAGCAAAACGAGACCGGGATATCTCCAACGTTTGACACCTCTTCGCATACACACACAAACACATACACACACTCACTGGCGCATGGGACAGGGAGTTAGTGTTAGCATCGGCACTCTATGACACTGTACATCTCTAAGGAGAGGGACTCGAACACGCAGGGTCCACGTAGGTCGCCTTAATTAGCCACACATCCCGCTACGCAAGCTCCCGGGGGGGTTTAACAGGGGCATGGAGGGTGAGGAGACGAAGGATGGGGGAGATAGGAGGGAGGGAGGAGTGGGGTGGGAGTGAGTGAGGAATGGGTATTAGAGCAAAGGGAATAAGCCAATGGGATTGGAAGGTTATTTAAAGCATGGCCTACAAAAACATTCAGAAAAGTAGTGTGTGTGTGTGTGTGTGTTTGTGTGTTTATAATGTGACCAACGCCATGAATGTGTATTTACTTTACAGCCTGTATGAACCCTGTGATCCCATACCACATACTCAATATATTCAGTAAGTGTGTGAACCCAATGCATGCATGCATGTACGTCTGCATGTTTTCACACTTGCATATGTGTATGCATATGAGTCACGCCCGGTGATTGAGTGTGCTCAGGTGGCCGGGGTCATTTCAGTGAGTGACAGAATGATGCTAGGCAAGGCTGTACACATAAACCCCATCCATATCTGCGAGGCCTAATTAGCCATCCTAGGTCATTGCTCAGGGCTATGATAGTGTGGTGGGGCACAGGAGCACTCACCAAACCACACGTAATGAACACAAATGCTACCTTTATCCCACTGAATCCCGCTTTATCCCATCTGTCTTGATGTCCTTTTTCCTGTAATTGACAGCCAGTGCTTTGCTCCGCTTATATAAAATGTCTCATAACCTGGAGAATCATAAAAGTATCCTTTGTCGCAACGTGCTTCTTGAATTGAAGCTGCAGTCTGAGAAATATAGTAAATAGAGTTTTGGGGGAACTGTCACAAGGGTCAACTTACGTAATTGGATGATGGTATGAACTCCAGAGGAGGTAAATTATG